>RJWH01001849.1:0-302932 GCA_004363575.1 Solenodon paradoxus
TTCTCTTGTGAGTCCTTACTGCCTACACTACAGGGTCCTCTAGGGTTCAGACTTGGTGGCTTCCACAGAGCAATGCCAATGATCCCAAATACTGATCCATGATAGCATAATTTGGTAAGAACGCATAAAACAAACTTACCAATGAAGGTCTAGTATTCCACATTTGAAAAATTAAATGAGTCCAAACGAGCACGCACTCCACCTAAAAGCCAATGAGATAAGATTAGCTTTAAAAGAGAACATTTATATATTTATATATTTTCTTTGTGTCCGGAAGCACGCATCTGGCATAATGCTAAATTGAATGTGCAAGTGTTATTCTGCATTTTAAAGCTTTTGTTATCACTTAATCTTTCCCTCTTTTTTGACTACTCTTTCCACTTGGTTTTCAGGATAGCAGGTTTGGTTTTCCACCCACCTCACTGGCTGTTCTTTCCCTTTGCTAGTTCTTACTTACTCCCTATGTCTTAATGTTAGAGCACTCCAGGATTCAGTCACTGGCCTCATTTCTTTTCTGCACACCTACTAT
The DNA here is from genome assembly GCA_004363575.1 of Solenodon paradoxus. NCBI lineage: Eukaryota > Metazoa > Chordata > Mammalia > Eulipotyphla > Solenodontidae > Solenodon > Solenodon paradoxus. The sequence goes on from RJWH01001849.1 coordinate 530, forward strand.
CACATGCTGTGATCTCACCTAATCTCAGAGAGTTAACTGTCACCCATCTGCTGATGGCACCCAGATTGCTCTCCAAGCCTGCGTCTCTTCTCTGAGCTCCTGGCTACTACACCCTACTGCCTGCTTCAAGGAAAATATCAAGAAGACAAAAGCTCTGGGTAAAACAAGTTCAACATCTCAAAATTAGCATGTCCTACACAGACCCTGATCTTGCCCAGACTTATTCCTTCTAGAGTCCTACTCGTACCAATTTGAGACAATATTCTTCTAATTGTCCAGGCACAAATCTCATCTTATCCTTTCTTTTCTTTTTATCTTACTCCATATCCAGTCTTTACCAAAACTGGTTTTCACCTTCAACACACATTCAGAATATGATCATTTCTCACCCCTCTGCCACATCCTCGATTATTGCAGCTCTGACATGGCAATACCTTCCTAATTGGTGATCCTGTTTCCCTGCTTCTACTCTTGGGTCACTCTCACCTCCACCCATAGTCCAGTCTCAATACAGGAGGGAATCTGTGACAGCAAAAGTCAGATTATGTCATTTCTTTGCCCAAAATCCTGAAAAGTCTTTCTAGGAAGTATAATGCCAAAGGAATGAATGTTACTAATGTAGACCTTCAGGCCTGGAGACAGGCTGGGTACAGATAGAATCTTCAGCCCAGTGTCTCCATCCCAGCCCAGTGTCTCCATCCCATCCACTTATTTCTTGAATAGCAGTTCAGACTGCATCTTCTAATATCTGATTTTTTAGAGAAAGGGAACTTTTTGAAGGAAGAGAAATACAATCAACCAATTTCCTTTTCCAGTTAGGCACCACAAGAAGTCAACAACAATCACATTTCTTGGGAAGCAATAAGAGATGTCAAGTCTGTCACCACTTAATAAGTAGTTTCCAAAAATAAAGAAAGCTAGTCTTCCAAAGAGGAGCTATTTCCCACTTAGTGATCATGGGGAATCCTCCTTAAACTCTTTTTCCTACATGCTCCAGCTGGTCAGCGTTCTGTTTGCCTGAGTGTCTCTAGATTCTCCTCTCTCTCACTGATGCTGTGCCTGCGGATGAAATGAAATGAAATAAACAAGGATTCTAAGCCACAACAGTTCTCCTTGGAGTTACAGCAGCAGCTTCCAAACCAGTCTCCCACCTCTAGTCATTTCTTATTTCTAGCCACAACCCAACACAGTGTCTGGAATAACTTTGCTAAAACCTAAATTTGGTCAAGTTCTCTACCTAAAACTCTACAAAAAAAATCCTACATTTCAAAATTACAAATTCTTCAAAACATATTACAGAAAGTCACAGTGACTATAATCTCCCCTAGATGCTTTTCTCCGGCCTTCTTAAAGAGACCATGTTCGCCCAACGGAGATGGGCAAAGGAGCGAGCCTGCGAGAATAGTTCACTCTTTAGCAGTCATGACTGGCGCAAAAGGGTACACATATCCAAAACCTCAAGGAACCCACTAACTGGGAGAAGATATGTGCCTTCGATATTTCTGACAAAGGTTAAATATTTAAAATATACAAAAAAACTCACATAACTCAACAACAGAAGAAGAGGCAATCCAATCTAAAAATGGGAGGAAGAGTTGGAGAGGCACTTTTCTAAAGAGGATATACAGATGGCCAACAGGTACATGAAATTATGCTCCTACTCACTGGCTATCACGGAAATACAAATTAAAACAACAATGAGATATCACCTTATACCTGAGACACTGGCTATTGTGCAAAAGTCTGGAGCAACAAATGTTGGGGAATGTGGAGAAAAGGGAACACTTTTGCACTGTTGGTGGGAGTGCAAATTGGTAAAACCCCTATGGAGAACAGTTTGGAGATTCTTCAAAAAACTGAAGATGGAAATCTCATACGATCCCGCCACTCCACTTCTGGGCATCTACCCAAAACATACAGACACACTCATCCACAGAAATTTATGCACCCCCATGACTATTGCAGCCCTATTCACAATAGCCAAGAACTGGAAACTACCTAAGTGCCCAACATCAGATGAATGGATCAAGAAGATGCAGTACATATATACAATGGAACACTACACAGCCCTTAGAAGAGATGAATGAATGAATGGTTTATTTGAGTTCCATTTTTATAGCCTTATTACCTTGTCCCTATGATGCAAACAGTCTCTCTTTTCTCGAGTTTGCTGTGAAAATTGTTTCTTAAAAGGCACAGGAGACCTCTCCTCACTTGGGTGATGTTCTCTACCCTGTCATTTGAATGAACACAGATGGAACTAGACAGTATTATGCTAAATGAAACAAGTCAAAAGAAAAAGATAGATACCAGGTGACCTTACTTCTAGGTGGAATGAATAGGCAAAACAAAGGAACAGATGAAACATAACCAACTCTGAAACATCTGCAACAGAATTGAGGTTACCGAAAGGGAATGGGGCATGCAGAGACAAATGGTGGCAGAGCCCACTGGACAACAGGAAAGAAGACTTGGTGATTTGGTGGAGAGCATGGGGTGTTGAACTATATCTAAGAAATGGGGAACCAGCGAGGTGAGCGTGCGTGGGAGAGAAGTGGTGCCAGCATGCAAAGAACAGAAGGCAAGGAGCAGGAGGTCCACTGGCAGCATCGACTCCCTTTCTGGAATCTCTTTCTTTAGAGAACTCTCATGTTTTTCCCAATGAAACCAGTAATTCCTCACTTATACCTCAGCTAGTTGGGTCCCAAGAGGTTTACCAGGAGGTTTCCTGTATCTGTACCTTTTCCCATGTTGTTTGCTGCAGCTTGTGTGACCTAGGACAAGGTACTCTACCTCTTTAAGACTCATTTTCTTCATCTGTAAAATGGGGGAAGTAATAGTACCTTCTTTATAGGAACTAGGAGTAATTAAGATCATGAACATAAATCCCTTAGCACAGTGTCTGATAACAGCTCAGTCTCCATAAATGATAATTGCTATTTATTATCAACTCAAGGCCAGAGAACATGACTGGGTGTCAGGCACTAGAGCAAGGTCACTGGCGTGGCCACATTTCAGAGAGAAAAGAGCAAATGGATAGTTACATGCACAGACTCTTCTGGAAGAATCAGTAGCAAACACCTAGGCAGTAAGATTCAACAGTTACCTAAAACTTAGCAGTCAGTTGCCAAGGATCAGAAAAACACGGTAACTGGTGTCAGGGGTGATGAAAAGCATGCACGGAGTCTGCAGAAAAGTGCTGGGGTAGAGAACATCACCCAAGTGAGGAGAGGTCTCCTGTGCCTTTTAAGAAACAATTTTCACAGCAAACTCGAGAAAAGAGAGACTGTTTGCATCATAGGGACAAGGTAATAAGGCTATAAAAATGGAACTCAAATAAACCACATACGGAGCCCACATGGGCCCACTTTGCCAGGAAAAATTGCAATTGCTACAGCATTCAGATGAGGGAGTCTCACTTGTGCCTCAGCATAGCAAATAGCTTTCAAAAATCATTAGGCTGCAGAAAAGCCACGGGGTGTGCCAAATTAGCAGTGCCAACTCTCACCTGTCCCCTGGGTCGTACTCAGCTCTTTCCACTGACAAGAGGACACAGGCGACGATACCCAATGCCAGCATCTTCTATGCAGTCTAGGAGATACGAACCCTTCCAGAGCGATAGCGCAGTACAGCTGGGAGAGCCAGGCAGCAGCTCCTTGTGTGGCCAGCCTCTGTCCTCTCTGCAGATGGCCTCCTGCTTGCTCCCTGACTCAGACCTGCTCTCAAACCTCACCTCCTGAAACTCTCTGCTACGCTGGACCTTGCGAGACCATCCCTTCCTTGAAACTCTCTTTCATGGTCCCTCACAACTCTCACCAAACTTTCCACCCTCCCCACACCTGAAATCACTCTCACCTCCACCTCCGACCCCTCCTCCACCTCTGCGTCCCTAAATGTTGCTGTGCCAAGTCTATAAAATGTGCTGTCTGCCTACCTTTCTGGTTCTAGTGCCTGTGCTCCCCTGCATAGAGGTCAGACAGCTTCATGGTTAGAAGCATAGATTTTGGAGTCAGATCAACTGGGTCTAATCTCTACAGCAGTAAAATCTTAGGTAGTTAAGTAACTGCTTTATGCCTCAGTTTCCCCATCTTTAAAATGGAGATAATGAGAGTAACTCATTTGGGTCATTGCAGGGATTACATGAGTTACTTCACATAAAGCTCCTGGAACCATGCTTGGAGCCCCATACACTCCATAAAGTGCCAGCCATGACTATTACATGTGCCTGTGCCTGAAGCTAGATCTCAAAAGTACTTCCATCTCCATTTCCTGTACCTGGGCCTTTCACCTTTGCTGGGAATGCCCAGCCTCTATCTCAGCCTGTCCCTCAAGGTGTTGACAAAAGGAAATACCTATCTTCATTCCCCCACCCCCTTAGTTGCCCAATGAGCTGGAACTCCTCCCTTCTACAGGGTGAGGCTGACCTCTCCCAGGGCCCTTTTCTTAACGTCCCTTGACAACTCATCACGGTTGAATTTGTTCTATCCTTCCCACTTTCAGGTTATGAGATTCATAGAAATAAGGGTGTAATGGACTTTTTGGATCCCTCAATTTTTATTCCCTGAAAATTTATACCCCAAAAGGTTCAGTAAGCATTTGCTGGAGTGAGCTGAAGTGCAAAGACCTCCAGCTTGGGCCTACATGGCAATCAACTAGAGAATGGAATACTGACAGATCCAGAGGACAGGAGAGAGCATTTAGTCATCTGAAAGTCAACAATGATTTCAGGCTCAACCCAGTTGGGGATGTTTCTTGATACTTTTCGATCTAGTCAGTTCTTAAGGGCCAACAAAATGGCAACTCCTTTCAGTAAATTCCCAACCTGCTTCCATTGCTAAAAGCACTGTCCACAGGCACTTAGGGAGACAAGTTTCCTCAAAAATCCTATTTACCTTTCCTTGGTTTGGGACATTTCTTAAGAACATCTTTGAGAAGGATTTCCATTAATTTTATTGTGTGACTGCTTTAATCAAGACATCAAGAATGCAGGGATGTTACATTCCTTGATTTGAGCAGGCAGATTACTCCTCAACAGCACAAACTGGTCACCTCTGCATGTAGGAAGCAACGAGTCAGGTGTTACCTGTAAATACGTAGCCTCTCAATTACCTCTAATTTTAAATTACCATTCTCCGGCTTCTTCATTCATGGAAAACACAACAAAGATGTTACTAGCACTTAAAGTAAAATTTTAATATATCCTCATGACATTCTTCTTGAAAAAAGAAAGTCTAACTATCTAATCTTGGACCACTGCCATTAGTGAGATAAATGCCAACCTAATGAAATGATTCTGTAATACACGAAGATGGCTTAATGCATTATTAGCTGAAAGAGCAAAACTTAGAAGCAATCTAAATGCCCCCATAACAAGCTCTTGGTTTACTGAAGACAGTCCCTCCATAGGATATTCGACCATCTTAATGAAAACTGTAGAGTCTCATGGAAAAAGGCTGAGGGTGGAATCTTAAGAGTAAAATGGATGCAAATGGGTGCTTGTGCCATCAAAGTCACCCCAGTTGGGCAGATTAAGCATGGGCTTTGAAGTCAGATGCAAGGAAAGTCAGGAGCCGGCAAAGAGGAACTTTCTGTCAACAGGGCCAGAGAGACTATGTGGCAGCCATGGAAAATGAGAACCCTGGACATGGGGCAGGGTCCCCCATAAAAGCGCAGATGAGAGATACCACAGGCTCCACAAAGCCACTGTCATTTCAAGGAATTCCCTCTCACAGTGGACACAAGGAGCGGGAAGAGAATCCTCCCTAATTTTGCAGAGTGAATCAATCCCGGAGTGAGAGAACCATTTCCAAATCCCTAAGCCACTCAATGTCCAGTTTACCCCTTTTCGGAGTGTAGCTACTGGGCTCCCCTCTCAAGGCTCAGCTCCCCACAAGCTTCTGAAGCTAATCCTAACTCAAGGCAGGAGAGATTTACAGGGATCTAGTCTAGAACCCCTGGATTTAGCTGCTTGCTGCTAACATGACAGATAAAGAAAATGAACCCCCAGAAGAATGAGTCTCTTGGCGAAGGTCCCACAGAGCTTACATTGCCACTTGACCCTGAACTTACTTGTCTCCAGCTCTTCTGTAGAGTAACCTGGTGCAAGACTGACCGATGAGCCTGGCCCACTGGCCCTTCACAAAATGTAGGGACCCAACTGATATCAGAGGAACAGTGGCTCATGACAGCTTAGTCCAATGAGAGCAGGACAGGAAAATCCCAGGAACTCCAGGACCCCAAAGGTGCCCCCACAAGAGAAAGTGCCCACACACCATCTGTGCCAAGTCCCAGCTTCTAACTCCTCCTCAGTCTCTTGTACTTTGTTGGTTCAGCTGAAGCTTGGGCTGTCCCGTGGATACCAATGCTCATTCCTGAGGGCATAGCCTCTGGCACTCTCGTGCCACAGGAGAAAAATGACTCCAGAGCTCTTCCCCAATTTCCCTCCCACCTTGGATTCCATCAGTATCCCCGATCTGTACCCCTCCTGCCACATTCATGCCCTAGCACATAAGGTCCTCTCTCATACAGCCCAAACAACATGTCTCGTCTTACCCAAGGCACTCACCGCATCCTCAGATTAGGCAGGGGCTGCTCTCCTGTCCTTAGGTCACCTCCAGAAGCCATGTTCCCCTCTCCTGCCCCAAGACACTAAGGGCCAGCTCAAGCTTTCTCTGCCTGAACCCTTTCTCCCTACCTCCTCCAACCATGCTCTGGTGGTTTACACTATCTCCAGTGAAGGGTCCCAGACCCTTAGGGCCTCAGTAGACAAAGGATCCAGTTCTCACATGTGAAACAAGCAGGTCACCCAGATGCTATCACCAACCCAAGGACATCCGCTAAGTGCTCTATAAATACCACTAGAGATTTCCATCATTTAAGTAGTTGTTAAAGTCTGCTTTGAGCCTCTTGGGAGGGAGGTGCAAACATTAGTCAGTGATCCTGGAAGCAGGACCACTGGTAAGTATTCAAGAGTTCTTCCTACCTGCCACACCTGCAGGAGTGAGCCTTCTGAACTCGTACTACATGCGACAGTTAGACACAAGGTGCTTAAAAAATACAATTTTGAACAAGCCGGTCTTTGTCCCACAGAAATTCAGACTCAGACACACTTCTGATTAGCTTCAGAAGCTTGCGGGGAGCTGAGCCTTGAGAGGGGAGCCCAGTGGCTACACTGTGAGAAGGATAAGCTGGACACTGAGTGTCTCTGGGATTCAGAAATTGTTCTCTCACTTGGGTTGATTCAGTCTGTAAAACTAGCGGGGTTCTCCTCTCACTCCTTGTGTTTGCTTTGGGAGGGAATTATGAAAGCAGCCAGTGTGAATAACTAAATAAAAAATAAAATAAAATAAAAGATGCTTCTTCCTACTCTCTTCCTCCCTATCTACATGCCTCATTACTGCCTGCGCCTTTCCTTAGAACAAAACAAAACAAAGCAGTCAGCATTTATTGGGCACTTACTGTATGCTAAATACAGTACCTATCACTTCACTTTCTTTACTGAAAATTCATTTTCTCATTCCTTATTGAGCCTCTACTACTTCTAAGACGCTGTTGCTGATGCTGGGGATAGAGTAATAAATGAAACTAGTCTGTGCTCATAGCTTACATTCTATTAAGAAAAGATAGATACTAGACTAATAAATAAAATATATAAAATGTCAGATGGTGCTAAGAGGAAAATTGAAGCAGAAAGGGGATATTAGGGAGCCTCCAGGGGTAGTGGTCTGAGTGGCACATTGTTAAACAGGGTGATATTTGAGAAAAGACCTTAAGAAGGACAGTGAACAAGTCTTTGACTATCTGGGGGAAGAGCATTTGAGGGACAGGGCACAATCAGTGGAGAGAGCTTGAACAGAAACATGCCTGGCATGTCTGAAGAATAGCAAGGATTCCGATGTGGTTGGAGTGGATCGAAAAGGAGCAGGCAGGATTAATGCGTACAGCCGTATAGGTTGTGCACTGCACAACTCGGAGGGGCTCCAAAGTGAGTTATACCTGCTCACCTATACATCTGGCTCTGGGGTAGGAGGTTAGGTCAGAGAAGTACCAGGAAGTCTTTCAGGACATGCTAAGGATTTGACTTTTCCTTCGACACAGGAAATTATTGTCAAGAAGGTGCCGAATCAGAAGTATGACCTGATCTGACCTCTTCTTCATGGGCTCACTGGGCACAGAGCCATGATAGGGGCAAGGGTGGAAGCAGGAGACTGCTTCAGAGGTTACAGTTATAATCATATTCAACTATCGCCATATTACCTTCACAATCCCAGGAGGAAAGTTCAATGATCACTTTCACAGAGTGCTTCAGGTTCAGGAGAGATCTGGTAACCTGGCCAAGGCCACGGGGCAAAGCAGTGAGGACTGTCAGGATTGGGAAACAGGGAGAACTTTCCAGGAGGCATGAACATCATGGGCCAAAGAGCAGGAGAGCCTGGCAGGACCTGGCACTCTTGGGGAAGGGCAGGCTCAAATAGCAAGGACAGCCGTGATGCTCGCTCTGAGCCCCACCCATTCTCAAAGGGATGCCTCCGGGTGGCGTCCAAGCCAGTATGGCTCCCTGAACCAGAACAACTGCTGCTGAACCCAGTTCCTTGATCCACAATCGTCCTCCCCATTTCAGTCCACAGGCAGCCAGGAGAACCCTTGAAAAACATGAGACACCATTTTCTTGCTCCCAACACTCCAGTGGCTTTCTATCATGACAGGTAACCAAAAGATCCTCTAATGATGTCGAATGAATGGGTGGTGCCCTCATCCCCACAGCCTCACCTAAGCTTGTCCCATTTCAAAACAAGGGAAAGCTTCTTCCTTTTCTCCTTAGTAGAGAGAAATGACCCCATGCCTTAAGGGGTGAAGGGATACCTGCCAGCTAGGTGTGACCAGTCAGACCAAGGCCAGACAACTGCATTAACCAATCAAGACAAACAAGGAGAGAGGGTAGCCACTCCGATCACCTAAGGGGCAATTTTGGGGTTAAACTTTAAAATAAAATTGCTAATTCCAGAGCAAACCTGGAGGTCTATAGCTATGCCAGGGCGGTAAGGACTCCACCGCCACGCTCCTCACAAGAGCCCTGGCTCTCTGATGCCCCAAAGCTCCTGACAACACTCTCAGTGACAGTGACGCTGAAGACCTACAGAGCCACAGGCACTATGCAGGCGAGGCTTTCCTTGCCAAGCCTGTGAATTAACGGGGTAGAAGCAGTGACCATATTCTTCTCTGGATTCTGAATATAGTCAACCCCAACATTATCTCAGAAACTGGGGAAAACTATAAAACCAAAGCGGAAACAAAACTTTACAAATTTGAGTCAGTGAACAGCTGAAAGAGCTTGAACTCCCAAGGTTTGAAAATATGCCCTCTGAGGGTCACATTCATTCTTAAGTCCTTTGTTATACCTAATGGGAGCCATATAAACATACCTACATATATGTGTGTATTATGTGTGTATATACATGTGTGTACACATGTGTATGTGAATTTATACATATATGTAAACATACACATATCAAAGGAATGGTAACAAATCACCCCAAGAAACTGAATTTAGTAACAGTCTTCCCCGTGGTTCCATCAGGATGTTAAATGAACACTGCATGAATGACTTATGCTCCTGGCTTGTGGGTAGGGGAGGAGCAGGGAAGCAGGGGGAACTCTAGAAAGCCAGTGAGTTCCAGGAGACAGGTAACTTGAAGTTTAATATATGGTATCCCAGTTCAAGACAAGTTTCAGATATTCTAAATTACAAAGAAGACGGGAGAAGTGCCAGAAAAGTAGTCATTAACATCTGTAGGAGGAAGGGTGCTGAGTCTCCATGGGGGTAAGAGCTGAGGGGTGATTCGTCCTGGTTTTCATAAAGAGGGGACACAGAGAGCAGGACAAATGGCCCAGCTTGAGATCTGACAGTGAATTACAATATCAAAAAGACTCAATGAGGATGTTGAGGGAAATCACTCACATTTGCCCAATTCCAAGCCTCTCTGGGAAGTCAGAACCAAGGAGACAGTGAGAGCTGGCTGGCAAGAGTTTCAGAAAGGGCAAGAGCAGGAAGATATTCCAGACACCCGCAGAGCCAGGCTGCATCACCAGGAAAGGCGTGGTGGTGGCTGCTCTGGAAAGGCAGAGAGATGCTGAATGAAAACTAGCCCCCCTGAAGTAACAGCCCAGTATTCTACTGGAGGGACACTGAGAGGCTGGACCTCATTAAAAGTTGAAAATGAAGGAGACAATGTAAGTTCTTCCTCAGACAGAACTTCAGGATCCCTGATGTGCAAACTGGCTCCTTGCTGCTCAGAAAAGGGAAGTGCACCTGGTGTCATCTAGACACGGGTAAGTGGGTTACCAAGGGGGCCAGCCCCCAACTTCATGCCTTTTGCTTTTGCTTTCTCCAGTTTTGCCCAGCTGACTAAGTGGGAGAAAGCAGTTCTGTTTTACCAAGAGGTTTCCTCAATCCCACCCCTCCCGAGCAGAAAGCACTGGGGTATAGGAGGAACCAAGTCTTGGAATCATCTCAGCCCTGGGACTCTATTCAACCTCTGACACTCCTGCTCTACAAATGGGCACCTGTAAACAACTCTGGAGTCATTCTCACAATCTGTAATTGTCTTCTTCACTTACTGCCCTGTGAACTATTTCTTTCCCACTAGAATGCAAGCTGCATGAGAGCAGGTGCACATTGCTCATCGCTGTGCCCATCAGCATCTAGAAGAAGGGCTACACAGGATCTGAGGGATTTGAACAGTTGAAGGCAAGACTTGAGACTGCCTGGCTCCAAACCCCAAGCAGACATCTCCAAGAGCTGTGCCTGAGTCTGCCCTGCCAGGTGTGGGCCAAGTGCTAGATGGATGGTCCTGGGCCTTCCCTAAGGTTCTGCAGCTGGCACAGCACCCCCACCTCTTCCCTGGAGTCCTGCTCCTTCACTTCACACTGTCCCAGGAGCACCACCCAGACTGTTCACTGGAGCAGTGACAAGGAACAAGGGAAACTACTACAGGCAGAGGACAGCAATGAACTTTCAGTCTACAACAATGTTGGTGGGAAGATGCCACAGACAAGCCTACCAAGTCATGAACACATGGAGGCAACATGAAGGGACCCAGGAGAGCAAAGGACAAGACCACCGATTCCAGGATAACAGAGTTGGGGGTAGCTGAGTACATATGAGTGTAAGTGAAAGAAAAAGAAACAACAACTGCCATAAGGTGAATGGGAAACCTGCAAAATTCATTTCCTTAAGTGACTATAATAAAGGCTAGTCAAATTCCAAGAGGAGACTTACTCAGGACATTTTTCCATTATAAACCCTTAGCTTTCTATGTGGATTTCCAGAAGAAAGACATCCTCTATATAACAGTTCCCTAGTACCTCAATCAGAAAGTATTCTGGATAGGTTACAGTTAATATGAGTTTATATATCAGACTAGGTTGCCAAAAATAAAGATTATTGATTTGGCTGGAGAATGTTAATTTGTGGGACTAATTTTTAAGAGCCTTTTATGATAATAAAAACAACATATGCTCATTGCTGAAGAACAGGAAACCACAGAGAAGAAGATGAGAATAAAAATCACCTTTAGTTTCACAATATTAGAACTAGGTACATTTCCTTCCTTCTATGCATGAAATTTTAACAGAATCAAGAGCATACTGTGAAGACAATGTCAATTCTTGACTTTTTCCTAGTAAAGTCCATTTAAAAATACTCTGGAGTTCCAAGAAAGAAATTCAACCTTAGTGAATAAGCAATTAAATAATAAAATAAATAAAAGAAGCCCTTCATGAAGTTCAAACTAACAAAACTGATTATTCCATGAAGTCCCCATTTCCCCAGTAAAAGGGAAAAAAACAAAAACAAAACAAAAAAAACCACTAAAGCTAGGCTAGAAATGGCTCATAAGATAGAAATATTGAGCTCATTTTGTATCCTCTTACCTAGCTCCTCTTTTCAATAAATATTTATTGTTTTAAACAAGCCACAGAAGAATTTTACCACTGAATCTTATTGCTTTGAAGCAAAAAATCAAGTTTTAGTGGCCTTGGAAAGCTTTCGTCTTCCAATACACAGGCAGACCAAACCATTTACATTCATGGTCCACATTTACATGATTTGCATTCATGGAATATGGCATCCAAACAAGTCTCACCTCTAGTTTCGCTGTTTTCTGCCACCTAATAGCAGAATGAGCAAATGGCTTCACCAAGGACACAGTAAATGTATGCTATGTGCTGCCCAATCAGCAGTGGCTCTGTCCAAATCCTGGTGGGGTAGCTGGTTCTACATGCAGTCTTTGGCCAGTGGAGAATAGAAAATTCTCTCTGCCTAGTACAGCAGGCTATCTAAGACCAAAATCTCCTTAGTGCAACACATTTTTTTCCACATTTCATAATGCATCACATTTCATTCAATGAGTGTGTCCATCCAGGCACTGGGCTGGGTCCTGGGAACACAAAGGTGAATAACGTAGATGCCATCTACGCCCATTTCCCTGGAGCTAGAGTTTGCAGAGTATCTCCCCATCTATTACCACTAGTACACTAAGCCTGGGAGACAGAAAGGCCATCTCTGTTATTCCATATTCTAGATAATAAAGGAACACTCAATGAGGTATGTAGCCCTAGTTGTGAAGTGGAAAGACTGGACTCACACCTAGGTCTTCTGACTCCTGGTCCAGTGATCTTTCTACTGCATCACTCACACTAGTGAATTTCCTCTTACTGACAACTGAAATCTGGATTATTCATATTCCTTCCAGCACCTGGCTGCTTGGTTTCTGAGCAATGAGATGCCCTGACCTCTAGATGGCTGCATATGCCCTTAGTTTCTCTGTGCTGGCCTAGCTTCTGACCTTCAGCTTGCATCTTCGCAGCTTTCCTGGCACCAACTTCAAACTCTGTTTACTCCCTTCCACTGGTACCACAATGCAGCACACTGCTAGGTTCCCCAATGTTCAACCACCCCACCACCCTTAGAAACACAGACTTTGCTGAACGATGGTCACCCAACTAAAGGCATTTCCCAGCCTCCTCTGTAGCTAAATGTTACCAGTGACTCTTCTGTCCACTGGAAAACCAGAATATGCTACTTCCAGGTCTTGCCTTTAATATGATTGTATGTGTGGCCTCTAATTCTCTCTGCTGGGAGATGGTGAAAACAAAAGCTTCCACCTTCAATCACCAAATGGAAGCCAAATATTAAGCATAAAAAGCCCGGAGCACTATACTCTGGACTAGTACATGGGAGAGAAATCAAGTTCCACCTGGTTTCATCCATTGTGTCTGTGTAGCTCTCTAATACAGGAACTTGCTCCCAGTTAAATATAACTGAGCGAGACCAGTTCTACATCCTCTTATTAAATCCCTTTGCCACCAATTAAATACTTTAAAAGAGATCTTCAAAATCATATAAGAAAGGGTTCTATTCAAATTCACTTCATGGAAACTTTCTAAAAATGAACTGACCGGGATATGTCTAAGTCACAGGAAAAATTGAGAGGGCCCAGAAAAGCCAATCAGCCTTCTGTATCAACACAGAGGAAAGTGCTCTTAGCAATAAGCACGAGAGCAGTCCTCTCTCCTACAGCAGTTCACTCCATTCCTTGGAAAGGCACAAAGAGCTGACATGATGTGAGCCAAGGCAAATTTCTCCATGGAAATAATGTGATAATAGGAGCTTGAGTTCCTAACCAAGAACTCTATGGTCAGTTTTCTAAAGGAATTATATAAACTCTACATTTTATCATCTATTAGAGCCTTGAGACTTTCAAAGCTGAAAGGGCTGTTGGCCCAATAACATGGCACAAAATAGGTATGAGAATTCTGTAGAGTACAAAGCAGGCAGACGTTAAGTAAACACAACACAGCAACCAATCACATGACATTTTATTCTGACTCAATAACAGTGTATAGCATAAAATACTTCATGTTGATAACTCCTGCTGGCTTCTAAATGCAGCAAATCAGAACATTTAAGAACATATCCAGTATGGAAAGCAAAGAGGAACCTCAAAAGAGAGTAGAAGTCAAAGTCGAAAAAGCAGTGTTTTAAATCCTGGGTCAGCCACTAGCTTTGGAACCCTGGGCAGTTACTAAAACTTTCCAAGATGTTCCTAGGTGAAAAAGCATAAAGAAACCTTGTAACGTTATAGCATCATAGGGCTGTAGTGAAAACTAAATAGACAATGCATGTAAAAAATGACTGCAAATCGCACATGAGAGGTAAGTGGTATGATCAAGACCATGACATTGGAAAGGCTTTTGTGGAGAGGTCTGGATGAACAGCAACATGAAAACGGAATACACAACAGGCTCTCCAGTCACTTTGGAAAAACTGATGCAGAGCCATTTGTTTTGCAGTCTTCTTTTCCTCTATTTAAAATCCCCCACCAGCACTAGCTGGCAAATTAGCAATCTACTGCACTCATTATTGGTGTTTATTTTCTCCTGAGCCACCAGAGCAGCCAGTGAGAACTGCTAGATGTCAGCCCTGGCTATGAAGAAGAGAGAGCTGCAGTGAGCTAAGGCCCCTATGTGGTGATAAATCTATCGACCAAAAGTGCCTTCCAAAGACCTACTGCACTGTCAGAAACTTCAATGCTAGAGACAGGAGGCATTTGAGGGTAATGGGTAAGTAAAAAGTTCAGTCCCGGAGTGAGACTGTCCTAGGTTTGCATCACAGCTTTTGATTCACTGAGTGTCATCTGAGATACCTCTGGTTCTCAGTCTTCCTAACCAGAAAGTGGGATTAAGTGTCCACCTCACAGTGACAATGCCACTGGGAGTACTAAATGTAAATATTAGCACAGTTGTTGGCAGATGGCAAGTACTCACAGGTTAGGGACTACTATGAATATTATTATGGTAAATGATAATAATAATATATATCATTCAATACTAACAAATATTTAAGATTTGATAGGTCTCTAGGCCTTCATGTGAAGACTTTGCTACAGGCTCTGTAACCAGGTATTACCTGGACAGCATGCTGGCTCATCCACTAATCCCCAAGACTAATCAATGTTCTTTCGGATTTCTGCCTAATGCTCCAGGATAGATGAAATGTCCAAGAATGCCCAACTGGCCAGATGGTTAGATCCTGATGTATGTTTTTCCAGTTCATAGCTTCTGACTCTGTCCTGAGGGGAGTGCACAGAGAAAAGATTAACTTAGATGTCTGTACTTAACTTTTCTGCCCATCCCAAGCTGTGGCTCTCCCATCCTAAGGGTGAAATGGATCATCACCTTTAAAACATGACCCTACCCTGAAAAGTGAGGCTGTCAGCACCCGCCTGGTGGACAGCGCCCATCAACGCTGACCTGGAGGAGGGGGAGCTTGTGAGCCCTGAAGCCTCTCCCTGTCAGATGAGTAGACCTTCAGGAGTCTGCTTCCCACACCCAGGGAGCAACTTTGTTCTTTCTTTATCTCACTCCAGCGACAGACTCAACTGTGAGGGGCTGGACAAGAACGACTGTACCTGTTCCCCAGATAAGGGATCAGTCACAGTTGGAGACATTCAAGAATTTGGCTCAACTTCGGTTTAAGTAACAGAATGCAGGTTATCTGGTTCCTGATCCAGTGTTCTTTCCAGAAAATGTGGGTATTTGTTTTTAAACATTAGACTTTCAAATAGTGCTTTCTGGAGAACTCATTCACAGCATCACAACTTCAGTACAGTATAGATTCACATACTTGAAAGTCACTCGGATAGGCAAATGTTCCCTGTACTCTAGAAATCCAAGGGTGACTGAAAAGTCAAGCTGATTAACATAACTGATAATTAATTTCCAGCTCTGGCTCCTTCTTACCCTCTGTCTGCATTCATAGCCTCCTAGCAGGTCTATATTGCCAGTAGTCCCTCTTTGCTCTAATCAGACTGGAACACTTACACTGGATGAATGCTTCAGGGAGAATTCTTTTTTGTCACTAAAATCATAATATAATCATAATAAAACAACCTCACTAGATAAAGTGTGACTTGTCACAATCTCACTAAGTTTCTTTATCTATAAAATGAAAGCTAAATAGAGCCTTGCCCACCTCTAGCCCATGACTCTAAACCCCAGTCAAGCCCAAATCTTGTGTCTAGACAACATGGGAAGACAGCTTTGTCTACTACTCAAGAGCTCCAGTGGCTCATAAGCCTGGATCTACTGTTTATGAGTTATGTAACCTTGGGCAATTTAAAATACGACTCAACTTCCTCATCTCTAACATGTTGCTCATAAAAGTGATGCTTCATTCAAAGGGTTTTTTGGAATTAAGTGAGATAAAACATGTGAAGTACTAAGTATATCACATGAACTCTATATTAGTAATTATTATCATCTGAAATGACATGGTTCAGATTTGAATAATCTTCCAAACTTAAATTCCCACCATTATTTAAGAGTCCTCCAATCTAGGCAATTGTGTGACCCCCAAACACAAACTGTCATTCCCACTTTTGTGTTTTAAATCAGGTTATGTTCCACTCCTGGAAATACCTGTGCTACTTTGTCTGTGAGTCTAAATCCTACACATCCTAAATGTGTCTGGATTAAACCTAATCGCTTTCACATGGATTTCCTCCCTACCATGAGAACTCACAAAGGTATCTCTAGTATCTGAATTTCTACAGCACGAGACCATCTACTGGTTTTAGACAACACCACTGGTATTGCATGTGGCCTTGGATTATCTTCTACTAGTAGATAAAACTACAATGATTATTTCTGCTCTTCCTCTGGGTCTAGTATGATACATGATATATGATTCTTCAGATATTTGTTGACTGAATAAAGAAATATGAAGTACTATGTCCCAATATAGATCTAGTAAGTTTTCTTTTAGTTGCCGTAGCTCAGCAATTGATTTGCTGTACTTTGGAGCCAATTAAAGACATAAAGATGAACATCAGGAGGGCAGGGACAACGATAGCCAGTAAAGTCCTGATCATCAATAAAAGTCAATGATATCTGTTTAACCAGAAGAATAAGAAAAACATAGATGTCATCAGGAAATGATAACCTAAACTCCAGTGTACCTTGCAAAGCCAAGTCCATGAGCCTAAACTGTTAAAAGAGTAGAAAGAAAATTGAGATTTCCCAAGGTGAATTCATTATTCGACAAAATTGTACTGAGTGGCCACTCTATGCAGAGAGTCTTAGAGGCTGCAGATACAGCAGAGAACAAAATTAAGTTGCTGTTCATATTCTATTCCCTCTCCAGGTTCAATTCCAGGTTAACAACTTTTGCACCAACTCCTTACTATGCCCTTAAGTAAAGAAAAGAGAGAGAAAAAAAAAAAAATGGGAATGTGTCATTTACAACTGACCAAACAGAGGTGGTGCCAAAAGTGCTCTGTCACTCCCAATGAAGCTTCCCTCACTCTAGCTTCTGCTGGGGAGGCTGGCAGCACAGGACTCTGCACCCAAAGTTGATTGGACTCTGCGTCTCTAATGCAGTAAGTTCCAGTTGAGCTCTGAGACTAGAGTTATTTAAATATCCAACTTCTCAAATAGCAAATGTGGTTCATGATGCCCAAAAACTAGGAGGAAGGGGAGGGGGTGGTAGTTAAAAGACGAGGTGGTTCTTACCACTGCAAAACCTGAGGCTCTTTTCCTCCTTTGGAGCAGAAGCCTCTTCTATCATCTAAAGCCTTACATTTTTTTTCCTTCAGCAGGATACTGAAAATAGCTTTGCATTTAACATTTAAAATTGTTTTTGATCCCACACTCTTTCAGCTCTGCTCTCTCCTGCAAACTCATTCCATTCCCTAAGGGCACTTAAAAGTATATTTCACAAGAAACAAGTCATCGTCACCATTTTTATCCCTAAGAGTTAAAAAGAAAAGCCAGTTTACATAATTTTTTGGAAGATAAGTTGGCCAAGAACACAGGAATCTTATCTGGACCAAAAGTTCTAGGACAAAATTTCTTTCAACTTGTCAAGAAAGATAGCAGATCAAAATCAAGTTTCATACTGAATGTGTAACTGCTAAGCACTGTCCATGGGAACTTCTTGAATTCCTCATTATTTGTGCGTCATCTACTTCTTAAAAAAGAAATCAGTGATAGCCTTTTTTTTTTTTTTTTTAAAGGAAAGGTGCAGACAGGAATGAAGGCGAGTAGGCAGGCAGGCAGGAAGAGAGAGGAGGAAGAAGCACTTTATTCATCTCATTTAGTTGTTTACCTTGGCTGTTCCCCCAGCCCCAGGAAGTGAACCCAAGACCTGAGGATGTATGTGGACTGCACACACCCCCTACCTCACCAGGGCAGACCAGAGAAAGGCATTTGATAGTAGTTTTAAACAATGAAATATATGTATGTTTTCTTGTTATGGTGAGAAAACAAGATTTTTTAGATAAGAAGATTTTCTAGATAGAAGTCAAAGTTCAATGAGGGCATCTCAAAGATACTCAACAAGTCAGTGACTGGACCCAGCCAGAGCCTGGGTCTCTTCTAGTTCCTAGTCCAGTATTTTCCCCACTCTCCACAATACAGTCTCACAGGAAACTAAATCTTAAAAGCACAAAGGTAAAAATGTCTTTGATAAAACTTTATGACAGACTGGAAACATAACAAATATGACTAAGGCAAATGGGTCCCATTAACGTCAACAGCAGATAACCTACAATTCTGCACAGATGAGGAGGTCTAGCTTTGGAAGACTTAATTAATACTGAAAAGGCTTTAGTACTAACAATACGGTGTCAGCTGTAGTTAGCACTAACTGGCTTTTGTGGGCTCATCTGGGAACTAAACCACCATTTTGTTCCTTTTTTTTCCTATAGAAAAATTTATCCCAAGTTTCTATCAACTGACTTACAAATGAACTTTTGGAATAAAACCTGTTTTCAGAATGGCTGTGCATATAAACAGAATTCTGAGGCCCATACTTTACATTAAAATATAATTAAAACAGCAATAGTTGGTGATAACATTCTAAGAGTTCATTTATGAGAAAACCCTTCACACCTTTAATTTGTTTATATGCATGTTTATGTTTTATTAAAAAGCTTTCTGGGCATGGTATAGAAAACTGCTCTTTATACAACAAATAACCCAGGGCAAGTAGTCCAATTGTGTGTGTAAGTATTTATAGCACCTTTCTAGCGCTGGGATGAGAAGGACAGGGAGGATAAAACCTTTGCACATACATGGATGGACTTCAAGAGAACTATGCTTAGCGAGATAAGCCGGAAGGAGGACAGACATCGTCATATGACAGCACTCAAATGAGGTATATAGAGATAGAAAATAAATAAATGACATAAATTAAACAATACTAGACTTACAAAGAAAATCCAAACAACAACAGACTCTTAGTGGTGGGGGAAAAAGGCAAATCAAAGGGTATGAAAGAGATGGGGGCGGGATAAAGGGGATTACTTGTAAAGTTAAGAAAAAATAAGGAAACAGTGGTAAACCTATTATGCTATATACAGACGTAAATTTGCTATCATGCATACGTCAAAAGAAGTTCAGTAAAAACAAAAATGAAAACAAAACTTTGCATACAAGGAACTCATAACCCAGTTATGCAGTCTTTACTTCTCTCAATAACAATCACGCTACTTCCAACCTCAGGACGCTTGCACTTTTTGTTCCTTCTTCCTGGATACTTTCCCTCAGATCTACCCTCAGCTGAGTTCAAATATCACTCCTTCACCCCGTCTTTTGGGAGGATCCAAATAAAGCATCTCCTTCCATCACTTATCACCGATATTACTTTACTCTATTTGACTGAGTTCCCAGCACCCATCGTTACTAAGAATTAACATGATTAATTGCTTACTGTCTGTCTGCTCCTATCGGGACTCTCTTATTGATCATTCTTATATCTTCAGGGCCTATAACTGTGTTATGCACAATAAACTTCATGAAGAAATAAGTAGAGTTGGAGAGTGAGAAGTTAGGACAAGACAATTATTCATGAAACAATTTAAAAAAAGAAAGAACTAGCCATTCTGATTAGATATATGATTGTCTGAATGAATGGCTGGCAATCAAAGCGAGGGAGGGAAGGAGAGCGGGAGGATAGGAGTGTGTGTGTGTGTGTGTGTGTGTGTGTGTGTGTGTGTGTGTCTCTCCCAAGGCTGCAGATGCCTGTCTTTGGGATGAAGAGCTGAGGAGAGGAAGATGAGAGATTCCTGAAAAGATCTCTCCAGTGAGGAGCTCTGCAGATGGTCAAGATGGCAGCAGGGGGCAATGAATTCTGTTTAGAAGTTCACCTCACTCAAGGAGCTGCCTGAGAAGGGGTTGGCTGAGCCACATGGGATCCATGTCAGAGTAATACTGCAGAAAGACAGGAGAAAGCAAGAGAAACACAAATGCACAACAGGATGTAAGAAGAAGAGTGTTTACAAGCTCTGTAACTGTGACTAGGGATATGCCCAAAGGTGCAGCCATCGTGCCCCACCACAAAGGACTCAGTCCTGTTTAACGGGTGGAGTGTACCTTATTTGTCAACGATAGGATTAGTTAGCAATGGTTGCAGACCTACTTGGCTCCTGGTATGGTGCTGGGCACTTCACATACCAGATCTAGTCTCCTGGTTCGTCCCAGTAGGCATCTACTGCAGTGGGCAGGGAGTAGACTCAGAGTCCCCTGTGCAAAAACCCTGCCGCATCCCGGCTGAAGGATCAGAGACAGTTTACAAAACCACCTCACTTATTAAAATAAAGATAACCATCCTACCTACCTCACAGGGTTGTTATGAAGCATAGATACAATAATAAACATAAGGTAGCTAACATATTTGCTGGCATTGAGAGTGATCAATAAATATAGCTGCTACTACCATCATATTGTTTTTCCTATTTTGCAGATGTGGTAAATAAACTCAAAGAATACAATTAACTTTACCAAGTCACACATTTCAAGGTGCAGATACACGTAAATGTTTTACTCTGTATATGTATAAAATTCAACAGGTAGATTGCTAACCAGAATATTAAATTAGACAGACCATCCATCCCCTTCTTTAACCAAGCTGGATAAACATGAGCTTATACTATTTAAAAGGACAGCATGTACGAACGCAAAAATCATTTTTCCATCATATGCCAGCACTCAACATTCCCCTGAAACAAAGATGACTAAAAGTTAACCCATCTCCTCTCTTCCCAACATTGTCTCCAATTCAAACACTCCTTCCTTACTATTCACAGCCAGGTCATGTCCACCGGGGCCCCTGTTGCATCTCTTGTCTCACACCCTCGCCTCTCCACAGGCATAGTCCCCTTTCCCCAACCTGTTCAGTCCCCAAGTGTCTATCCCATCCCATCTCCTGCTCAAGGTCTTTAATTAGGACTGGACAAGCCCTGTACCACAGGTTCCCTGTGGCTGTCATTTTAGGAAGCCAAGATCAACTTGGTCCCAGTGCTTGTCGTGAACAAGCAGATGAGATATTCCCAGAGACAGCCCAACATGAAACAGAATACAGCAGAACCCAAGGGAATTGGAGTTGCCAGATGTTAGGGAGGAAAGAAAACAAAAGGAATAGCTCCTGGAAGGCTAAGCATTTGACTGGGGTCTTAAAGCAGAGCAGGATTTGGACATAAGGTTGGCATGTGCGATGGGCCAAAGGCATGTCCAGGGGTCAGTCCTGCAGTTTGACTGATGGTTCTGTGCACACAGCAAGCTCTGGATATGGAGAGGCAAGCAGCAGCAATAATTCTGACAGCCAGCATTCACTGAACGCTGTATGCCGTGAAAAGCTTCACGTGTTTTTAATATTTTAACCCATTTCTTTTACACCAAAACTCTGTGCCATAAGGACAACGTTTCCAGTCTTAGAGATGAGGACACCAAAACAAAGAATGCAAAGAATCTAATCACAGATCATAAAGCCAGCAAGAAACAGTTAGGATATGAAACCTGGCTCCCAATCTGTGCTCTTAAATACCAAACCAAGATAGCTCTGCAGGGTGAAGGGGTATGGGCACCGCGGTTTTGTGGGGATGAAATGAGATGGTGCTCGCAAATTATCTGTCGCTACCTGTGACTCCATGTACACACATACTGGCTACAGGCTGCTGTGCATATCTACAATGGAGCTGCTTGCAGCTAAAGTGGGAGAGACAGATCAGGACCCAAAATGGAATCCCAGGTGAAGGGGACAATATGAAGAGAGGAGGCCTGGACACACACCTACTTTTAGGGTGTTTTGGAAGAGAACCAAGAAAGCATCATGACCTAAAGCCTGAGGGAGGAGGCAACTTCAAGAAGGAGGGAAACACAGCAGGGTAACAACTGCAAAGGGACTAAGAACAACCATTTTGGACTAATAATGAACCCCTGGAACTCAAGATTTAGAGCCTTTGGAGACCTTTGAGAAGAAATAGAAAGAAGGGTAGTAGAGAATGAAGCCAGAGGGCAGGATCTAGAAGGAAGCAGATGAGAGAATAGGGAGGTAAAGCTACACAGTCCTGTGACAGGTTGAAGGGAGGGAGAGGCGAGAGACATAGACTCGGGGATATCAAGTATAGACATATGAAAGCTCTCCGGCTCCATCTTTCTTTTTCTGCGTCTTTTCTGGAGTGGGTAAGGAGACTGAAGATAAACACCATGCACTTGACAGGACCCTGGTAGCACTCAAAGGGAGTAGCAGCAGGTGCTGTGGGAGGGCTTCCTGTATGCCAGATACTTTACAAGCACCCTCTCCCTTGCTCCTTACACAGAGGGTCCAAGCACTCCATGAGGCAGGCATCGTCACTAAACCACAGAGAAGGAGCCCGTGGGCAGAGAAATCAAGCACTTGTCCAAGACCACACAGCCCAAAACCAAGTTCAAGGTCCTTCTGCCACCAGAGTCCAGACTCCTGCCCAAAGCGATGGCTCAAGAGGAGGGAACAGAGGAGAGATCTACTTGCTTTTTCTGAAATGTGAGGAAAGGAAGAGACAATGGAGGAAAGAAGACATTTTGAGCAGGAAGGAAGAGATGCTGAGGGATCTTGAGCCAGAGTAAGTCTTATTTTGAGAGAAGAGGAGAAAGGGCATGTTGGGTGTTTGGTATTTAGGTATTTTGATAAAGTGGCAATGAGGAGGGAAAGGAGCAACATGCATATGTTTCTGGACTCCTAACAAAAAGCATCAACATCTATAAAGGGGTCTTTTTTATTCCCTGCAAGTATCTATATTTTGCTAAATAAAATCACTGCCTGTAACTGTAACATTGTAAGAAACAGAAATTGTTCATTAATGTTGATTTTCTCCTACTACAGAGAGTGTTGAATATATAGACAGAATATAAATAAACTCATAGAAGGAAGACAATCATTATACCCAAGAGAGATATAAAATATTTACCTTTTACAAATTCATATGCATTTCTGTTAACACGACCAAGTCTTTCTACAAGATTTGTCTATCATTTAGTATATAAACTGTGTAGAGATTGCTGGTGTGGAGGGCTAAATCTGAAAGCCCAGCCACTTCCTTTTTCTCCCTGTGATACGAAAACCTCTTCTGCAAATAGCAGACAAACTCTGAGTAGTCATCATTTCATAAATCATTTGAAATGAATTTTTTAAAACACCATCTGTTGATATGTTTAGGTTTCCTATGAAAATAAGACTTCAGCTCAGATGTTCAGTAGCTACAGACCAACCTGAATTCAAATGTATTAAATATTTAGAGACACACAGAACTTTAGAGCAGAAGGAACCTTTGCGATCATCTAGTTCAAATGCCTTACTTTCCATCTGAGGCACCTACAAGCCAGAAAGGTTCAGTGACTGTGTCTCTAGTAGTACAGACACAAAAGCCCAAATCTGGGCTGGAACCAAGATGAATCTTAACTCTCAGGTTAATGCTTTTCCATTCTGTCCCTTTCTCTCTCCCTCTTCTTAAGCTTTAAGGATTGGAATAAGGTACACATTTAACTATAGTTTTATTATTATTACTACTATTACAATTATTCACTAGCTACAGCTACAATCTAAGCCAAAATACCTCTACCAATTGAGCTTTAGATAATACGGGCAATTTCAAATTCTGTCCAGAAAAATGTAAAGCCTTCTAAATATATCCAACAAACTGCTTTAAAGACGTCAAAATAATAAACTCAGAAACAGAGCACGAGCTGAAACGACTCAATTTAGTTTTTAAAATTATTCTGGGGTTTCATTGACACGGAATAAAATTTAAGCAGTTATTTTTTTTTTAATCTTAAATCTTGCAAGCATGAAGAGCATGCGATTATTCAAAACTGCTCGGGAGCAGCGATGATTATTTTAAGCTCATGATTCAACCGGTACATTAATTAAAAAACTCCACCAACCCAAATTGACAGATCTTGATATCAATGGGACTAGAAGACTTAAAATAACAGTTGTCATATAAAAATAGATGAAAGGGGCGAACAGCAGCAGATGTCAGAAAGACAAATGATAAGCAGCGGTTGTAGGAAATGAGATGCATTTATCTAATGGGCAGCTTTAATGGTTTTAATTTTTTTAGAAACGAAGATACTGGAAATACAGGTATAGTCAAGAAATGCTTTTCCATAAATACCGAATCTTATTTCTGGAAGCTGGGAGAGAAAACTTGGCTAATAATTTTTTGTGAGTAGCGGTGGAAGCAGGGCGAAGAGACCAGAGACCGCAAGCTCGGAAATGCCAAAACGAGCGAGAGGACAGGGGGAGGGAAAAGGGGGGAAGGAATGTGGACTGAGAGGTGTCAGCCGGGGACCCCCACCAGCCAGCACAAACTTGACATTGGGCGCCTAAATCCATTGCAGCCCTTCCTTCCCCGGCGCCTACCCTAGGCACCAGCGTACGCCGGGCAAACGGCTCTCACGACCCCTCGAAGTGGCTGACACGCGCACCACGAGGTCGGCATTAATTTCCATTCTTCCGATTCTTCCAGGGAGCAAAAGGCGCTCTCTAGGCTGTCAACACCTGGCAACAGAGAGCCGGAACCCTCTTCTTTACTGGCAAGTGTCAGAACCGGTGCTACAGTCAGCCTCGCTGCGCCCTACGCGGGGCTCCGGGGCCGACGGCGAGTCCGCTCCTGGACTCCGGGCGACTCCCCTGCACCGCCGGGTATCTGCTCGCAGACCCTCCAGGGATCCCCCCGGAGCAGCTGGGTACCCAGAAGACGCACACCGGACGGAAGTTCGCAGGCCGGGGTCGGCCCCACCTCGGGCCGGGGATTCCCGGCCGCAGCGCCGGCTCCCGCGACCGCGCCGAAGGGGTGGGCCAGCTCGGACTCCCCAGTCCGATGCAGAGACGCCCTCCCTGCCCCCACCCAGCCCTGCAGGCTCCCGAAAGGGAAGTGGAGAAGGGGGAGGAGGGCAGAAGCGGCACCGCTCGCCCCACGCCCTTGCAGAGAAGCTGCCAACGGAGGTCTCCTTCGGGGGAGTTCCGACAGCTCCTAGGGACGCGTCCTAAAACTCTCCCCTTAGGAGGGTGATTGCCCCCAAAGGGCAAAACTGCTCCTTTAAGAGGGAGCCAGCTGCTCCCTCCCTCCGTCAGGTAGCGATGCCCGCGGAGGAGACGTGGGTACCCCTGCGGACACTTTACTGGTCCCATCAAGGGCGCCGGCTGCACCTCTGCCGCCCTACCCTCCGCGCCAGCCCCCGTGAAAGAGGATGGGGGTGGCCGGGCGCGGCGCCTTTAAGGGGCGCAGCCACCCGCGGCCGGGGTGGGGGCAGGGAGCAGGCACGGGCCCTTTAAGGCCGGCAGCGGGCACGTCGGGCAGGGTTCCCTGGCGGCCGGGCTGCGTCCGGGGAGGCGGCGGGGGCGCCGCGCCAGCCAGGGTGCTAACGGCCCCCGACGGGGAGCCCGGGGCCGCGCCGCTGGCCGTTACCAGCCCGACACTCACCGTAGCTCGCCAGGAGCGCCCGCGCCCGCGCCCCCACTCGGATCCCGCGGCGGCGGCGGCGGTGAGTCCGGCGCGGGTAAACAGGCACCTCCGTCCCTGACCTACTTTCTGCCTTCCCTAAATGTCGCACCACTAACCTACTTTCCGACCAATCCGCTCCCCGCCGGCCCAGGCCCGGCCCCCCGCCCACCAATCGCTGTGCCCAACCCCCCTTCCCCGCCCACCAATGGAAGAGCCGCGGAGCCCGGATACCTGCCTCTTCCCACCAGCCAATCCCAGCGCCTGAAGGGAGCCGGTCTCGGCGACCGCCTCTGGCCAATCCGCGCGCGGCTCGGCGGCCTAGTGGCCAGTTGTGTGAAGGCTGGAGAGGCTGCTGACCAATAGCGAGGCGGCGGGGGCCGGTTTACCTGCTACTTTTCCACTACCAATCGCTTAGCTCAAAGAAGCGCACGCCCCGAGGAGAGGACCAATCCACGCGCTGTCCCTGGATTTCCTCGCCCCAGTCTTCTCCCTTTCCCCCAGGTCTCCCGCTTGCCGCGGCCACTGCGGGCGCAGACGCCGCACTCGTTGCTGTTTCCTGGGCTCTCTTTCTTCTCTAAGTCCCTGTCTTGGGTCTAGCTCACTGCTCTCACCTTTTCGTCTTCCCCTTCTCCTCTCGAGGTTCCCTGACTAAAAGCAGCATTTTCTCCCTCTTGTTCCAACGCCATCTAGGAAACCAATTTTAGGAAAGTTGAGTGCCAGACCCTTCCTAAAACGCCCTGATTTGCCAAAGTCCAAACGAAAGAATGAATACTGAGCATTTCTAGAAGGCTTTTCTGTTCTAGAGTTCTTGCTCTCAGTTCCATTCGGCTTGACCTCCAACTGTCCCATCGCAACTGTCATTCTCTCGTCCGTTCAAAAGGGAAAATTCAAGCCCGGAACGGCTCTTTTGCATTTCCTTTCTGTGGCTAAGTGTTGACCACCTACTGTGTGACAGACACCGTGCCAGCTGCCGCAGTCTACTGCAAAAAGCTAAGAGTGATAGGAAGACATATAGTTACAATAAAATGAATGTTTCATAGCAAGATACAACTTAGGTTCTGAGAGGAAAGAATATTATTTTTGCACCTTAGCAGACAGCCTTCAGCACAAGGAACTCCCAACCCTTATAAATGTTAAACTCCCTGAATACAAGGACTAATTAATAGTACTAATAACTGGTGAAGATATCATAAACTCTAGATATTATTTAATGAATCCATGTTGACTTGAAGGAAGGGTGGAGGAAATCAACATTGGTGCATGACATTGTGTTATATACCACTAAACTGTGGGGATGGAGGTCTGGGGCTGGGGACCTGGCACCTACCAAATGCTACATAAATGTTTGTTGACAGAGTTCATGAACAAACAGAGCTAACTCACATCACTCAGCTCTGTTACCAGGACTCATTCCAGGATTCTAGTAGCCTCTTTCTTTGAACAGTCACTGCATTAAAGTCATATAAAGCAGTATCCATGCCTAGATGATTGCCAAGCACAGAGCGATTGGTCAATATATGCTTGTGCACTAAATGTGGACTATTTTCAAGGTCAAACAGCACCATTAGTACCTAATACTTTTCCTAAGTTTACATGGAGGTGGAATCTTATTTCTCTTTACTTTGTGTCTTTCACGAGGAGACCACTTTACTAAGTGGAATTTTAGCACTGCACCTGACACGATATTGTGGATGAGGGAGAGAAATCATGTCCTGTATTCTGTTATAATTAATAGGGCTAGTAACTGATTAAATAGCCATAACCTGCACATGTATTCTAATTAATAAATTCATGCTGGCCCAAAGGAAAAGTAGAGGGAATCAATATTTGTTCAGCATCTACTATGTGCCAACTGTTTTCCCTTCATGTTCTGTAATCCTCACAACCTATTTTACAGATGAGGAAAATGAAGCTTGGAGTTTATGGACTTAGTCGAAGTTCATACAGTAGGCACCAGAGCCATCATTCAAAACTGGTTAATTTGAATTCAGAAGCTTTCTCCCACACCAGTATCACCAGAGTGACAGAAGGCTCTCACCAGAATCCCGACTTCAGGATTTTATCAGTGCTCTGAATGAAAATCCTGAAGATTTGCATTACATTTCCAGATGATATGAAGCCAGGAGAGGAAGAGACACCACTCTAACATAAGCCAAATGCAACACTGGAGCAATCGGCTGACTCTAGTCATGACACACGTGAGGCTACTCCCGACTAATGATAGGTAGGCTGGGGGAAGGGGTGTGTGAAATACATGCACGTAAAAGCAAAACTAAGGGATCTTAGTGGGCAGACAACTCAGTCTGAATCCTCAGTAAAATATCAAAATAAGTAAATACTGTATTCATAGGAGTCTGATATGTAAAAGCAAAGTGGGTGTTATGTTACCCAGTGCTGGTCATTAGGCATGTGGAGTATTGTCTATAATTAAGTCTTGACAATGAAATATTATCTACATGCACAAAAATCAGGACCAGGATGTAAAAAAGGTTGGAAACTATGTCATATGAGGAAGATAAAAGGAAGCAGAAGGTTCTGCCCCAGGGGGTACAAGGTAACTGTAGTCATATATTTGAAGAGCTGTCAAATACAAGATAAAAAGTCTTCAGGGCCCTAAGGGGTGAGAATGGGGCTTGTAGGTCAAAATTCTAGAATGAATCAGTACTCTAACAATGAGAGCTTTCTCTAGCTTGATAAGCTGTGCTTCTTCTCCCAGAAAGTATCCAAGTGAAAGCTGGATGACTGTGTGAGGAGCAGTGGAGGAGGCGGGAGGCTAGAATAAGTATCTTTTCTACATGCACAGGCACATCTGACCCCTGCCTCATACCTGAGTTTCTCTGTTTTAAAGTTTATCACTCTGCTTTTCCTGCCCTCAGTGGCCAAGATACTGTTTCTCTTCACATATACCTGTTCTTCCATAGGTAACTACTTTGCCTTGTGTTGTTCTCTATCGGAGATCCCAATACCTCCATCTTCCACTGGTACCTACTGGTCCCAGAATACTGAGTTTTCAGTTCTCTGGCCGCTGTTAAGCTCAAAGTATTGTCTTCAGTCTAAGAAAATTCACTGGGCATGAATGGAATCACCTGTATAAAAGGAAGGGCAAGGAGAAGAGAACATTCGTTGAGAAACTTCAGTCTATCAGGTGTTTCACATACATGATTTAATGTAATCTTCACTTGCACCTCAGCAGTTGATATGCTTACTCTCCACATTTGCTAGCTGAATAACTTTTATCAAGTAAATTAGCCTCTTTGTGCCTCAGTTTTCCCATCTGTGGGGTCTAATATCAGAGTGTTTTCACGAGAGTTAAATGAGATAATAGATGGAAAGTCTGTGGTACAGTGCCTGACACACAGCAAAGATGGTGTGTGTGTTTGCGTGTGTGTGTGTGTGTGTGTGTGTGTGTGTGTGTGTGTAACTCAGGTCAGTAACTCTATGAAAGAGATAGTTACTGCTTCCATTTTTCACAGATGTTACTGAGGATAAAGTAATGTAATCCATACTAGTTCCCCAAACTATAATCTAATGATCAGGCCCATTAAAATGAACCAAGGAGTTGGTTTTTTTAAAAAAATACAGATTCCTGAGTTCTTTTCTAGAAGATTAAATTTCTTTGGGATCTGAGACAGAGTCAAATTTGGGAACAGCTCATCTGACAGAATAAGTACAAGCTTTGAAGTCAATCAGACCTGAGGTGAAACTCCTGGTCTGCTGCACTGAAGGACACTGACAGGACCAGGAAATGATACAGCTGTCCTCCCTGTGGAAGAAAGAGGGAAGTCCTGAGAGACATGTTGAAGTTCTTGTAAAAAAAAAAAAAAGGAATGTCTTGCTATAAATAATAACAATATTTCCTGCAGGTTTACATGTGTCAAGCACTGTTC
Organism: Solenodon paradoxus; assembly: GCA_004363575.1. NCBI lineage: Eukaryota > Metazoa > Chordata > Mammalia > Eulipotyphla > Solenodontidae > Solenodon > Solenodon paradoxus. The sequence continues at coordinate 30,240 of RJWH01001849.1, forward strand.
TAAGAACTTTATATGAATTAACCCATTCAGTTCTCACAAACCCTTGTAAGGCAGGTACTACTATTATTCCCATTTTACAGATGGGGAAACTGGAGCATAGAGGTGACCTGAAATCTCAGGCTACTTAGATAATCCGTTCCTAGAACTCACACTATTGTAGTAAATCACCTTTCTTTTGGATAGTTCCTTTGAAATACAGATTCTATATTTTAGAGATGTAGATTCAGGAGACATCAATTCAGAGGTGATGAGTATTAATAAAAAATAAATTCTCCAATTGATTGGGGGTTTATGGAGAGAAAGGGGGAATACTCATGACAATGCTTCAGTATAGGGGTGTCCTCTCACACCTACAGGAGGCAAGAAAACAGAAAATTCTTTAACTAATATAAACCCAAAGTGGGGAGATTTATTGGGAGGAGACAAAAGTATCTCATGGAACTCTAGAGGACAAAGCGCAAGTCCTCACAAAGGAATAGAACTGGGGCAGCATTAGGCATGGATTTGTTCCTATTTCTTCCATTCTCTAGGAAACATGGCCTCTGGATTCATCTGGTCTTCTTCCTATCTGCTTTAGGATTCTCTTTCTCTAACTTTTCACAATCTCCTCTGTTTATACAATGACCCCTCATGAATACTCTTAACCGCTGAGAGGGAAAGGAAAAGCACAATGGAGATGGGGACGGAGAAAACAGGAGAGGCTCAGACAGGTAATTTTCAAAGTGAGGGGCATGGAGTGAGAAGGAGTCCCCAAAGATGCCTATTGATGTGAAAGAAAAATCAGAGCAGGAAAAAAAAAAACCCACAGAGATACAAGAGCAAAAGAAGGAGAAGCAAGAAAGCAACAGAAGAGCCTGCTTTGGGAAAACCCCAGAGGAAAGTCTCAGCAGAGAGGTTTAGAGGCAAGATAAGAGAAACTCATGCTTGAGAAAAGGTTTTGGTTAGAATAACAGATTTGAAACAAGAAAGCTGTTTTACTAATACTGCCTCTAGAGCCAAAAGGTCCACCATAGGATAATGGGGCACAATTGCATGAGGATGACATGGTACTAGGGAATAGAGGCCACTCTGAAAACCTTGGCTATTTAAGGGGAAATTCAAACAGGAATTGAAGCTATCTCTTAGCAACCAGCCCATTTGTTTTGTGTTTATATGTAAAGTGTGGTTGGGTTTTCTTAAATCAAGGCTGACATCAAGATATACAAAAATGGGGATTTTCAAGTCAGGCATTAGTGAGTTAACTTGTGTTTCAACTACTTAAAAAAAAAAAAAAAAACATGCTTGGCCTCATTTTTGAATGAATTGGTCATAACAACTCAGAATGGGAAAGAGTAATACTTCATTTGGAAAATGTCCTAGACTATGTAATTTGACTTTAGATCTTGTTTGTAGATACCGCCAAGATTCCAGAAATCATGAACCTCAAATGTCAAAGGGGCTTTTCCAGTTGGCTTAGAGGTGTTTGCGAGATGGAGCTAAAATACCAGGGGCTACAGTGCTTGTAGCAGAAGCCCTGAAGAACACATAGACACTGTCTTCAAAAACTGGCGCAGTTTTTGCTCTGCTCCGCTGGAATGAGTAGCATTAAAATACCTATGGGTGATGTTTAAAGAAAGAAAGAAAAGAAAAGAAAAGGAAGAGACCATGCTAGTTAGTAAAGCAAAGTGAAGTGTAAGTAATTTAAGACATGCATTAACTTGAAATATTTGTAATATACTTTAGAAAAAGAAAAGAAGGAATGAATTAAAAGGATTTGACTTAACATGTATCAAAGCACAATACAAATTTGTGGTAATTAAAATAGTCTCGTACTGGCTTAGAATCAGACCAACAGATGAATGCAAAGGCATGGCATTTACAAACAGACCAAAATCACATGAAAATTGAACATAATATAAAGGTGAATTCTAAATGATTGGTAAAATATATTTCTCATTAAATGCCATTGAAACTGCTAGCTAGCCATTTGGACACACATAAAGCTTACTTTCTACCCTAATCCCAATACTAAAATATGACCTACAGGTATTTAGGAATTAAATGTAATGTGTGAAATCTATAAAAACACTAAAAGAAAATATGGGTAAAATTTTTATAAACTTGAAAGGCTTTTCTAAGCAGAACACAAAATGCAGAGACCTTAACAATAAAAGTGGATACATAAATGCAGTCGCTGTCTTCTTCTCTCTCTCTCTCTCTCCCCCCCCACCCAAATAAAGGAAACAGCAGACAGACTCACAAAACACTATTAAGAATGAACCACACACATTCCAGTTAAAAGATTAGAAATTGGAGTGGTGAGATGTAAATGATGCTTCCATCTGTCATTCGTAAAATAATTACTCCTTATAAGGCATTATTCCTTGTAGAGTTGTCTTATTTCATTTACCGTCTCTTTTTTATTTCTAGTTTTACAGAATAAAGTCAATGATTTCCAAGCAAAAACCCTATTCAGATTCTCTGCAGTAACTCTGAGTCTTTTACTCTTATAAAAGCTACTTGATTAAAAATCTACCTAAGGAAAACGCCTATCTTGCATATGGATGTACGCATTGCAAGAATAATTACTATTCAAATCTCTCCTTTTTCTTTACAGATAAAAAAATAGAACATTCATTACCCTTTTTCAGATTAAAAAACCAATACATGTTTATGACAAAACATTTGGAAACACAACATAAAATCTATAATCTCATTTAGCAGATACAGCCTATTAGAATATTGATGAGTTTTTTCTACCAAGTTTTCTTTGCAATTATATTTAACCTATATTTTATGACCCTGAGATTTTCTTTGGCAGCCTCATTTGTTTTAAATTAATCTGTATGGGAAGAGGGTGGATAAAGGGGTAAAGCGGGTCAGTTATATGGTAAAGTTTGGAATTGGACTGTTGCTGGAAAACTTAGTTTATTACTGGTGTTGATCTGCAGTGATGCACACTTTAAACTTACATGATGTGATGCAATGTTCATTAAATGTCATTAAAATTTAGAAAGTAAAATCAATCCATTGTGAATATTCTGTATGCCATTAAGTTATCTTCTACAATATGATGTTTAATGGCTATAGCATGTTTCAAGCTATGAACAAACCACCCACCAGATTATGCAAAGCCCTCTGTTGAAACCACCATATTGTTCCAGCACATCCTGGTGGTTTAGCAGTTAAGTCCGCTGCTTCCCACAGTCACAGTCTGTATACATCCCAAGGACCCTGGTGTGTGAACCCGGGGTGGGGTGGGAACAACCAGAATAAAAAGCTAGATTAAATAAATAAATGATCCTTCCTCCTCTCTCTGCCTGCCTGCTTGCCTTCTCACAGTCATTCCTGTCTGTACCTTCCCTTTATTAAAAAAAAAAAAGAAAAAGAAACCACATTGTTTCTAATTTTTCTCTCTTATAAACAGTTTTGAGTAAAGTAAGGCTTATGAAATGAACCCACAACTTTCCTACCCAACATCATTCCCAGTCTGGGATTCAAAGAATCTGTTGATATAGACAAAGAATAAAACTTACTTATTCCATCTTGAAAGCTTTTGGTTTTTTCCCTCCTCTTACAACTGCTTCTCTCCTATCATAAATCTTATTTTAAAGACACAGGAAAATTTATGCGCAGTCCAGTTAAAAACAAAACCGGAAATGACTATATCTTGATAAGTGGTCTTTGGAAAATTTATTACCTTAAATCTGTGTTTCAAAGGGCACTCTGGCTACTAGGAGGATTGACAGACAACAAAATGTTCTGTAAATAAAGATAGACAAATCTTGAGATTGAATACAGTCATTTAGTTTTGGGTTGTATTATTATTATTATTTTACCCCATCCACCCCATCCTATGTCTTTTCCTTTATTCATCTACTGCTAAATTATTTTATTGTGTATTTGTACATCTGTCAGAGAAAGTCCAGGAAATATGATCAAATGGGTGACTCCTTGGCCCTTGGGGGCTTGGATAAAGGTGACAAAGTTGAAAGTCATCAGCAAAAAATGTTGAACACTGAGCCCTCTGCTTGTCAATCTCCCTTACTCTCAGGACCTTTAGCCACACTAATCTGGCTCATACCTGCTTCTCTGCTTAAAGGTCACTTCCTCAGGGAAACCTCCCCTGACCATCCAGCTATAAAAAGCACCCTGTACTTTCTCTCTTAAAGCACTATCACACTTGTAATTCTTGTCTTCCTGTCAGGTCCGTGAGCAGATACCATACCAATGGGGGCCACTCATATCACCCATAACTATCAGAGTTACACATTCACAAAAGCAAATATTCTTTGAAGGAATGAATGAATAAAAACAAGAAAACATGTGTAAGTGAGCAGTCCTTCTCCCAGTGACACAGGTCATCAGAAAAGTCTCCCCAGATCACCCTTTCTACATTAGCAGTCTCCCTATTTCATGCCACCTCTATTATTTTTTACCCCTTTATTTAGCCTTCTTGACTTGACTTTATAACGTATTATCACTACCTGAGATTTTGTTATATTTTCATTTATATATTTCATGTTCCTTGCAATAAGATCTGTGAAGGAAGGGTTTTTTTGGTTGTTTTGTTTTTGTTTTGAGGAAGAGGAAAAAGCACTTTATTTCATTTAGTTTTTCATTTTGGTTGCTCCCCGGACTCATAATATGAACCCAGGTCCTTGAAATGCATGTGGACTATACCAGCATGAGGCAGCAGGCCCAACCATTACTTCACCAGGGTGTATTTTTACTGCTCTCTCTCTCACACCTAGAAAAGTTTCAACAGGTGCAAATATTTATTGAATGGATGAGATCAAATGCATCATCAATGAACCATTTAGGCCTTCTGAGTGGTCATATCAGACTTAGCAAAATTCATTACGTGTAGAGGGCTAAAATCAAGAATTTTTCTTCATTTATTCCTTCAATAAGTTGCAATGTTCCTCTCATTTATTAGCCATTTTTAGAATTGCTGCTATCAAAATTTTGGTTTTGTTATCTAATGGTGAGTAAATGCTCAAATAAAGTATCTCACTGGATTTGTAAAGAGAAACAAGCAATAACCTTGTCCAAAGTAATAGTGGAAATGTTGGGGATATTTGTTCGTTTTTGTTTTTGGTCAGAGGGTTCCATAGTATAGTGTGAAAACTTGGTTTACCTTTGAGAAAATAAATTGTTATCCATCAATTGGATAAGATATTATGCTATCCTTTAAAATGTTAAATGTGAAGTTAGACCATAAACGAAGACTTAAATAAAATAATGTTATAAGTAATGCTACGTGAAAAGTCAAATCCCCAGCAAATAGTGACTAAAATGTAATAAATAAGATGTTTACACATAGAGTTGTAAGCATTCATAGAGATCTGTCAATAATTCTATTGAAGAGGTTATGGGTAAATTTTTTGCCAAGTCGTTTATAATAACAAAATAACTTTATAGGGAAACAGGGAGAGCCAAGTGTCCCAGAATACTTTATGTGTTCTCTGGCACCAATTTATGTTTTTCTGGTTTTCTTTCCTTAGTTAAAGTCACTAGGCATCGACCTTCTAATTAGAAGCCCTTGAGATAACTTGCCCTGCCTTGGTAGAATCCCTGGAAAATTTCAAGCCAATCTGCTTTTTGGCCTTGGAGTCCCTCTCAAATATACCCTTAACTCGTAGGATTAGGCAGGAGTAGGAGAGGAAATGAGATTTTTAATTGGGAGGTTGCCAATTAAAAGAGAAAAGTCTCTCAATTGAGAAATGCCAAGAATTGCATTATAAATTTCTAGGTTCGAGATGATATCCAAAATATGAGTGAATTAGTGGTGCTCGGAATTATTTTTATTTTCAGATGTCCTCTAGCTTGAAATCCTACTTCTAAAGAAGCATGTTGCTACCCAGGAACATTCAGAAGAATTGCCACACTTTTAACACCGTAACTCCATATACCAAGTCACTCCCATAACCAAGGATCCTGGTCTGGGCCCAACGGAGAATGAATATTTTTTCTCCTAAACCATGATCTCAGTGACTTCATGCCTCATGGGGACAACAAGTTTTAGAAAATAAAGGTTTTAGCTCTTCTCATGAATACCTACCACATTTATTCCTCCATTCTCTTCCCCAATCATGCTGTACAATATTGACATTATGGAAGATTGGCTATGACTCCTGGTTCGTGGTAATGTTTAGGAGTTGACCTTTCCATGTAGGTGAAGCTAAAATGGTTGGCACCCTCTCAATTGAAAATCTCATTTCCCCTCCTATCTCTGCCTAATCCTAGGAGTTAAGGATATAGTCAATAAACAACAATTTCATTGTGCCAGGGAAAAAGAATACATTAAGACTCTCAGTCTATTTAATGCTTCAGACTGGGTTTTAAGCATCCAGCTGTCTTCATTTGCAAGCATCAAATATTTTCATTTTCCACAAATGGGGCTATTCAACAATGATGAATGAATGAAGTACAATGCAACTATTTTTAGTATGACAATTGTAATTAAAAGGCAGTGGAATGATAATCCTGCCCAAGCATGTCTGAAATCTCCTTTTCATTTTTCTCAAAACAATACTCTCAATGTCTAGCTGCGGAGACTTGCTGCTTGTTTTCTTTCTGGTAAAGAATAGGTAACATTGGACATTCTTTCTAAACCAAGTGAATGGTACATCTGAAATTGTGGTTTTGGCCAGACACAATCCTCTCTTCTTTCATCACTTGCACATTCTGGAGGATGAAATTTCTCTTCCCTACTAGTGATAAATTACCATGCACCAAATCAATTTCTTAGGAAAGTAACTATTAGCGATCTATACTTCCTTTTTCAGCTTAGCATAGTTTGTTATTATTGCTTATGGATAGAAAACATATCTGATTAATAATAATAATACAAAGGATCATCTTTGAAATGACTGTTTTCAATCTATTGCATCTGAAATTTATGGAGTAATCCAGATTAGAAAATAGAATCTGATTCTAAAATGTTAGGTACCCTAGTCTTTGAAAAGGTAGACAAATATATTTCATTTTTTTCTTTTCCAGCAAAGGGTTTATCTGGTTGGTTGAACTAGAAAAATACATTTTTCTTTAAAACCAAGCATCGAATAGACCAACATAAATCATGCTAGTATTTTTCTTGATTTGTTACTATCATGCTTCTAAATTGCACTTATCCTCTGTAAAGCAAGCAGTAAGAGGCCATTAGCTGCAATGCAGAATGCTTTCTCCCCCCTTTTTCTTTTTCTAAAGCTTCCCTCTCCAAGTTTCTGTTTGCAGGAAAGTCCTTGGTGCACACTCGAACACACTGGGGAGAGTACACTAGATGAGCTTCCTTGAGAATGAATTTAAAGATAAAAGCTCCCTGGAAAACAAGCAGTCAAACCTGATTATCCTTGGACCCCACTGAATAACACATTACTTATATTTTTTGTACGCATGAAGACCCAAAAGACCTTGCATGTGTTTTTATTTCTGTTTCATCAAATTTTAAGCTGAAGTGAGGCTTCCACGTTCAGCATTAATGAGGCTTTTGCTGTGCTGTGAGATTCGCTGCCATCCGTTTCCTGTGCATTACTGTTTTCGAGACCAGCTTGGCCAGTGACAGAGTCCTGCTTGCTCCATCCTGCCCAGGTCACTGGAACCTGGTTTACTGACCAGTATTCTTCCTCTTGCAAGGTGCTGTCCATTTTTAAATAATCTAGTCTTTAATAAAACAGCTAGAAACTTTACAATAGAAACCTTGCAAGTACAGTTTAAAAGAATACGTCTAGAAATCCATTGGTAAAAGAACCATCCTTGGAATAAAACATGAAAATGAGATATTATGTCTATGTGAACATATATTTTACAAAATGTAGAGGAAAATGTTGTACAACTTCAGTCTTAAGGATGCCTGGTACTTTGTGTCAAAAACTATTGAGAATCTGCTATATCGATATTACTAATGTCAATGGAAATATTTATTTTCTACAGATACGTTGTTTGACAAAAGGTTGCTTCTCTCTCTCTCTCACACACACACACACACACACACACACACACACACACACACACAGGCTATTTGTTGGCACACGTCTCAAGAAAACCCAGGTGAAACCTCCTGTGATTCACATGATAAAAAATTTCCTTATCTTCTACATACTCATTTTTCTGAGTAATAAGAGTTTTTAAAATTCATCAATGATTTGCTAGAGCAAAAGTGACTTATCCCTAGTTTTCAGGCTCCTCGACTTGAGGACAACACTGATGAACAGAGTTTAATGTTGGAAAATTAATGATCAAAGATATTTTGCCATATATTAAGTAATAAGCAAATAGTATTTTGCAACTTAGCAGTTGAGTATAAATATTCAGGTACATATTGTAAATGGCTTTAATTGGCAGTATTACTTTACTCAGTCCATGATCTGTTTTTCAATTGTATTTTCACTATTTTTATCAAATATTGAATTTTATTTTTAAAAATTCTTTGTATGAACCAAGCACCATGCAAAGCATTTACATATATTATTTCATTTAATTCTCACCCTCCTGCTAAGATTAATGTCCGTATTTTACCAATGATGAAACAGGCTCAGAGTGATTCATTGATTCATGAATATGTAGCTAATGGTGGTGCAAAGATCTGAACCCATCTTGACAAGAAAGTGTTTATTCCGACTTCTGAATGTCTATCCACAGTATCATCTACGATAGTTTTTCCTGGTACCACATACATTTTAATGTTCACTAAACAGACTCATTTATTTAATTGGTTGGTCTGGCAGTCAACAAAAATTTAAGTGTTTAGCTAGTTACCAAGATAAGACATAGTCCCACCTACTTATCACATTATTATAAATAGACTCATAGTCCATTGAGACAGTTATCATAATAGATGCATTAAGATGCCCTGAGAGGGGGGAATGGCCAGTATCTGTGTGGAACAGTGAGGAACACTGTCAGAAAATGGCTTTGATTTCAATAGAGACTTGAGGGCTATGGAGATGGTTGTGGGCAGAGAAGAGGTAAACTGGGGCCCCAGGCAGCTAAGTTCTGGCATCTGGGAACTGAGATTACTTTGCCTTCAGATTTCTCTGTCCCTTTACTGAACCGGACTGCTCAGCTTATTCATCAAAAAGAACATTTCTTAGCGATAAGAGGTATCAGATTCTTCTGACAATACTCTCTGTTAATGTGCAATTCTCCTTCCTCCCTAACCCTCTATTCCTGTGGTTCTCAAAGTATGGCTCCTAGAGCAGCAGCAGCACTTGGTAACTTGTTCTAAATGCAAATTTCTAGACCTCACTCCAGACTGACTGAAGCAGAAACTCGCCAAGTGGGTTTTGCAGTGTGTTTGAATGAGCCCTCCTGGGGATTCTGACACACACTGGAGTTTTCAGACTACTGCCACACACATACCCTCCTCTGTGCACCTCAGAACAGTGAACTCTAATGTCCTTGACAAAATTTGAAGTGTGGCGCATCTATATTTCACTCTCATATACTCAACACCTGGGCCCAACACCTGAGCCAGCACTGAACACATAATAGGTGCTCAATCAAAGTTTGTGGAAGGAAAGAACAAGTGAATAACTTAAAAATGCATCTCCCAAGTATCTAGAGAGCTTCAAGTGCCTATATCTCCAGTACATATCCACAACATTTAAATTTATGATAGGATGGGGAGGGGACAGAAATTGAGAGGGCTTGAGGAGGAAAGAGGACATCTGTTGAGCACTGATTATGTGCTAGAGACTTTCAGGGGCCTTCTAATGTCTTCACAACAACTCTGGGAGATAGGTCTTATCATCCTCACCTTAAAGAAGAGGCTCAGAGAGAGGGAATGTTCCCAAATCACATAGCTGTGGAGGGTGATACAAATCCAGGGCCCTTACTCTATTCTCCTCACCATGGTCCCTCTAAAGAACAGCACTGGCAGCTAGGGAAGGGACACGTGGAAGCAGAAAGCCCTGAAGGGTAGACAAACTCCATTCACGACACCATCACCTTTGTGCATTTACTCTCATTAGCAGGACACTGAGTTAAACAGAACATTTAACCTTTTAACAAAGGGTTCTTGGACATTTTTTAAAGCCACTTCTTGTCTCGTCTTCAAAACCTGTCTTCTGGCCATAGGTCCTGATGCTGCACCATCTTCAGTCTTCTCTCTGAATGGTGGCTTCTCAGCCACCTTTGCTGACCCTTACAGAGGCATCAGTGTGTTGATCCTGTCCACATATGTGATGGGTGAGATCTCCCCGGTTGTGTCAAGTTAAGTGGCAGACTCCACTCCTGATGCTGCCCTTCCTGAATTCCTCTAAATTTTCGTTTTATAATCTTATTTCTGCTGAGACCCAAAGACTTTGGCTCCTAGAAGCAACTTCTCTTCCTCCCTTCCCTGCTCTTTAAAGGTTTCTTCCATTCTCAGAACTTAAACGCTGTTTCTAGCATCTCCAGCTGACATCTCCAGCCCTGACTGACCCCAGTTTCAGTCCTGCATCTATCTACCTGTGGACATTTCACCTGGCTTTCCTGCCTTCACTTTAAATGCACCATGTTGGAAATGGACACATCACTGTGTTCTCTAACCTTACTCTCCTTCTCGTTCTCTTAATGTTTCTGTCCCTGGCACCACATTCTAACAGTCAACAGGTTTTTAAACCCATCCATTTGAGTACTTCACTTCTTTTGCAAGTGTCTCCTTCCTTCCTCCCCTCCTCCCCTTCCTTTCTTCCTTCTTCCCTTTCCTTCCTCTTGCTCTTTCCATAAGTATTTATTGAGCACTTATTATGTCTTTGCCTTTCTGGATCCTACAATCTGAGAGAGAGAGATAACTCATAAGCAAGCAAATACATGAATTGTAGTTTATGATAAATATAGTGAAATAAATAACAGGGGATGATGCAGACAATAAGGGCGGTCAGGAAAGGCCTCTCTGAGGAGGTGACATTTAAGTGGAGACCCTTGAGGAGCAGTAAGCTTAGGAGACTGGGGTGTGGTAGCTGTTCACAGGAGGACCTGCTGGGAAACAGTTTAATAAACCAGTAGGATAGCGGGAACCAGCACAGAGGGGACCGTGCAGATCATGCGGTGCGGAAGGACAACTAAGGAATATGACTTCTTTTGAAGAGCTTATATCAAGAGGGTTTTAGAGTGGGCAGTGGGCTTTCCAGCGATGCTTTCTGGAGAAAGGACAGGAGATATGGAGAAACTTATGAACTTACCTTTATCATTCAGTGTCTTCTGGATAGAATTTCCTAGTTAGCATTGATATATTTCCTTCCATCAACTTGGTGAGAGTTTCATTCACTGCCACTCAGTCGCAGTATTTCAGAGACAGAGGACCTGGGGCATCAACAACAACAATAATAGTGAAGCTTACTGAGTGTCACAATATGCTTCCCGTGTGAAGTAACTCCCTAGAGATTTTAATGCTCAATCATCCTATAAGGGGTATGTTATTATCTTCATTTCACAGGTAAGCACAGAGAGGTTACTTAACTTGCCCAAAGACACACATCATCTAAGACAAAAGAATAAAGGGTACCAATTCCAAATAAAAAGTGCCATTTCCAAATCAACATGGCTAGTTAGAGTCTGATTGGCTTGTTTCTCCTGTTTTCTATATTCATTAAGAAAAATTCAAACCCTCTACAACTATATAAAGGAGAAAGTTAAAACTCCTCCTAATCCTGCCTCCACAGTGTGACTGTGGGCCTTTCCCTCTCACAATGTGGAATACCCCAATGTGGCAGTGCGGGGAAAGTTCTCAAATACCCAAGTCCTAGGAAGGGACCAGTCTTTGCCAAAGCTGGCTTTGAAATAAAGAAACATGAAGCCACTTTCTTGCCCTCTCTGCTCCAGGAAGTGGACACTGAACTGCTATGGCCCCAAAGGGAGGCACACCCATTTGGGTGAAAGAACTTTTGTGAGTTTTTACCACTGCATAGAAGGGCAGGCCAAAAACAGCAGGAAGGAGACAATGCAAAGTTACCTCCACTCACAACCACATAGGAAAACTCCAGAGAAGGAATCTGGTGGTTCATTCCTCCTTCTCAGGTCTCTGAAACAGAAACCAGTCGGGGTGTCTTCTATAACAAAGCACGACAGCTTCATCGGGAACGCACATCACAACAAACTGATGTTCTGGTGTCGTTTGATAATGCTAAATAAAAGCAGGAGGTGTTCAGATTTCTAAACAGTACAAAAGGCAGTTTTCCAAGCAGGGCTAGGCCATGCTAACTGTTGAATAGGAATACTAATTAGCATACTGTGTGAACTATCTTGTCTTTTTTTAGGGCCGGAAATCAAATGGGAAGGGTTCCCTCCTGTTCCAAGTGAGTTCCAGAAGAATTACTCACGCTCCTTAACCTATGAGTCAGACAGGAGTTGAGGATAGTGTTTCCAAAACAGGCGGACAATAAGATAAACAGAGCAATTGATATGTGACAGTCTGGAGAGGCAGAACTGCAACCGACCAAAGCAAGTGATGGTGTCCAGAGTCTGGTCCTGCCGAGTGGTCCTGAAGGAGCCGTGGGCAACCAGATAACTGGAGCTGAGCAAGCCAGCTCCTGCGTGTTTCCTGAGAGTGAATGTCCACGGGGACATTTTCTTTTAGATCCTTTTATTCAATTTCATGGACTAAGCAGACAGAATTAGAGCATCTCACCCCCTCCCCACCCCGTCCCCCTAGTGACTCGGGCTGATTGCACTGCCTGGCTCTCTCAAAGCTGACTACCCAGGCATTTTGACATCTCACAACACAGGATATTAATCATGTTGGGACTGTGGGACTGTTTCCAGTGTCCATGTTTGCCACAGTTGAACTGCAGCCAGAAAAATAACTCTTAAATGACAGAGGCTTTCCCAAATCGAAATATAATCGAGGAGGTTCAGCTTGGGAAACAACCCAGCACCGAGCTGGATGGATTCTCTCCTGGGCAAGGGAAGGATAAGCCTCCTCTTTGCTCCCCGCGGGAAGGAGTCTGAAGCCAGGTCTCAGCTCTGCCTGAGCCTGCGAAGTGCCTGCAGGCATCTCCTAAGCAGCAGGGTAGGGTAGGGGTGTGCATGGGGTATCCTGAGGACACTGCCCCACCCTCCTAATTCCCGTCATCCCTAGAGAAACCAGTGAGGTGGGTGTTCAGGGCCCGCCCTCCTGTGGCAGGAGAGCAAGGACTGACTGGTGTTTCTCTTCTTCCCCCATTAAATCCACTGGGGTATCGAGGCCAGGCTGGGGTGAGGGCGGGGTGCTCGTCCTTCACACAACGGTCACAGTGCTCTTCCTAAACACTGCTCTTATCACCTTCCTCCTGCTAAAAATTTTTGAAGGGACCCTCCCTGCACATGCATGAGAAAGTCCCAAGTTTTTCCTAGGTCATCCAAGGCCCTTTTCTTCTTAACTCTCTGCCTAACTTTCAGCTTCTTCATGAGCCACTCCTTGGCCCTCTCACCCTGCTGGCCTGCTAATTATTTCCTGACGACATTGTGTACTCTTGACTGTCTTTATGCTGCCCTCTTCAGCTAGGGTGCCACCTTCTTTTGACTCCCTCCTGCCAAGTCCCCCAAGAGCACCTTGTTGTAGGACGCCTGCTTCCACGCCTTTGAGCCCTTTGCTCCCTGATCTGTGTTTCTGTGTCTCTTCAACAGGCTCTCTCCTAGCAATGATCACCTGGTGTGGGGACTGTCCCATGTGTCAGTGTCTCCAATTTGACTGTGAGCTACCTGAGGACAGGCCCTGTGTCTGCTCCATCTTTGATGCTTGAAAAATTGACAGTGTTTACTTGAATCTAGCTGAATTTTACACAACAGTTATATTCTTTGATGTTCAGACAGTGATCAGAAGTTTAAAATAAGCTGTGCTCCAGCAATGGTCAGGCTCGATACGCTCCTTCTTTGCAGTTCTTTTGCAATTTCAGTCTGACTTTTAGTAACATTTGGCTTGAGCCATGAGACTCATGGTATTCAGTTTCAAAAAGGTAATGGTTTCAGGGTGCACTGATTTTTGTTATTAATTGCTTAATATTGGACAGATATCATATTTATATTTTACTCCAAATTGCTTAATAGTGGACAGGCATCATATTTATATTTTACTCCAAATCTCCCTCTCTCTGTTATACACACACACACACACACACACACACACACACACGCACACACACACATATGGAGATAGAAGTTCCTAATGATAAATGAATGAGAAGTGTGGTATAAAACAGTATATAATTTTTAAATGCTACTTAATACAAAAAAGCTGACTAGTTAATGTGTTCACAGGAGGGCACAGGTCCACAGCAAGACTAAATACTCTAAAGGAACACCAGAGAAGGCGAATACATGGTGTCATTTTTGGAGAATACTCACAATAGTCTTTTTCATTTAAAAGGAATGTGCAGGCAGGAATGAAGGTGAGTAGGCATTCAAGAAGCATTTTATTTTTCATCTAGTTGTTCACATTGGTTGTTTCCCCCAGTCTTGGGACTCAAACCAAAGTTTTTGGGATGCATGAAGATTGTATTCCTATGGAGGCAAATGGCCCAACTCCACCAGGTCACAGGCAGGTGATGAGGCAGACAGGTAAGAGAGAGAGGAGGAAGTGCTTTATTTATTTTACTTAGATATTCATCTTGGTTGTTCCAGTGGAGCTCATGCCATGAACCCAGGACCTTAGGATGCAGGTGGTGGGCGCACCAAGTCTTCTATTCTTAAATATGCCTTTTCTCACCTAGATGTCGGTACATGCTGTATTCTCTGCCTAGAGAGTCTTTATCCTTGACCCCAACCCTTTAATAAGAGAGTGTCTGCATCCATCAGGTTTCAGCCAAGACATAATGATGTCCCTCTGATGTCTCAGAAGAGTCTGCCTGGCCCCACCCTCCTCACATTCTCCCTTACAGCACTGTCGGCATTTTCTATGAAGTCCTTGCTAATTATTTTGTTGTTTTATATGTCTACTTCCTCCTTCATTCTGAAAGCAACTTGAGAGGAAGAAGATTCATGTAGATTTTGCTTATTATTGTATCCACAACACATTGTAGATGCTTACTACTTCCCTGACTGAATATAGTCTCTCCAGCCAACATGCTGCTTAGAACTTAGGGGAGTTGATTTGATCAACTCAGTGTGTTTTCCTGCCTAATTAGCTTCCTGGTCCCACTACCTGTGACCTTACTTCCCAGGTACCCTACTCCCTCATCCTGGTATGCCTTTCATCACCTCCACTTGGCAGGTTCCGGTTCACTTTGTCTCCAGGTGATCTTTGGGGTCTCTGAGTTTTTTCATCTACATTTACAAATGTACATTCAATCTCTTACATAACTAAGGGACCATTGTACACTTTTAGAAAGTAAAAAACACAGCGCACCCTGGTGGAGTGGCGGTCAATTGCCTCCAAAGGAGTGCAAGGCCACATAACCCCTGGGGTTGAGTCCTGGGTCTAGGGGTAGGACAACCAGTGTGAACAACTAAATACAGGTAAAATAAAATGCTGCTTCTTCCTCTCTCTTCTTGCCTGCCTACCTATTTTCTTTATTCCTACTTGTACCTTTTCTTGAGAGAGAGAGAGAGAGAGAGAGAGAGAGAGAGAGAGAGAGAGAGAGAGAGAGAGGGAGAGAGAGAGAACGAAAAACAAATCATAGGTAATATTGTGTAGGGGCTTTTTTGTCAATTACTATCTCTGGTAGTAAAGTATTTTGATCATACCTGTATTTCAGCACTTTCTCTGAGTTATCATTATTACTAACAAATGGCATTCATTAGAATCGTGTTCCAGGCACTGTGCTCAGTTCTCTTCATATATTATCTCATATAGTATTCATAACAAGTCAGTGAGGCAGGTCCTCTTACTGCCCCCATTTTATGATGTAAAAGTAAGCATGAGAAAGTGTCCCGAACGCGTCCCGAACTTGTCTACTCTAAGTAGCCAGTGGTAAAACTATGATTTGAACTTGTGCCATCTGACTATACTGTCTGACTGTGAGTCTATCTTCTGTTATTGGGGCTCCTTGAGGGGATAGGGGATGAACTATATTTTATCTGTGACTAGTGCATAGGTACCCAGCGGTTATTTTTTTGGAGTTAATTCCCATTACCCAAACTCAACATACATTTACAGCCTCAGATAATGTGTTCCTAACTCTTCTCCCATCATCTCAACTCTATAAATTTAATCTCGACCTTCTTTCTAAGCACAAAGTCCTGCTTTTTCTTTCTTTTTTTTCCTTTACATTTAAGGGAAAGGTGCAGGCAGGAATGAAGATGAGTAGGCATGTAGGAAGAGAAAGAGATAGACTTTATTTTATTTTTATTTAGCTGTTCACACTGGTTGTTTCCCTCCGGACCTGAGACTCGAACCCAAGGGTATGTGCCCCTTCAGAAGTGATTGACTTACCACTGCTCCACCAGGGTACGCCAAGAACTGCTTTTTCACTGGGAATAAGCTCTCCTAGGAGGTCAGTGAACCCTGTCCTAAGGAAAGCTGACTGCCTATCAAAACACTGCTCCCTTGACAGGAGTGCTCCTGCTTACCTCTCTGCCCTCTCTCTTGTCGGAGGGGTAATTAGCACATGTCTCCCTCACTGGATCACAGTTCTTGATATCTAAGATATCTTGATATCTATGATCTTTGATATCATAGGTAGATATCAATTCTGTCACAGTCCTGTAATAAATAGACTTTCTTCTCCTGGAGTCCACTTTCTCCATGCCATGACTTGTTGATTTCTGGGTGGGTCTCCTTGAAAATTTTAGTACTTTCCCTCATACTGACTCTTCTAAATTCCATTTTCTCCCCTTAAGGACTCTTATCCTCATAATAATGACCTTTCCAATGACTCGGCCTCAAAACTTCAATTTTCACAAACATCCTTCCAGATGCTTCTAACATCAGCCCAGTCCCGACTCTAGACTCAGTCGTTGCAAAGATGCTCCTTCCTTGTCTTTCTGCTGCAGCCTCTCTCCAAACCCCTCCCTTTGCCAATTTCCAGACAAATGCTTTTAACTGTCTCCACTCCTGAACATTGCTGGAGAAGATCAGGAATTAGTATGTCTGATCCATTACAGTCATGGGGTTCAATGAAAGACGGAGCCTCTCTGTGGTGCTGCTACTTTCTCATCACTTCCAACCCACTTCCTCCTCCATTTGAAGCATTTCTTGAAAACCTCTTATCTCCTGAATCCAAACTCTGATTTCCAGGGGGGACTTTGCCTCCTCCCTCACAGTGGAGGACAGCGCCTCACCTGAGTATCTCACACCCCTTTCCTTTTCCACATTTCCTTCTTTCCCATCTCAGAGGGAGAGATTGGTGGGGGTGTGGGGGGTGTGGTGGAAGGGCTATTTATGAAGTATAATGGAGAAAAACGGGCTTTGAAAAGTGATAACCTTAGGTTTACTTTTCAACACAGGTATCAAAAGTCTAGTGTTCTGAAATAATTAAATGTTTCAAGATTTACTTTTTTTCATACTAACACCTTCTGGAAAGAGATATACAGATATGAGGCAGGAGATATCTGCCTAGAATTTCTGAGTATTCTCCCTACTACTCCCACCTCCAATTATCCTTATTAAGAGTCCCAAGTTCCATTCCTTTTCCTTGTAAGAGCTTTGCCCCATCAATGATCTTCTACATGTTTGTGAATATTTTGTCTTTTCCTTTACTAGATAATTTCTCTTGATTTATAAAAATGTAGAATTCTCCTTTACCCAAGAATTCCTTTTTGTGACTCTGCCAGCAATGTCAGCCTCTATCCTCCTGAATTCACTATTTTACTGCCAACTCCCGTGAAACAATAATGTAAGCTTGCCGAGCTTCTCGCTCCTTCAACCTTATCCACCTGGTCTCATCACCTTTTCCACCTCTGTCATCACTGTATTTAGATTGAGCCCCTAAAGCCACAATCATCTGGACCTTTGGATTCTTGGGATTTTTTTTGTCTTCAGCCTGTCATACCTAGCTGTAGCATTAGATGATGCCAATGCACTCATTCTGCTTGAAAAATATACCTTGACTTTATGCCACTGTGCATTTTTGGTTCTCCTCCTCCAACTCTTGTAACTCCTTCAGTTAACACATTCAACATGTTTTCATTGAGCATATATGATATAATCACCCTGCAATGGATGCTAGGGATACAGAGGTGAACAACACAAGCTCACTGGCCCCTGAAGTGTATGGTGTAAGAGGGCAGACAAACGGTCACATCTATTTTTTCTATCAGCTATCATTTGTGTGTGTGTGTGGTGTGTGTATTATGTGGTATGTGTGCATGGTGTGTGTATGGATGTGTATTGTGTGTGGTGTGTATGTATATACATGCACGTGGTGTGTATTATGTGGTGTGTGTGCTATGTGTGCATGTACTGTGTGTGGTGTGTGTATGTGTCTGTGTGTATGTGTGTGGTGTGTGTGTGTGTGTACGTATTTACAGAGCATCACAAAAACCTATAACAGGGAGGAGGAATGGGGGAGGGACTCTAAAGAAGCACAATTTGCGGAAGTGATATTTAAACTGAGATCTGCAGGATGAATAAGTATTAGCTGGGTGAGGAGTGGAGGGGTTGGAGGAATAGTTTCCAGGAAAAGGAAGGAAAACTGTGAAGGTGAGAAGGAGCTTGGCAAATTCTAGAAACTGAAAGAAGGTCAGTATAGCCGGGGTGCAGGGGACAAGGTGGCAGGGAGAGGTGCTCTGAGCCAGGAACGAAGGGCCAGATCCTACAGGGTGTTGTGGAGGCATGGACAGGATTGGGACTGATGTCTTAAGCACAATGGGCGGCTTCTTAAAACCTCTCTTCCCTCGCCTGTTTCCTCATTTTGGATGTACCTTATAGCTGGGTCTCTGAAGCTCTGCCCTTATCCTGACTCTTTCAGTCTCATGGCTGAGTATTCATCTCCATGTGGTTGATTCCTGGCTCCTAATAGTCTCCCTAATTCTAGATTTTTTTCCAGCTTTTTGTTAGGATTATTTACTGGGGTCTCTTGCTGGTACTTCAGACATAAATGTTGGAAACTGACCTTATTTCCCTTTCCAAAATCCCTTCTTCTCCTGTATTTTCCATCTTGGTCAATGCCAGCTCCATTGACCTCTGAGTGGCCCATATTGGAAGTTCCGATGTCTCCTTGACTTCCCCACTTATTTACACATTTATTTATTCTGAGGATCCAGCAGGGCACCAGATCAATGGAACTCACATTCTAAATGAAATTGACCAATAGTAAACCCATCAATGTGTATTAAAAGGTCAGTTAATAAATGCTAAGTGTGAGCACTAACTATAAAGAAGATTAAAAGTGGGTGGGGGGTGGCTGCTAATTTTCATCTGAGAAGGTCTCTTTGAGGAAGTAGCTTTGAGCAGAAGACAGACTGAGATGAAGGCTCAAGCCACTAATACCTGGGGGTGAATTTACCAGGCAGAGAAGACAGTCAATGCAAAGGCCTTGGGGTGGGAGCATCCTGGGTAATGACAAAAAGATCAGTAGCCAGAAGGCATCAAGCAACAAGCTGGGAGTCAAGAGACAAAGCCAGAGCAGTAGTACCCACACCCTGTGCTGTAAGGAATGGAAAGTAGTTTGACATTTGATTCTAAGTGAGGTGAGTTCCGATCAGAAAAGTGAGATGATCTGATATATAAAGATGGAAGGGTCCCTCTGGCTGTTGTGTGAAGAATAGACTGTAGGAGCCAGAGTGAAGACTACAGTGGAATCCATGTTCTCTCCCCACTCACAGGGTCTTACCCGCATCCATCCTTCTCTCTCACAGGTACTGCCTGGAGTTAACCCCCTTCATCTCATTCCTGAAGTATTCTGGACTCAGAGATGATCTTCCTGTGTTCTTCTGGATTTGTCATCCTGATGCACAAATCTTAGCAAGCTATTCCCTTGCTCAAGCCTTCATTAGCTTCCCAGTGCATATGATCAAGTACCCTTTTGTAGTCTTATTCAAGTGCCCTCCTGCCTACCAGCCTTATGCACTGCTGCCTTCTGCATACTGCCAGCTAAAGCCCACTGAACCACTCTGTTTCCCATGCGAGCCACTCATCTTCCCACCTCCAAGGTTCAGCACAACCTGTTCCATTTCCCTATAAATTATTCTCTCCTTATTTATTCTCATCTCTGTAAAACCAAGGTTCCCCCAAATCTTTGCTGATCATACCAGGCAAAAGGGATTCTTCTGACATTTGTCACCTTTCCAGTGATACTAATAAATTTTACATGTGTGTAACTCTTTATCAAACCTATGGTATTTTCCTCACTAAATTATAAATTCCTGGAGGTCATGGTCCATACTTGATTTATCTGTGCATTTTCTATCCGTGGTGCCTAACCCGATGATCATAGTGAGTGAAACACAGATATTTGCTGAATGAATGAATCACTAGCTCCAGAGTATTTAAAAAGTCTATCTGGAGAGACATAGCCATGTCCTAAAAACAAGCAAGTAAATTATATAAGACAGTGAATAATGGGAACATTAGATGGCACATGATCCACGGAAATTCAGGAATTCAGAAGGGGGATCAGTAGGAGGTTGACTGGTTTGGGAAGAGCCTGGAAGAGCTGATGTTTCTGGAATACTGACACCGTGCTGGTGTCTAGGCTGAACACTTCACATTCATTCTCTCTCCTCTTAACTATTCTATGCTACAGCATTTATATGATACGCATCTAAAGTTAGGAGGCCTAGGAAGGAAGGTGAAGTAATTTCCCTGAAGTCACAGTGCTATAAAATCTCCAGACAAGGGACTTGAAGCTGTGCCTGTCTGATTGGTTAGCCTATATTAATCACTTCAGTATTCTGTCTCTGAGAACCAAGGAAAGTCTCTTCTGTGAATATAGGGTGTGTGTTTTATTTTCTAATTCTTTCCAACATGAGTTTGAAGAAGCTAAATAGGAGCTGAGCAATGCCTGAGAAGGTAATGAGGATTTGAAAACAGTGTAGGTGCTTTGAGTTAGGAAAGCAGCTAATTGTGGGCTCCAAGGCAAACTTGTTCTCAGGCAGAAGCAATGACTGACTAAACTGGCGGAAGTATCTGGAGATGAGTCAGGTGGGTAAGTGGACACAATGTGGGGGAAGCATTGAATGCCAAGGAGAATCACAAAGTGTTAAGGTGCTGGGGCACAAGGAGGTGTTGATGGGGTTATGAGCAGGTCAGGACATACATCCAGACAAAGAACATTCTTAGGGACAGATTTCCCATTAAACAGATGAATGGAACTGGAGGATTCCCTGAGCAAGCTCTTGTGCTCAAACGGCTGATCATTATTTTGATAGAAATGGTCCATAGGCTACAAGCAAAGTGCAGTGGTGTCAGAAATGGGAGAGAAGAGTTCTAATGAATAGCTCAGAAACTCCTAAGGTTGTGGGAATTGGACCAGACCTTCCAGATGAATGGGGTTGGAGAAGAGAAGATGGTGGCCCTTTTGGGTCACAAAAAGGTGGCTTTTAGAGAGGATTACTCTAGTAATTGTATATAGGCTAGACCCCTGAGCAATCTGTAACACTTTTTAGGGGGAAAGATGCACTTAAGACCAAAATTCATCTATCTTCACTGGCAGCAATACTCATGAAAAAGACTTAGGAGTCTTAGCAGTCAGCAAGTTTGTTGAGAGAATAAGCTGTATAACTCTCAAAGGAGCTTAAAGTAATCTTCAGCTGCCATAATAGATGTTCACTGTTGCTCACTCAGCTCCCAGAACATATCCTGAGAATTTTGTCAGTTAGAGGGGTCATGTTCTAGACCAGTTATTCACAACTGGGGGCGATTTTTATCTTCAAGGACATTTAACAATGTCTGGAAACATTGTTGGTTGTCACACTAGGAGGGGAGGCTACTGATATTTAATGGTAAAATCCAGGGATTCTGCTAAATATTCTTCTCTGCATAGGAAACCCTGGAACAAAGAATTATCAGACCAAATGTTCAAAGTGCAAAACTTGAGAAACCCTGCTCCAGAGGGTGAAGTCACCAGAGCTGGTGAGTGGAAGGAGCAATTTTTACACAATGTCATTGGAGCAATTGAAGCAACCGGGAATGTATACCCCATGGGAGATTTAGGGACCTAAGAAATATCTCAGAAAGGCAGAAAGAACCCAATGCTCAGAGCAAGTGTCCACATTTCCAGCATCACTCATCCTGACTGTCGTGATACAAGTCTAGGCAAAACTAAGGCTGGGAAATTAAGAAAATCATGGTCATAGAATACACTTAGATAGCATTTACTGAATTTCAGAAACTATTTAAAGAGCTGTGTCTGACAAATGCCAACTCATGTAATTGTCACAACCAATGCATCACACCCATTTTGCAAAAGAGTAAGTTACCAAAGATGGCAAAGCTTAATGAGTAGCCAAGCCAGAAAGTGAACTGAGACAACTGTTCTCTTAACCAATGTGCAGCACTGCTATGCTGCGTGGGAAAGACACAGATGTGGGTTCAAATCCGCTTACTAGCCACTTAATAACATGAGCTTGCTGTTTAATCTCTCTGAGCCAGTTTCTTCATCCTGTACACTAGGACTAGTAGCATGTAAAGTGGTAACTTGTAAAGATGCCCATGATAAATCTACGTGTAAAAAAAAAAGCGTGATTTAATTTATGTAAAAATAAGTAGTATGATACATTGTTACTATTTCTTCAGACTGTGATGAATGTGGTTCTCAAACAATTCAAGGGGATAGAGGTTTATACCCTCACTTTATACACATAAGGAGTATGTAGCCTTGAGAAGTCCAGTGAGTTATCCACGGTCACACAGCTAGGAAATAGAGAGTCAAGATCTAAGCACGTGTCTGTCTGATTCTTGTGGTTTTTAACCACAAGTTCATGACATTTACAAGCTTATTAAGAGGATAGCCTGACAAGCATATGAATATTGCATCGAACATAGTAAGCAATTAGCAATAGCTGTTTATTATTCTATTATTCATCGTCACTATTATCTTTATGACCTGCTTACTCGGGTGTGCTGATGTCAACACACCATCTTAGCCAGAAGATTAAGGTCAGCAGAAAATGAACGATGCAGTGGCTTGTGTGTGAATGATGACTGCCCAACCAGCTATTCCATATTCCTGAGCTTCAGCCTCTCTGGAATGGTGGTGTCACTTTTGATTCATTTGTCCTGCCCTCTGCTGTCTACGATTCATAGACCAGGAGTAGGAGGAATAGGGATAGTGTTGAGACTAATTTAATGTTAAAGTTCCACAGCCCATACATTTCATAGACGCCACTTAGTCATAATAAAAGAAAGAGAGATGAATGTACTGCCTTGTGCAAATTCCGAGGTGTCACCACATCCTCGAATACTGCATTGAGAATAGAACTGTGGCTCACCTGATGGTTAATTCCACCTGGGAAGGATTTCATTTGGAAACAATTGCCTGCTTTCATTAGAGGGAAAGCTATGTGAGTGTTTTCTACATAGATGGGGTGACATCTGCCTAACCGGAGGGCTGGCAGCCCATAGAATCTTCCTGAAATGGATTCTTAGACATGGAGTCACAGCCAGAGAATGCCAGACTGAAAGAAACTGGAGAGCTGCCTTGAGCGATGGAGATGGGTACAAAGGGTAGTGGGACCCCTGGGCAGAGGTGAAACCACCAAGTGCCTCACTGGGGGAGATTGAGCAGTGGGAAGAGGATATTTGAGCTGGGTCTCAAAGGATGAATAAGTTTTCTAGGCAGAGAAAGGGTGAAAGTATACAGACAAATGAGAATAATAGCACTGCAAAATTCTGTGACCCAAAAGAACATGGCCACTCCTGAAATGTATCATATTTTGTTGTGGTAGGAACTCAGGTAGAGAGGTGCATGAAGTGATAGAGGAGGGTGGAAACATGGACTGGAGTCAACTCATAAAGGGCCTGCAGCCCTACAAGAGCTCTGGACATCATAGTATCATGGAAAGGATTTCTGGTAATGTGGTGTGAGAAGAGATACTATGTGTGGGGGGCGGGGTTAGAGTGAATTAAACCCGAATTTGAAGCTGAGTTACATTACTTATTGGCTATGTGACTGAGGACAAGTTCATTTCCCACTCTGAGTTTCAACATCCATGTTTATAAGATGGAGGTATCATGCCCACCTCACAGGGGTGGTATTAGGCTGTAACACGGTGTAGGATAAACTCTTAATCCAGTTATAGCACAGCAAATAGTAATTCCACCTTTATTGGAGAGGCGAGGGGGATTTGTTTCCAGTAAGGCAGAGTTTCAATGAATTTTCTCTTTTAGAATGGTAACTTCAATGGAGGAGACTGGGGGCAGAGAGAACATTTAACTCTGAGGATGTGTTACTTCGATACTCTCAATCTGTAAATACTGTGTTTTAATTGCTTAAATTTCTAGGGTTTATATTCTCATTACCAGGTACCAGATTCTGGGTCCCAATATGTGCCCTTGTCTTTAAGCAGACAGAATAATGAAATGGCTTAGCTGATTCAGTTTCCCCACTGTGAAGAGAAGGTATACAACTGAAGCATTCAGCCTTATTTGGCTACACACAGACTGTCTCAATCATGTTCTTCACTCATTCATTCATCTAATCATCGATCGAGTGGAGTAAGCATGTTCCATGGTTGTTGGGAATACACTTGTCCACTCTCCCAGCTATGTGGTTTAATATGCTCAGAACGGAAGGCTCAGGCATTCCATCCCTACCCGGTGCCTGCACGGGGCTGAGGCTCCCCATTGACACACTCCTGGCCTCTGTGGAAGGTAATTCACTGGACAGAGAACATGGCCCAGCAAAGACCGTCCTACTGGAAAATCACTGCACTCTGCTACACTTTATCAAGTCCCCTCTTCTAAAAGCTCAGCACAGAATCTTAAAGCAGAGATCCAGATTGCAGTCTTTCTAAGAGGTAAAAAAAAAAGATAGGTGCAAACAAATAGCTAATGGGCAATGCTGGCTTCTTACTAGTGATTGGACTTGAGGAAATAAACCCAGGGTGAAAGTAGAAGAACTTCCATGGATAACTCCATTTGAGAAATCAGAGACTCTTATGGCAAGTCAAGAGAATGAACCAAGAAAAACCATTTCAATGAGGTTAAACAGCCATGCTGTCACCAAAGCAAAAAGTGGAATCTGGGGCACCCAGCTTCCACATCTCAGGCAGGTACAGCGTGATTCATGTATTTGATGAAGAGTTAACCTGCAACCTAAAACTTACATAGTTCCTCACATTATTTTACAATATTATACAATGTTATATAGACACAATGGATATAAGTTTATAAAACCTTCCACACATCTCATTAAGACACCCTCAAACACCCCCTCTCCCCTCCCAAATCCACGCTGTTGTCTCTTCCTCTTATGCAACATTCCAGGAACCCCCACGTCTGCCAGCTACACCGTCACCCCCTTCCCATTGCGTCTCCGTGTTCTCAGAGTGCTCTCCCTAAAGGAGAGGAGGACCTCTCCGTTTAGGTCCCAGTTTCCTCAGGGGCCCTGTCAGGCTGGTAGCCTGGAATGGAGGCTGCTCCAAGTCATTTTCTCCGCAGCTCCACCTTCTGGCAGGTCTCCTTGTTCACTCAAGCAGATGAGAGCTGAGCAATGAGGCTGTGACTTTGTACCTTAAGAGTGAGTTTCCTCTCTACCACCTTTTCCTCAAAGTCCAGCCCAGTTATCGCCTCTTCCAAGTATCATTTCCTTATGTGTCCCTCCAGAGGGCTAACCATTCCCTCATCTGAGGGATCACTTCTGTGCTCTAATGTCTCTAGTGTGGCATTTTCAATGTTGTGTTACGTTATTGGTTATATGTTTTTGTCATGTGCAATGATGACCTTTAGAAACAAGGGCTAGGACTCTACCTCATATTTCCCTGTGTCTCCACCTCCATGGCCAATGCCCAGCACATGATAGATTTTGTTGGAGTAAAATTTAATGATGAAATGGAAGGGAGGGCAATAGGTGTTCCAGAGTAGAAGAAAGGAGGTAAGATCAACCAAATCTAGCTCCTCGGCAAATAGTCAACAAGCCTTTATTGTTAGGGGCTTCCTTGTGGGGCAAGGGACTGGGCCCGAGAACCATCCAACCTATGCCCTTGTGGCATACTGATTTATAGTATGGGCTTTGGAGCCAACCCGCCTCTTTGAAGGTCAGGTCTTCCACTTGCTTTATGACCAGAGCTAAGTTACTTGACTGGTTTTCATCTGTAAAACCAGGGTAATGGTGATTCTTAATCCTAAAGGTCTGTCATGGGAATGAATGAATCCTTGTCTAGTTTTGAGCGCAGCACCTGGCACAGCAAGTTTGAGCTAAATGTCAGCTATTATTAAAGAACTCACTGTCAACAAGCTTGAAGTAGCATGAAGGATAAGAGAGTTGTTACAGAGAAGATATTATTTCCTTAGCAGAATCTGCACGTAGTCCAAAAGAGAGGTTCTAGAGCTGCTGGTAGATTCTTTGAGGGCACGTTCAAGAATGGAGCTTTGATGCCAGAATCATGACTAGGGGGATTCGGTGTGGTGGTGACATGTTTTTTCAGGGGGCTGGGACCGGTGAGTGCTCAGGTTTTTAGGGATATTCAAGGCAATGGCTAGAGTCAAATTTCTGGGAACCCCAAAAAGGAATGGCTGATCTGTGGGAAAGGAAAGAGAGGAGATAAGGCCGTCAGCACCCAGGGAATTGGCTTTGGCAAGGACAGTATGTTTGTACATACGTATGTTTGTATGTATTTGTGTCATTAGGATGTATCTTAGTTCTTTTTTATTCTCTTCTTCTTTTGGAAAGTGAGTTTTTAAAGCTGAGTTTTGATCTACTTGCCTGTGTGGTGTGTGATGCAACTCTCTCTTTGTCTTCCCCAGGGAGTCCTTAGTGGAGACCCTTGCACTCTCTTCGCTGCTGAGTTGGTTTCATTTGGGGGAATGTGAAGTCTGCCTTAAGGTAGCTGATGACAACAGTGGCACCGCTAGGAGATCAGCCACTCTGTAATGACAGATAATTATAGCCCAGTGTGAGACGCTCCATGAGAAAGGCACTTTGGGTTCACAGAAGCAAAAGCACCATGGGGAACAGCTGGAGAAGCTCATTCTATTGCAATTGCTAAACGTTTAGTAAAACAGCACAACAGTCAAGTTCTAGTGCCTTGCAGCTGCCCTGCAAGAGTGCCAGCACTAGATACACTAACGCTGAGCAGGGCGTGTCTCTGGGAAGTTACCGTCATCTTTCTTGTATCCAATTATGCTGTTTCTAGATGGGATAAGTAAGGAGCGTAGCCTGTGCCCAAAGAGTTGACGGAGATGGCTCTGTGCCCCTGAAATGTCAAAGAGGGCCAAAAGACACAGCACTGGAAGACCTCCGAAGTCTCCGTGATATTATTACGCTCCAATTAAAGGATCAAGCACCTGGATGCCCTAACTCAAATTAGAATTCAAATCTCTACCCTCCACTATTTCTAGACATCATTCAGATTTTCCATATTTCGTTGACTAGCTTTGAGCACTTACTTGCACCATTTCCTATAGACTTCCCTGAAACCTGGTAAGTTTGGTAAAATTATTAGCTTTACGCTACAGCTAAGGCAACTGAGGTTGAAAGAGGTTAATTTACCTGCAAGGTCTCACAGTTTGTTAAGTGGTGGAGCTGACATTTGAACCCAGACAGGTCTTTTGGAATCCAGAGCCCGAGATCTTAATATGAAACTGATTTGAAAGGGATCAGAGATGTTCCCATTCACCTCACTGTATACCTAAAGGGAGTGATCTGCAGGAAGATAGTGATGGGACTAAAAGACTGGTTTCATATTGTCCAAGGCTTTGCTGTGTGACACTGGGCAAGCCACTGGCCCTTCCTGGGACTGTTTTCTAAGAGAGGAGTAAACCTCTTTACCTCATGAGTTTGTTTAAAGGAGAAACTGCATGAAAAAGTCCACTATAAGGAGTGACACAGGACCAAAGCCAATCCTCTGTCCTCCTGAACAGAAAAGCAGGCATCGTCTCGTCCTCATTTATGGGGTACCTAATTTCTGTTATAGCTGGCCAAATGTGATTGACAAGGAAACGTTTTAATATAGAACCACTCCGTTTTCTGACTCACTAAGAAAGTGAGATAATCATGCATACTGCATGAAAATAAAGAATGTAAAAGTGAAGTTTGAATTTTGGCTGCTCTTTGCTAAACAATTTCATATGCATTTAATCTCCAGTAAAACAAAATGAGACTCCCAGATGGTTAAATGACTTGTCTCCAATCACACAGTTAGTAAATAGCACAGAAGATGTGAATCCCACGATGCCTGGTTTCTTTTTTTTCCCACCTGTAGACACTTTTCCATGCAGTACAATCTTAGAGTAGATCCATTCGATTATAGAAGCCAATAATTATGTCTTCATAGGACTCCATTGTTACAAACAATAGAGCCATATTCTCCCCGAGATTGCTCCTGTTATCTCCAGGCACCTGAAATGAAAGAGTTTCTGTTTTGTTCTCTGTCATGTCAAAGTCTAGAACTTTAGCACAATCCAACCTTGACTGAAAAATTAACTGACCTCACATTGTAGCACAGTCATCCGAACTAGAATAAAATGTACTCAACTTGCCAAAGGGTAACTTTCATAGCCTTGAAAGAGTTAAAATTGTTTCAGTTATGGACTACATTGAATGTGAGACTTACTTATAACAATGACATTAAACAGAAGAAACACTGAAAAAAATATTTGTACAAAAGACAATTAGATATTCAACCCTATGAGATATGTATATAAAGAAGTAATTCAAATTTTAAAAGAAAGAAACCAGGATCTCAATAAATCATTGACCTAAGATCATAAAGAAAAACATTACATAGATCAAAATACAAATGTTAAACCCCTGGGAGATACTTTTTTCTCTATAGCGATCAAAAAATTATACTTTAAAGTAATCTTTGTCATTGTAATAACAAATAATAACTTTGTAGTCTTAATATTTATAGAATACTTAATATACATAAATTCATTTACTCCCTAGGAGATGGTATTATTGTCAATTCATGGAACACTCCTCAGTGAGGAAACTGAGGTCCCTAAACATTTAGTAATGTCTCAACTTAGATAACCAGTGAAGGTATAGTTCAGATTTAAATACAGGCTGGCTTTTATATTCATATCACATTTGAGCTCAGCAAAAATTAAAATACTTAAAAGTAGAATATTCAGTACTGGTAAAGTTCTTGAGAGACCCCAGTGCTTGTTTCTTTACAAACTGGTACAACCCTTGAAGAGTAGTAGGTAGCAAGGGCCATAAATATAGACCTTTCATGCTAGTAAGTTCACTCACTGGAATGTAGATTAGGAAAATAATTCAACGGGAGCAAAAGTCTACATGTAGGCAATTATTTGCTCAACTGTCACCTGGATCAGCTCTGTCCAGCAGAAACATAATACAAACCACATTTGTAATGTTTAAATTTCTAGGAACTATATTAAAAAGAAAAGTATCATGGGAAATTAATTTGAATAATTTATTTTATTTAACGCAATATATTCAAATATAATTTCTGCATCAATATAAACATTTACATCTAATTTTTCTCATACTAAGTCTTAGATATCTGGTATATATTTTATACTGAAATTACATCTCAATTCAAACTAGGTGCATTTTAAGTTCTTAATAGCTTTATGTGGCTTATAGCGGCTACCACGTTAGCACAGATCTAGAATAGCAAGAAAAGGAAAATGGACTATATATCTAATGATGAGGAGAATGCTTTAGAAAATTATGGTATATCAATATGGAATTGTACAAGATCATTACCACTAGTAATAATAAAAAAAACATACAGAAATATATAAAATGTTTGTGCTTTTATTAAGTAAAAAAGAGCTAAGAATACAAAATATTAGGCTAGTAGATATTTAAAATGTGTTTATATTCATCTGTTTGATCCAGTCCATGGATGAAAGAGAAGGTGCAAAAATAAAAAGTTGTGTTAGCATGTGCTGGTATTTAAGGTTGATTTCCTTGTCAAATTTTCTTTTCAATTGAATAGGCATTCCCTGTTTGTTTCTATTAAGAAACTTTCTAAATAGAAAAAAAAGATATAGTTGATATAGACTGTTACGGATTTGAGACAGCTGGTCTTTTTTTGTTTATGTTATGCTCTTAAACGAGTTGAATTAAAAATCATCACAAATTATCAGATAAAACATTATCTGAATAGTGAGTCTAGGGTCATTATTCATGCTTTGTAATACAAATGCATTTTTTATATTACATTTATTTCCTTTGACCTATGAGTTATACCAAACTTTGGCCCAAAGGTCTTCCATTTTTCCTGTAGACTTCTAGAGACAGAAACTAATGAATAAAATCTTAACTACTTAAGAAAAATATAGAGATTTTCATTTTGGTTTTCATAGGTTCAATTTTCATGTCATTTCATTCTGACAGGCCTTGTCAGAAGTAGAGGAGAGAAATGGATGAGTCAGATAAATAAGGATAACTGGAATCACAAAATTGATTCCAGAATAGAATCCAGATTCTGTCCAGAATGCACAGTAATTCTGGAAGTGAATGGTTAGATAAGGAAGGATGGCTGGAATCACAGATGATCATGATTCTGAACTTAGGCATTCTTCTTCAAAGGAGAGTTTGAGATCAGAGAAAACAGTTGTCTGCCTTCTGTTACCTTGGAGAACTGCAACTTGGTTTCTGAATCTGTGAAAAAAAAAAGAAATGGAGGTCAGAATCTTAACCTTATAGAGGAATTAAAGAAGAGAGTTCACTTCTTTAAGTATCTGTGATTCTGTGCATACTCCTGCTCTGTGGCCCAGGCAGCTAAAGATCTGTGATTCTCAGAGATCGTTAATTGTACCCTCTTATTTTACTGCAGAGGAATGTTAAGTCCAGAGTGGTAAAAACAGGCTTAGAAACAGATGTCTTGGTTGAGTTAGGATTCTCTGAACACAAAGGCCCAGAGCCCAGGCTCTAGAGTCAGTGCTGAACTTCAGCTTGGGCTCCATCTGCTTCTGACACTATGACCTTGAGCACAGGATTTACACTCTCTGTCTCAGTTTCCTGTCCTATAATGTGGGGATAATCATTGTGTCTAATTCAAGACTGATCGTGATGATTGCAAAAGTCAAATGAAATATGGTGTCTGCTGCTTTGCACACTCCCATTTAACTGTTATTTAGTAATGGTCCATGGAATGTTCTTTGAGGGCTCTTGGTTTTTCAGACCAATTCTTGTGATATTTCTTATTTAACACTCAGAATGTATATTTTATCTTTCAATAGGTTGTATCTTCCCTTTAGAGCTTAAATTGGAAGAAATTAAACTCTGGTATTTCATAGGAAAATAAAATGGGGAATTGGGGTAGGCGGCACATTAAACCACCACTAGGCAGTGTATTGGTGAAATTTTGTCTCAGACAATTTTGGGCAGGTGAGTTTTACACTGGGAGAGCTATACTGGATGAAAGGAGAAGGGAGAGGTGGGGGCTCAGGAAAAAAATTAACTGGCATGGGGGTGTGGTTCTGATGGAAGAGAACTTGCAAAAATTGCATAAGAAAGCTGCATTGCATCCTGGTCATTGCCATCATTTATTGAGCACCTAATGTATGCTAAGTCCTGGGCCTCATCATTAGTTTCTGTTTCTGGAAAATGGAAATAATAATGGTACCTCCTTTAAAAGAGTGGTTGTGAGCCCTTTAAGAGATACCCAATGAATATTTAAACAGTGAATGCTTGATACATAACATAAAGCTAGTTGTTATTATTGTCATTACTATGAAATCCCTCATGTTTCAAATGAGGACGGCTAAGGGATATGCTCAGTTATGAGCTACCTGATGGCAGCTATTGCTCATCTGACTCTGAACCTCTTAACTGTGTCGTGGTCCCGAGTCAAGTGGCTCTTCCATCCTCCTCCTGCCCATTCCAGATCCACTTCTCCAACCTCTGGTGATGCCAGGATGGGCGCTGCCACCACATGGAGCCTGGCTTTGCCAAGCCCTGGCTGTGTGAACTGGACAAGTCACTTTACCTCTCTACAACGCTCTACAACATTTAGTTCAATGCTTGGCTCATGCAAGTGTGCAGTGGGTATGAAGCTATTACTGTAAAGTAGACCTCTGGGTTCTTCTTGACTAAAGTTCCAAGTTGCTGACATTTCTATACTCATCCTTTATTCTGGAACAGTCTGTAACAACAGAAAAGTAGCAAGAACCTAGGTTTGGACCACACTCTCTGTCTTTTTGTCATATGCTTGATTCAACACCGCATGAAGCCATGTGGCCATCTCTGTTGGCTTCTACATCCACTGGTTGTGTCAGTTGGCACCAAAATGTCAGCACACTTGGATCCAACTGTCCCACTGCCATTCTCCAGCTTCCCCTGGGTGAATGGTAGCATTTTTAAATGTATAAAAATCTCCAGGCAACGTCGCTCTCCTCCTCCAGAGCAGATTTATTACAGAGTGGTTGGCATTTCCACATGCTCTGCATTTGTCAGTGTCAGATTCATGTGCGTTCTTAGGCCTCTATACATATACAGGCATAATTTAAAATCTCCAGTGAACAAAGGCTATTTTTTCTAACTTGGAGATGTTCCAAAAGATCTTTGCATTTCATCTATTTTTAAGTGTTTGTGCAATCTAAAAGCATGGTAATATCAAATGGTACAGGAGGACTGAATATTCAGCTTCTAGCAACTCTACCGTGCGCCAGGCAATTTTATATGCAGTATTTTTACTTCATTGCATGAGGGGTATTGCACTGTTATCAGTCTACTGTAGGAGAAACTGAGGCCCCAAAATGAGCTACTTGATCAGTCATCTCTCTCTCACACACACATGCACGCACACACTCCACACAAACTGAGAGGGGGTATGGTTGGATGCAAAACATGCTGTTTCCATATTTGATATTCCTGAAATGTCATCACAGTTGCCTCTGCAGACTAATATTCATTCATTCAAAAATCTACTGAACACCTACTAGGTGTTAGGGAGTCTGCAAGGCTCTGATGACACAGCAGTAAAAAAAAAATAAGTGAAGTTCCTGACTTCAAAGAGCATACATTCTAGTGGAAGAGCTGTGCAGATCAGTCATGTGACTTTGGTGAAAAGTTCATCTTCACTAGAGGGGATGGAGGTGAAATAACCAGGCAGAAAGTAGGGATGCCTGGGTGCAGAGTTTCTGCGCTTCTCCCCAGATCACACCTACATGGGACATTTCCTGGTGGGTTTTTGGAGAAGGTTTGAGAAGAATGATGATGTGTTAAGCTACAGCAGTTCCTAACAGACCTCTGCTCTCTCCTCTGTAGTATTTAAGTTGCTCTCTTATGGTGTTCAGGGTTTTACCAGCACATAGTAGAGATAAATGGCCTTTGAGCAACAAAGCAGAGGCCAGTTGTTGTTGGGGCAATGAAGTTAGTTAGAGAAGGAGCTGAGAGTGCCTGAATACTTAGAGTCAGGGCTCAGTACATCGTAGTGGGTACACTCTGATCAGGAATGGCCCCTTTCTCAAAATGTGTTAGTGACATCAATAGAAAAAAACACTCATCTTCCTGTTGGTGTTATTTTCAAAAGCATTATTGCTAGCTGTCATTCATTTAACACTTTGTGTTAGGTACTGTAGGGCATTTCTTTGTGTACATTGTTTAATTTAATTCCAAAGGAAAGAAACTGAGACTCAGAGAAATGAATGGAGATACTGACATTCAAGTCTGCTCTTTCTAACTATGAAGCTCCTGTCTCCCCGCATCCTGCACACACACACCAAGCTGCCTCTGTGGTTCCCCAGAAGGCTTTCAGGAGAAAAGTAGAATTAATTCATAATTTACTGTGTCTTCTATATCCTTACAGATCAGCATGGTTGGTGGACCAACTGCATTGGCAGCTTGTTAAAAATGCAGAGTCTCAGGCAAAACCTAGATCTATGGAATCAGAATCTGTTTTTTTTTTTTTAAAGGAAAGATGTAGGCAGGAATGAAGTCAAGTAGGCAGTAGGCAGCAGGAAGAGAGAGGAGGACGAAGCATTTTATTTATTTTATTTAGTCGTTCATCTTGGTTGTTTCCCCAGTTCTGGGAGGGGAATTCGAGTCCTTGCTGGACTCCACTGGGCCAGAGGCGGTGAACCAAACTGCTGCCTCACTAAGTCATGCCCAGAACTTGCTTTTTAATGAGGCTCCTGGACACATTTAAGTTTAAGACACCTTGCTCTATATCCTTAGTCAAAAGACAGGACCTAAATACTCTGAAAGGTAGTGGGAAGATACTTCTGACTCCCAAAATTATTTTTTTCTGTGATTGGATTGATAGTTATTGTTAATCGATAGGTGAAACTTTTCAAATCTGTCGAGCGCCTATACACACAATGTAATGGAAGAATCCTTGAGCAATCAAAACAATGAACTAAAACATAGAGGGTGAAATTCTCTTGCAAGGATGCTCTTTCATCCTTTCCTTTTTAGGAAAGGGGGCTGGTTGTTCATAATGCTTTCCCCCAGTGGGAATCCCAGGTCTGCTGGGCAGCAGTCAGGGAATGAGTCCAGGATCTCTTTCTTCTCAGGCGTTAGTGCATGAGGTGTGGCTCATTAACTGGGCTAGAGCCCAAGGTGTGGGGGTACTTGAGCTTTTATCTCAGATTTGCCCATTGAATTACCATATGATCTTGGGAAAATCTTCAAAAATCTATTTTCCTGGTGGTTTTAGCTGGGGAGCACTTAGCAGGACATGTGAAGGGTTTATGCCATTATGATGACGATGCTTTTACGTCCAGAATATTAAGTGGGTTAATATTCCAGAACCTCAAAATTCATAGGAGTTTATTAAATTGTTTGCTAGTTCCTTCCACTGACCAACAACCCAACCAATCAAACCATTAAAAAGTAGTCGTCATGAGTCTGGGAAGACGAAGGGAGTAGTTCTCCTGGGGCAGAAAACAGCAAATGTCAGTGACGTTTCTTTCGTTAGAGAGGAAGAAAGGGAGAGAAGGAAGATGTATTTAAGGACGGAAGGAAGGCAGAGGAAGAAGTGTCTTTATTAATTTTGTCGTTCATTTTGGTTCTCATGTGACCCCAGGTCTTGAATCCAGGCCATTGGGCTGTTGGTCTGCACACCAGCGTCTCAGCCCGTGAATTACTTTCCACCAGCTTTTTGTTCCACAGAAACCTAAGCACTGTGGTGTGTGTAAAGAGGCTGAGATGACAGATCCTGGCACAGGGGTTTAGATGGGTGGCAGGGGGATCACTGTGGTTCTTTTCCTACTTACCCTTGGACTGACCCCTCTTGCCTAGCATCCACAGCAGAAGTTCCAGAGGCCTGCTGAGCACCTACCCTGCTACACAAAGACTGCTCAGGGCCATGCTCTGAAGACAGAGAAAGAAGAGCTGAGCGTCACCTTTGATCTCCCTTTCATTCCTGCATCATCGAGAGTGTTCCTGCCTGCCCTTCCCGTTCATTAGCTCAGTCCCTCTGTCTTCATTTTTATTTTTATGAAGGAAAGATGTAGGCAGAAATGAAGGTGAGTAGTCAGGCAGGCAGGCAGGCAGGCAGTAGCATTTTTAATTTTATTTTTATTGTTCACATAGTTGCTTGCCCTGGTCCTGGGAGAACCCAAGTCCCTGGGATGTCTGTGGACTACACTCCCCCAGAGGTGACTGACCTGACTGCTACTCCACCAGGGTGTGCCAAGCCCTGTGTTTAGACCGTCCTAACATGTCAGGCAATCAGATCCCGTGCCTCCTCAATAACCTCCAACGACTCCCCACTGACTTCAGAGGAAAGTCTTACCACCTCCGCCTGGCACCCGTGATCCTCTATGGCTTGGCCTTGCACTGTCTGTATGGCTTCTTGTTCTACTCTCTTCCCCTCGTCCCAATCTCCAGTCCTAAGATCGCAGTCAGGTCCACACCACATGACATATGTACTCACTCCATGCCTCTGTCCTGATGGTTATGTTTACTTAGATTCCTCCTTCTAGCCCACTCTCAACTACCTACTTCTTCCTTCTCCCTCAAGCAGGCTCACATTTGAAGTCCTTGAAGACTTTCCTAATCGGTACTATTACTTAAGAGTCTGTTAGCCATTATGGCTTATCAATCTTTTTTTCACCCTCTCTCTCAGGTTGTGGGATCCTTGAGGATTATGGTCATGTCTTGATATCTTTGTGTCCTTAGAAGCTAACCCAGTCTGTGCTTCTTAGCTGAAGAAGATTTCTGAGCAAGGCCCACCACCTGGCAGTGCTATAGGGATCTACTTCAGAGGAAGAAGTGCTAAAGTGTCTCTTCCTGCTAAAGCAGAATGGCGCCATGACTGAATAACTGGATAATAGGATCACAAGTTCACCTCCCTGTGCCTTTGTTCTCTTGGGGAAAATGGGATAATAATCTGCTTCTTAGGGCGGTTTTAAGGATGTAAATGAAGGCAGCTCAGGAACATGCAGTTCTTGCTGTCTGAACACTGACCCTTCTGTGACCTTTACCTTTCTCCTCCCCATGCCCCTTTCCTTCACTTGACTTCTCTTATCAGTTCTTCAGATTCCAACTTTGAAGTCACTTTTCCCTGCAAGTTTCCTTTGGCTCCCCTACATTTGTGGGAATTCTTTCCACATACCCAGCCTCCCTCCATCATGCACTCATCTCATTGTGGCATAATTCCTTGTTGGTCAATAACTAGAACAAGAATATAACATTTATTGAGCTCTTATCATATGCCAAGGACTCTGCTAGGTGTTTTTAGGCACTATCTTACACATTCTTCACACTGACCCTATGAGATAAATTTTATCATTCTCATTTTACAGATGAAACAACAGGACAAAATACATTCAGTAAATTGTCCAAGATCACCCAGTGTCAGCACTGGAAGCCAAACCCAGCTCTGTTCAATTTTGGACCTGCGTTGTTAATACTGTGCTAAATGCTCTCTGCTCCAATGCCTGTCATACTTGAGAATATACTGACATAACATTTTTTTAAAAAGCAGAAAGCAAAAACTAAAAGCATGTTTAAAACAAATGCTTAGTGAATGGATAAACTCTGTAAGACTCCTCCCCATTTCCTCCTTTCTTTCTTGAGGGTGGGGGTCTAGGAGAAATGAAGGAAGATCACCATTCTCTGGTTTGCAGCATGGTTGGACTTGGGAAACTCTGCTGCAGTGAACTGAGCTTGTCACAATCCCATGGAAGTGAAGCAGAGAAACATGCCTTGTGCCTGTTTACCTAGCCACCTTTTAGGTTTCTGGGGCATATGGGCCCAGCTCATTTAAAAAGCATTTTTTTTTTTTAACAAAAGCACACAACAGAAATGTTCAGCATATGTTAGAGTAGGTAGGGACTCATGCAGTCCTAAATCAACTTGCTTTTTATAGCCATTGAGAGAGGGACAGTTTAGCATGAGCCTCCTTTTCCTTTGGAGCAACTGAGAGGCCAGGCTGAGGAGCAGATAGAGGAGCCAAAGCTAATGCTGGAGATGGAGGGTCCCAGCTCCCAGGCCCCACCCTCTCCCACACCCACCTGCACACTGTTTGCAGTATGGCCTTCTCTGCTCATTCTCTCTAAGGCGCCAACTTTAAGAACCACCCAAAACAGTTTTACTTTTTTAAGATGATTTAATAGGTTTAAGGAAAACAAAATCATCCTTAACCCCCGCTTTTCTAAAGAAAATATTTTGGTGTCGGATTATCCTTCCAAGGTTTCTTTGGTTGCTGATATGTAAAACATGACATCATATTAATATACGATACTGATATAATCATATGTTTATACACACATAGGTATATATCGCATGTCTATATACACACATACATGTATGCATATTTGCCTGGATCTACTTCCTTTGCCAAACTGAGATTAAATTGCCAAATTGTTTTGTCATTTGCTCCCCCATCTCCTCTACACACATCTACAGCATCATCTTTACTATCTCTATGATATTCTGTGTGACTTACCATAGCTTATTTAACAATCCAGTGTTGTTGGATATTTAGGCTGCCTAACCAGCTGTTGTCGTCAATAGCACTTCCAGGAGCATCCCTCATACATGCCACTCTGAGCACCTGTCTCATGATGCCTTCATAAAAATTCCCTAGGCACTTTATCTTTAAAACAAATGACAAAATACCACTGGATGTTGTAGTCACTCCTTAATAACTTAGTGTGAATTCATTCAAAGATTTTTTTTCTTTATAACATTTCTGACCCCTGATGAGAAATGAGGTTTGTTGGGGTCTTAGGGTGGGTGGGTGTTGGGAGAAGAAGGGGACAGAAGGAAAAATGTTTTGGGGGCATAAGACATTACCAGAGGAGATAGGAGTTGGGGCCATAGGACTAACTGGGAATTCTAGGATCAGAGTGAGGATGTTGAATTAGAAAAACTAAAACAAACAAAAAAAACCCAAAGAGCAGAAATGAGAGGCCTTCCATACTTACCTCTCTGTTATTTCACCAATACTGGATCTGTGGAATGAAATCTTAGACTGATCATCTTCGTTGACCTTTTGGAAAATATTTTAGCAATTAAGAGCCTCAAAAATATTCATACTATTTGATTCACTCATAGTACTCTGGAAATATATCCCAAGGAATGAGAACCAAAGACAGATCAAGCTCTGTGCACAAAGAGTTATTTAAAGTAGCAGAAAATTTTACTTGATGAAAGTAATCAACAGTTAAGCAACTCAGATCCAACTCCCGATAAAGAAGCATGCAGCCATCTGATACTTACTAGCTGTGTGATCTTGGGCAGATTATTTAACATCTCTTATCTAGTCAATGACAGCAATAATATTTATCATCGTAGGTTTGTTGTCAGAATTCAATGGATTTAACTAGAAGAGCACCCAGCATGATACCTGACACAAATAAATGTTGAATAAATATCAGTGAAGGATACAAAGAATATATTTTACTTTTGTGAGTTAATGTGAACTTAATGTAAATAATAAGCTGCCCACAAAACACTGACCTGTCAGTTATATGGAATACTTATTAGCTTTATGTT
This sequence comes from Solenodon paradoxus, assembly GCA_004363575.1. Lineage (NCBI taxonomy): Eukaryota > Metazoa > Chordata > Mammalia > Eulipotyphla > Solenodontidae > Solenodon > Solenodon paradoxus. The sequence continues at coordinate 69,089 of RJWH01001849.1, forward strand.
ATGAGCAAATATGAATATCATATCCCATCTGAAATTATACATCTTCTTTTTTCCAATGTAGGCTTTGTGGCTTCCAGTTTCAAGACCTGGAGACTCAGTCTTTTCAATGTCTAGGGGTTCAGGCCCTGAGAGTCTGTTCTTTCTCTAAATTAGCTAAGCTCAAGGAAGACACTAGAGTTCCAATGTCATGGTTTACTAAGAGAAGCATAAATATCATGTGGAACAGAAATACTTGTTCTAGAACTATGATGCTTTCTCTGCCGATAGGCAAGGAGCAGAGGGTGTCAAAGCAAAAGCAGAAACCACATTCTAGGATAAAATTACAGGGAGTATCAGACTCTAATGAGAGAGACAATCCTAGAGTCTGTTAATGCATCAAGGAATGGATAAAAAAGAAAACGGCGTATAGTGCAATGGAATATGATTCAGTCTTAAAAAGGAATGGAATTCTGAGACATGCTACAACACAAAGGAATCTTGGAAAACAGAGTGAAATAAAACAGACACAAAAGACCAAATACTGCAGGACTCTTTTAGGAGGTAGCTATGACAGGCAAATTCATAAAGACGGAAGGTAGAACAGAGGCTACCAGGAGCTGGGAGGTAAGGGAGAGAACACAGGGAGCATTGTTGTTTAATAGGTAGAGTTCAGTTTGGATGAGGGTTAGGTTCTGCAGGCAGATGCGAAGATGGCTGCAACATCGAGCACATGCTTAACGACTGAATGGTCTGCTAAAATGGATTAAGATGGTACATTCTTATAGCAATGTTTATTATTTCTTTAGTTCACCATGCTAAAATCCACTTAGGAGATTGACATTGCATCTCCGTCTGTACTTCACACCACACCCACAACCAGAGATCCAGTGTCCCTTACGGCCACCTTGTCCCCTTATTCCTCCTCCCGGCCATAACCAGTCCCAAGTCCTGTTATTCTTGTTGGAATTTATACGTTCATTTGTTTCCTTTCATTTCATTATACTCCACATATGAGGGAAACCATGTTGTATTTCTTTTTCTTTCTGACTTATTTCACTGAACATGATAAGATGGCCAATTTTATGTTGTATTGTAGCACTAAAATCCAACACAATAAAACCACTAAACCTAACAAGAGAGGCGGTGTAGCATGGGAATTAAGTGCACTGGCTCTGACGCCAGGCTCTCTGGGTTCACAGTTTGCCTCCTGACTAGCCATGTATCATTGTGCAAATTATACCCTCCATCGCCCATCTGCAAAATGGAACCGTAGTGTTATCTCCTTCCCAGCATCTTCATCAGCGTTCACATGAGTAGGTCTATGTACTTAAATATAAATGGGGCCACAAAGGGCGTTTGATATAATTGCTAGCCCCCGATCCCCTCGAGTGACTTTCTTCATTTCTCATGAGATAGTTACATTAGGAATCAGAAATACTCTAAGCAAGTGGGTCTGGCACATTATCTTTGTGTCCCAGCTCTGCAGGGAGGCATAGGTTGCTTGGCAAACATGAAACCAGAAGAAAGGAGTTAGAGAAATTGTTTATCTAATAGTATGCAGTTGAGACAGCCTGATTTTATCAGAGGGACTATCTTGCCAGCAGAATTAGAAACACTCAAAACCCATTGACTAAAGTTCTGAGTCAGAGAGTGCTGGGCATAGCGGCCAAGGCTTGCTTGCTCTTGCCACTGTCCTTTGCCACCAACTGATTCCTTTCCAAAGCCTGGGAACATCCCGTCTCCTTTTGGTGACCTGCCTCTCTGCCCCATTCTAACATGTTTTGTCTTTCCAGTTTAGTTCCCTGAGAGATTTGTTTTTCTGGAAGGAAACATGGAAAAAGAACATCAGCTTGATTTATTGGTAGTTGCAGAATTATGGGTGAAATATTTTGAGTTCTGTTCCTGGAGCTATAATAGCTGTAAAAATTTAAAAGCAGATTTTTAAATAATTCATTGTTGCCCAGTATTTTCCCATTTGTAAGCGATTTTCAGCTGGATGGGTCTGATTGTTCAGAGCTCTGCGTGCAACAGGAATAATGAGCAGGGAAAGGGAGGCTGGATCACACCCTTATTCATTCCATCCTGTTAACCTTCTTAGAGTTGTCTTTAAACCCTATCTGAGCACAATGAGGGGCTTGATAGGGTTTCTGAATCTATGATGAGCCCCATTCATTTGCTTGACATCCCTGAAAACAGCTGTTGAACCTCTCCCTCTGCATGGTTTATTCTTTGTCATAATGCTGCGTACACATCTATGTCGGCATGTTCACACTCATAGGTTAAGAGCTGCTGCCAATGCATTTTGGGTGTGATACCCCCATGTGGCGCCAACCGAGTGAATGGTTGTTTTTAAGTCTAACTTCACCATAACTAGATGGACCATATTTCCTTGAGACAAAAATGGGACATTGGGATAGCAAAAGAGGGATGGGGTTCTGCACTGGTGACTCAGGGGAGGGGAGGAGGTGGAGCAATCCGAGGAGGGGCAGAGCAGCCAGGCCAGCAACAGGTGAAGTGCTACGTGATGCCCATCAGGGATCACATTGTAACCGTGTGTGGTCCGGTGGGTCTTCATACAAACAACCAGGGCTGGTGCAAGGGATTTTGTTATCTTAGTTGAAAAACAAATTTGGTGCCCCTAAAAGGCCCCCTTTAAATGTCCTGCCTAAAACATATGCTGTTGTAACCAGAAATGCCTGATAATCCCCACTGAGATAAGCCTCACACTCCCAGAAGTAACCCCCACAGTACTTACCTGTGACTGACGATGGTTCTTTTTCTGTTCCCTTTGAAGAAACAGGGACACAGAGGGTTGGGAGGGAATCCTTTTTCTGTGTGGCTCTGTTTCCTCATAAGTGCGGGAACAGCAGTAGCAGCCAGAGCCCACCGCAGTCAGCACCGGCAAGGGCCATCTTTGCCGGGGCAAAAGGGGCAGCTGCTTTTGGGCCTCCTCAACAGACTGGGCCCAAGGCAATTCAACTACCCTCCTTTCCCCTATATTAAAGATGACCCTGGTTTATTAAAAATGGGACAAACTTGACAGTATATTAAAATGGAGGGACCACTGGGAAATATGAAAAAAAACAAAACTCTGCTGTCCCATTTAAAATGTTATGTATGGTCAGCCTACCCTAAACAGGGCCTGGATGGCTCTGGATGGTGTGGAGTCTGAGATGATCTCTACTTCTTGTGTGTGGCTATTAAGGAGAGTGCACACCATCAGTGTGCTGACTCCTCATTTGTGTTTGTGTCTGAGGACTGAGGACTTTTTTCAGAACTATAGCAGTTTGCAAGTGCTTGAGAATTAACACTCCTGGGAGCAGATCTCAAAGCAAGAATTCTTGGTAATGGAGTAAAAATGTTCCAACCCCCTCTATCTCCCTGGGTGGGATTATTAGGAGGCATTTTGGATTTTTTTTAATGAAAGGTACAGACAACAAGAGAGAGGAGGAAGAAGCATTTATTTATTTCATTTAGTTGTTCACTGGGGGTTGCTCCCCCCAGACCCGGGACTTAAACTCAGAGGTTTGGGGCTTATACTCCTTTGGAGGTGACTGACCTAACCAATGTTCCACCAGGGTGCACCTCGCATGTGTTTTATATTGCTTCCTGAATTCTATCTGCGGGATCAAGTGGCAGCTGGTCATTGTGACTGCCGGTTTAAAGCACATATCCGAGAGGTTGCCTGTCCTTTGTGGTGTCACCTCCTTCACAGGTGGTCCAGGAGCCTCCCAAGGACACCCACTGCACCTGACTCCCTGTCTCAAGATCTGTTGCTTGGAAAACCCACCATGAGACTCGCAAGGTGGAGAAAAGACAAAAGAATTTCAAGTAGAGGATGGGGCTTAGTTCTGGCTCTGTCACATGACGTTAGGTAACCAACTTCAATCAGAGTTACAGCTCCCTGAACTATGCAAACCAGAGTGTAAAAACCTCATTTACTGGGTTGCTTGTGAAGCTGGAGTAAGACCATATAGAAGCAGGAACTGAACAGGACCAAGTCCTTCAGAGGCCTTCTCTGCTGTGTTCTGTGTGACCCTGCCACTGTCCCTGTTAGCAGAATGCCTGCTAAATATTCCTCTACACGCAATTACATCCCTATTCACACTAAGAACCTGTGTACCACTCAGACAAATCAGCAGTTATGAGAGATTTCAGGTCTTTTCTTTAGCACTGTATTTTTAATTGTAGCAATTATTCTACATATTAAAATAATTTCCTATGTATAGGTTGCCCAATCCGTAGATATATTTCAACACACCCTGCCCTCCACCAAATCACCAAGTGTTCCTGTGGGCTCCACCACCATTTTTAGCACTGTTTTTAAAGGAAAGGTGCAGGCAGAAATGAAGGCAAGCAGAGAGGCAGGCAGGAAGAGAGAGGAGGAAGAAGCATTTTATTTTATTTAGCTGTTCATTTTAGTTGCTTCCCTGGCCTGGGACATGAACCCAGATCCTTGGGATGTATGTGGCCTGCACTTAGCTGGAGGCAGCAGACTTGTCCACTAGGCCACCAGGGTGCCTTTCTTTAGATTTTTGGTGGCTATTTCTTTCTTTATCATTTTTTCACCCCTATTTCTTATTCTGAAAATGTTCAAACCTAAATAAAAATGGAAATAATAGGACAATAAATCCTTGCCTTGGCTTCAACAATTATAAACATCTTTCTATATTTGCATTATCTGTCAGTTGGTCTATTAACCATTTTCTCTTTCTCTCTGATTCTCTCTTACCCTACCCCCACCCCATCCATCTATCCATCTTTCTATACTATTTGATATTAATTTTAGACCCCATGACATTTACCCCTAGGTACTTCAATATACATTTCCTAAGCTGATGAATCCACATGGACAATACCCTTCTCACACTTAAGTAGATTAACCTTAATTCCATATCATTTAATATTCTTCAAATATCTAATTGTACCAGCTTTCCTCCCCAACTGAATAGCCTTTTATTTTTAATGCAGGATCCACTCAAGATACCTTGCAGAATGCCTTTGCTCAGACTCACCATCCTGGCTCTGATTGTGTGTGCATTCCTGACGTGTGCACTGTCTGTTCCTGAGCATCCTTTCTCTCTGATATCAGATCAGTGCCATGGTTCTCTGGGTCTTAGGTGACAATAGAACAAGTCTGAACCTTGTCTGGATGTGTGATCTTGCCCAGCCTGGTGGCCTCTGCCAGTAGCAGAGCATTCCAAACAGGTGCGCCTGCCAAGGCTGCCGGGCTCTTAATGTCAGAGCTGAGCTCACCACCTCTGGGGCCAGCTTCAGTGTCACTTACCAGACACTCACGCAGAGGTGCTGCCAGCAACATCGGCTGTAGTTGAGGAAGAAGGCAGCATGCCCACTGATTTAATGAGAGATACATTTTATCCTGTTTAGGGAAAAATCAAACTATTTGGCATGTAGACTGTCTATTTAGACAAGTTGGTATACGCTGTTACTCCAAATTGCCAATGCTCTTCAGTCCCTTCCTGTTTTCACAGAGGTTTTGAAAGAGTAGAGACAAAGGATGATGGAGTTTAAGAGCAAGAAAGAATGTGGACCAGAGAAAGAGTAACAACTATAGAATTCTCACATAGTTATTGAATGAACGAAGAATGAAGGGTGAAGCATTTGTGAAAGGCCTTGCTTATTTTTCACTGCAACATTTTCAAATTAGGAACGAGGGGTGGCCAACTGGTCAAAACCACGCAGTGAGTGGCTGAGCTGTGATTCGAACCCAGATCTGACGCACTGCGACGTCCACGTTCTTCTGGAGCCCCAAGAGGTAAGGACTGTGCTCAGGTGTATACAAAGCATCTCCAGCCAACATGCTGCCACCACCTCTCGGTGGCACCTGGTATAGAGCATAGCACGTAGTCGGTGCTCAAGTAAGGATTGCTGAATCAATATGTAAGATAGCTGAGCCAAGGTCAGCATTCCAAAGGTGACTCTCAGCTAGATTCTTGGGACCTCCATTCAATTCAGTAATACATAAGCCCCACCCTTTTGTATACCTTCTATGTCATTGCCACTGAATACTCTCCTGTTTCCCTCCTTTGTCCCTAAATATCCTCCCCAGCCCCAGCGTCCTTTGGTGGTGCCATTTTTTTCTACAGAGGATAACAAGTGCCCAAATGCATGAAGTCCTGCATCCCCATATCCCCATTCTCATCACCTTCCACCTCAATTCACACTGGGGCATGACGGACCAAAGGGTGCCTGGTGGGGAGGCAGGCTGATAGGGACATGTCTATGGTCATGTGTGGTAAGGTGACACTAAGCTTCAAGGGTAGGGCTTAGTAACTGCCTGGGAATTAGGAGGAAACAGGTAGGGGAGGCTCTGCTCTATAATCAGATATAAGAGAGACACACGGCTTCTCCCTTTATGGAACTTACAGGCTATTGGAGGCTCTTGCAGGGGACAGATAAATCAATGGACAGTTGCAGCACCATGGGATGGAGTGGTGCTAGGAAGTCAGGAGTGCTCTGGGAGGGCATCAGGGAAGGCTTTCCAGAGGATGCAACATCTAATCTGGCTGGTGAAGGATGAAAGATGAATAAGCATTAATTGGATCAAGCTAGAGGAGTGGTTAGATGGGTAGAATGTTACAGGAGAAAGGAACACTAAGATGGAGAGAGACAGAGAGAGGAGTGGAGAAGTGGCTGGGACATAAATTGTGAGGTAGTAAGGGAGACCTGGATGATGCTAGAGAGAAGGATCCCAGCCATCAGTGGTCTGTGGCCTGAGATGGAGGTTTGGAGGACTGCCGGAGGCTGGCCAGTCGGTGCATTCAGTCCTCAGACTGGCGGACAGAAGTCAGGGAGGAGATGTAGAGCAGCCATGTTTGGCGGGGGGTGTGGGTGCCACTGATCCTCTTTCTGTCCTCCACCAGACTGAGCATCTCCAGCTAGACTCCCATGTCCATTATATCCCATATGGTCAAATGTAACTTAAATCTTCGCTGCCAAAATCTTTTCTTATACTTTCTATTTCAATTCATGATAGCACTACGGAATCGCTCAACGTAGAAACTGTATCAGGAATGACACAGCATTACCTGCAGTTTCTGCTGCAGTCAGTTTGCACTGCCTGCCTAGTACACTCTGGTGAGGTCTGATGAGGATTCTCAGCCCCTCATGTCTCTGGGAAGGGGCGCAGTGGGCATAGGGTTGGTCTGTGGACTCTAGGGCCATGCACCTGATAACTAAGACTTGGAATTTCCTGCACTGTCTTCTCTCTCCTTTCAATGACATGGCCATGGAGTCTGGCTTCTCTGGCTCTTATTCTTTCTTGTCCATATCTGTAGTCCCTTCTTAGTTCTGACCTCCTCCTGTCTCTCACCTCGCGGTCTCACCCGGCTCCCTGCCTTCAGCTTCTATCAGATCTAATCCATCTTTCTCATTGTCACAAAGGATTTACTCTAAGCATGGTCTCACACTGCTGAATATCTTCCTCTGGGTTCCCATCACTTACAGGAAAGTCTTCAGGAAGACCTGCTAGACCCTTGAGGTCTGGTCCCTGCCCATCCTTCTGTCCCGTTTCCTGTCACTCCCTATCTTCCTCCTCAGGAGGTACCCTGAGCAACTGGTTGTTCCCAACAGGCCCTGTTTTTCCATGCCCCTCAAGTGTTAGCCCCTGTTATCTCCCCCTCTCCACAGCCTCATCCTGGGACATGCTGACGTGCTGAAATGTTATATCACCTCCTTGAGAAACTTTTCTAACCTGGCAAGTTTCTCTCCATTTCCCCACATCAGCCTGCTTGCACTTACAAGCAGTTCATTCATTTATTCATTCGGCAAATGCTTATTGAGCAGTGTCTTTACTCAAGGCACTGTTCTAGGAGACAGAGTGTGGAACCCAACAGAAGAAGCCCTGCTCTCAAGGAGCTTACATTCCAGTGTCTATGTGTGTATGTATGTGTGTGCAGCATGCAAATGAGCAAACATGAATTAACATCAGATGAGCAGGAGAGCAAGTGGAAAGAAAGCGGGGGGCTGTTTTAGGAAGATGTTGGTTATGAGAGACATTTTCAGTCAAGTGACCTTCGAGCAGAGATTTGAATGATGTGTGGGAGGAACTCAAGCTGACATCTGGAGGCAGAGTGTGGCCGGCAGAGGAAATAGCATGCACGTGCCCTGGGGCATTTGTGAAGGGTGTCTGAGGAACAGCAGGAAGTGAGTGAGGCTGCAGCGGAGTGAGGGAGCTTGCCAGAGAGAAGGTCAGAGAAGGAGCAGCGGTGAAGGGTGACGGAAGAGCATATTGGTCCTTCTGAAACAGAAGAAGGTCTTGGGAGTGATTAGGCTTGAATAGAGAAGTAGTTGATACACTTTAAGCAAAGGACTGACATAATCTGCTCTGTTCTCTACAAGCAGCAGGCTGGCTTCTGTGTTGAGAAGAGACTGTAGGGACCAGGGCAGAAGCAATACTCCAGCAGATGTGATGGCAGGGACCAAGGTGACGGCAGTGCTGCTGGTGAGAGGATGAAGTTGTGTCGTGCTCTCAAGGGAGAGTCAGTAGGGTTTCCTGGCAGATCGTATGTAAAGATGGGATCAGTCAGAGGTGACTGCAAGAAACTGCATTTTAACAATTCATTCACAGGTCAACCTCTCCTAGACCAGCCCTCCCAACCCCACTCTTCCTTACTCAGGATGCCTATTGGTAAGAGCTATGAATATTCTCCCTGAAAAATTCACTGTGTGCATCTATTTTGTCTATGATTTCAGAGGATTACAGATGCTCTGAATCATCCCTCTGCCAATCCTGGGATCAGAGTCTCTGCCTTAATCACTGAACTCCTGAGGACTGGCCCTGCCATATTCATTTTCAGTTTCTGAGCAGACAAACCTGAATATAGTCACTGCTCAGTTAATGTGTCAGGATAAATGAGTGTAAAACAGCTTCTTTTTTTAACTCTCTCTTTGGCAACAAGGAAAGGTATCCTCCCATTTCTACCCCTATTGGTGACTGGGGCCATTATTGCTTAATAACAATAACCAAACCAAACTAACAAAAAAGTTGTGGAGAAGGAAGAAGGGAAGATGAGAAGAAGGAATCATAACAGAAAAGCATTTTTAAAAAGATGTTTCTTGCAAAAAGCACTGGTGTAGATGCACAGGGGTGGAAAATGTATGCGTCAACAGGTACCTGAGGACAACACCCACCTTAGCTGCAGGGAGAAGGAGTGGCTGCTTCTGAATTTCTGCAGGAGAAGAAGGGGATTCTGGAGTCCTGATGGTAGCCACGCCCCAGGTCAGGCACTGGGAGGGAGGAACCCCATTGTCCTGAGTGTCCTAAGCTCAGAGTCTACCCTTGTGAGGCTGGGGACCAACGGAGAAAGACCTGATGATCAAGACACAAACATGTAACTTATACACAGAAGCAGGGCAATATGAAATGACTGCCCTGGCTCTCAGGAGCCAGAGAATTAACCTCTTTGGGAAGACAAATTGATCACACAGAATAAGTGGCCTTCTAGAGGTGCCAAGATTCTGTGGTCTGGATAATGGCCTTTCTCCTGGTTGATTTCACAGATTTGTTGAGAAGTTGAAGAAACCAAGGAGGACAGACATCTCCATCTCCTTTTAACAACCTTCAACAAAGAAGTTAGAAACCATAAACATAAAGCAAAATGTAAGCACTTCTGAATGGTGCATCTTAAGTTTATTACTCTCGAATCTGCCCATTGAACATTACTGATGATTCCACTAAGCAGACATTTATGGAGTCTGGCCCTGACCATACTGTACTCCCTTTAATCCTGGTAAGGATCTAGTGCTAGATTTATTTTTCTCTTCCCCTTTACAGATGAAGAGTGTATCTTGGAGAAATGCATACTACCGAAAAGGATCGGGCCTCAGATATGTCTGACTCCAAGTCTGAGTTCTCTTATTCACTAGGCAACCTTTTGAAATGCTCACATGCTTATCCAAAAGAAAAACCATTAGCCCTCTTTGTCCTGTGAGTCAGAGGGGAGTTGGGAAGGGCTATCCCTCCCAGTTCACACACAGTGCCAAAGAGTGAAATGGGCACTGGCCTCCCCTGCTGATCTCTCTCTGTACCTGGTTTGATATCTCCTGCTTGAGAAGCCAGCCTGGAACACAGCTCACAGGTGTTTGGAGAGAGAGAATAGTTTTGTCCTTTTCTTTTCCAGGAGGAGGAGGAGGAGGAGGAGGCTGACCCAGTGGAGACAGAGTAAATTAGAACATATTAGATTCAGGTCTTGTTTGTTTCACTCCTTCACTCCATGAGGAGTGGTTATCATCTTGGTCTTCTTTTCCCAGACATCTTTGTTTGGCTTCAAAGTGTGAAAAAACAAAAGGAACTTTCAAAATGATGTATGGTAAAAAGAGGAGGGGGTGGGGGCACTTGGAGAGAAAACTACCTGTGCTTCTAATGTATATCGTCTGAGCTTCTTCAGTGAGGGAAGCAGAACTCCCAGACACTGGGAAAAAAATCTTAAGAGGCTCTTAATAGGAAATATGCTGGCACTTGTCATCTACCCAATGACTTCTAATCCTTTTTCACTAGCTGAAATACCCTTGAATTGGATTATAAAATTCCTCTTGGTAGAAGGCTTTTTGCTTGAAAATGTAAAGCCCTTGATTTAGGAAAGAAAACAAACACTAATTTGAAATGCTTTGCCTTTGGAAAGAAGATGTGAGAAGCCTTGAAAGAATCCCGCTCCTGCCTCTCGAGCCCCCCATCCTGATGTGTGATAAGCCCAGGTCAAGGTCTCCACCTGGGGGTGTCCAGCCTTCCTCCCGCTTCAAGTCCATCTGCATTTTTTCAGGAGCCGCTGCTTTGATTTGTTTTTAAAAATTAATTTAAGCATTCAGCAAAGGGGCGGGGGGGAACCTTGTATAGAAGCCAAAGAGCCCTTTTCAATGACCTATTAATTAAGTCAAAGCTTCTCGCAAAACAGGGATAATTGCTCATAACTGGCTCAAGGCTCTGACCTGGAATTGCAGTGATGAATGACAGATGGCAGCTTGGAGAGAAGATGGGAGATAAACAGCCAACTGCGAAAGATGGCGGAGCAGGCGGGAGGGTGGTTGCTGGGACATTTTGTCACTGACTACAGCTTGGATTATTCTCTTTTACCTACAATCTTTTCTGAGACCTGTGTCCCACCACTGACCTGTTTCTGTCGTCTCTGATTACTTGATGCTGTGTCCTCTTTTGCTTTGTGGCTTGTACTTTGGCAATAGCATACCTCTGTTTTCTGAACACCGCTGGAGAGCTAGAGGTGGGTCCTGGGGTTCTGTTGTGGCTGGAGGGAGGAAAATTGGGTCTTCGAAAAGTTGGGCCTCAGTCAGGAGCAGGCAGGGGTCCTTTCTTCTCCATTCCTGTCCCAGGCACTGCCTGTGGAGTGCTATTCAAGTCTCAGCACTCCGCAGTGGAAACTGAGCTGTACTGCTGGTTAGTCACTGTGCTCAACGCTACGCTGGTTTTTATAAAGGTCTGGCAATTATGTGATTAATTTACTCAGCTGTGTTAGGATCTGCAAAAGCTGTGACTGTCTCCATACTCGTAGGAATCTTTTGATCACAAAGAAATAGGAGCTGTGGTTTAACAAGGAGAAGATGGGTCAAAAGGTCTCCATTTCCATCCATTTTCTATCAAAATGCCACCTGCTACCCAGCCTTGCCCACACTGCTTCCTGCTAACCTAGACCCCAGACCTGGCAAAGAGCAGACATCAGAAGCTCACAGTGACACAAATCCTCTTGCCTTATCTGGATAAGGATGAAAAAGTTTCTATTTCTTGAGAACTTTAAAGTCAAGTAAACCATATTTCTAAACAAAGAGGGACTTCAGAGGGTTTTCTGTTTGTGTCAGTTCTCTTCTCTCAAAGCCTATCTGCAGGCTTGCTTAGGGAAGAGTTTATACACCTGCTGGAGATGGTGAAGGTACCAACATATCTGTTCCTGAGGACGGAGAGGACATTAGGTGACAGAGCAGAAGATTCTGGACTCTAGGCTGGGGAGCTAGCTAAGAGTTGCCACAACTTAGATGGGACAAGACGAATAAGGTATATAGACTTCATTTCAATTTTAATTTATTTTCTTTTTCCCCTTTCTTATGAGTAAATAATCTGTGTTGCATTGGACCTATGAATAGATAAATGTGATGCAAAATTTGAGAAATTCCAAAGAATTGACAGTGGAAACTCTTTTTAATCACTTCTGTGCCCTGAGTCTCTGTGGAGGCCACAGTGTGTGGGAGAGATTGGGACTAGGAGACAGGAGTCTGACATGCAGATCAAAGGCCAGTGTAAGAGCCTGGGAGGGTGTGAGGAGCTAGTATGGTCATCAATGCAGAAGAGTCAAGGACAGAATTTGGGGGTTGATTGGAAGTGAGGAGCTGGGGGTGCCAGAGACAGGAACTTCATGAATGAAGAGTGTGGGAAAGAAAGACAATTTCTCCTCAACCCCTCTTAGATTCCTTTAGGGCTGCTTCAGCAATCAAATCACATACTAGTAGGAGAAAAAAAAAAATTAATTATATACAATTGGGGACTCTACATAGATGCGAATTTCAAAAACAGAGAGGCAAAATGGAGGTATAGATTCTGCAGTAAGGACCAGGATAGGGGCCTGGACTTTAAGGAGAGAGGACATGACAAGGAAAGGGTAACTCATATGATGAAGACTATCTATAATTAGATGCTTGTCCTGCCAAACAGATAGGTTCCTGTAGAAAGGTTATTACTGGTAACAATCCTAATTCTGGATAATATCCCCGATTTTCATTTTTCTAGATACTGAAGGGAATGGTAAAGGTTTCTCATGAGTCTGCAGGGTCATGGCTGACCTCAACTTGAAAAAGCTCAAACACAAAAGTGATGTGTCTTGGGAAAGTCTTTTCTGATAATCTTTGGAGACCTCTTAAGAGTCAGTGATGGAAGGCATAGCATAAGGAGCCTGGTTGGAAAATACAAGAGAGGCATAAGACAATGCCAATTGCAGAGTTTTTGAAAAGTACAAAGGAGGCAGAGAAGGAGCACATCGATGTAGAATTCGATCCTCAAAGAGTCAGTAGAGTTTTTCTGGGCACTGAAGACCAAGTTGGATTTTCGTATGAGTGGACATGAAGGGGAGGACATTCTAGAAGATGGGGACTGTGGGGTCAGAGGTCAGCAGATTGGGTGGAGGGACGATAGATGGGGCATTCAACTGAAGGTTGGGTTGACCTATCAGAGTGTGTCAGACTGTGCAGGAAAATAGAGCTGGACCAGATTATAGACAACTTTGAAAGCTGACCAGAGATATTTGGACTTGAGATGAGGCTAATGAATAATTTGAGACGATGAAGCAAATAAAGAAAGTGGCTCCTGATGAAGTTTTATGTGTCCTATTAACATCCTCCTGGGTACCTCCTGAGTGGCATTTTCTCTGTCCTCTGCAAAAGTTAAACCTTACTCCTATGCTTTGTATATACATCTACTTTTGTACTCATTCCACCATATTGTCACTATTCATTTACATGCCTGGATTCCCTACTGGAGTATCTTTCTTTTTTCTCGTTTTCCTATTTCTAGAACCACCAATAATAATAGTAGCCACAATTATAGCTAGTTTTTATTGAGGGCTTACTACGTGCTAGGTATTGTTTTAAGTACATTACCAATATCTCATTAAATCCCTTCAATAATCCTACGAGACATATATTCATTATTAGTCCCATTTTACAGATGAGGAGACCAAGACACAGAGAAGTTACTGCCCAGGGTCACACTGCTGGTAGGTGGGGGCCAACCGGTGAACCAAAGTGGGTTGGTGACAGAACTCACACTCTGAATTATTTCAACAATAATGGTAACATTTGGGAAAACCAAGACAAAGCCAAGGGTTTATAAGCAATAGGTCATTCAATCCCCAAAGAAATTCAGGAGGTTGGTCTTGCTATTGTCCCCTTTTGACTGAGAAGGACACTGATTATTAAGTTAAGTCTAAGTCATGGAGGAAGAAGGCAAACGTTCTGAGTCCATGTCCCCAGAGTCCTAGACATTGTTCTATGCTGCCTTTTAGCACATCGTTTGTGCTCATTAGATCTTAGTGGAATGAATGAATGATACAGAGGAAGGGGGAAAGGAGTGAAGGAAGGAAGGAGGAATGGAGGAAGACAATAAGGAAGGCAGGACTGAAGGAAATAAAAGGAGAAGAAATCCAATGGGATATAGTATTTAGCTCTCTCTTAACACCCAATCAGTGCTCGTAATGTACATATTACGAAGGGGGATTATGGAAGTAAAACCTTTAAATCAAAAGAAACCCCACTAATACTAAATTTTAGAATATCACAAGCAGATGGGGAAATCCTTGAAAGCAGAAAGAGCTCTCCTTCTAGAGCCCAGGTTTGTAAGCCAGCAATGGATTTACTCACCCAAGTCCTGACACATTTCATTGGAATAGCAAATTATAATGAGTATTGGTTACTTAAAACTCACCTATGCCCTTCTTTGGAAGTGATTCTCAAGTGTTTGGTTGTTCTTAAGAGATTTCATTAATTTCTATTAGTCTCTGACCCAAATTCACCATCAAAATGAATACAGTCTCAAATATCAAATGGTTTCCATTTTTTTCAGGCTGATGTATTTTGGTTTTATGCACAATGTGAGAGAGAGAGTGTGTGTGTGTGTGTGTGTGTGTGTGTGTGTGTGTGTGTGTGTGTGTGTGTGTTCTGTGGCTCTCTGCTGCTGTCTGTCTCAGGAAGGGACAGAATTTCTGCAGGGCATACAGGTCAGCTGAGGTACTCTTCCTGGGCCTGGTGAATCTTTCTACCACAGGCTGGAAGGCCGCTGTTTAGCATATTGATGTAACCATATTTTCCAAACCTCAAAGAGGGGCACAGCGTCTGACAGAGCATTGAGTTCTGCTTCTCATGTATGTGAACTTCTCATGAAAGGCACCAAAATGACATCATCTGTCATTAGCCATTTTATGAATTGCCTTTATGGAAGGTAAAGTGACAGAATGTTGGGAGCACCCTGGAATACAAGGACAAGTGGTCCTTGAGCCCTAGAGTCAGAGGCCCCAAGGAGGGGGTACAGTGGTAGGGATGGGGCCTCTGCCCCCAGCAGGAAAGGGCCTTGTGACACGGCATTGCTCAGGATCCTGTGGTTAGTGAGCTCACCCATGGGCCGCCGGCTGGTCTGCTGCTAGCTTACTGCCTGCCTCTGGGGCCATGAGTCAGCCTTGGGCTGCCACTGGATCCAGCCAGGGCCACAGATTCTCGGGAGCCTCCCAAACCCCGTGCTGCTGCCTGAACTGGAGTGACGCAGGGAAGCCTGCCCTGCCCATGTCCAAGGCCCGGATTCCCCAGGTGCCTGGTTGGGAGGCAACTCAACGCTGATCAGAATTCAGGGCATTGGTAAGAAGCCCCTGTCACACCACCACATTCCCTCCCTTGCCAGCAGAGGCAAGCCGTGCTTTGGAAGGGAACTAGTGGCACACACAGTGTGTGCCACTTTGAATATTTCTAGAGATTTCACTGAATTAACCTCCTTTGTTCTTCAAATAATTCCAGTGGAATTAGTCAGCTTTACTGGGAGCATCTCATCCAACATCCCTTTCTGCCTCGAAGCACACTCACTAGCTTCTCCCTCCAAGCCCTTTGTTTTCCAGCTCTGGGTTGGCGGCCTTTGAGCCTGGACTGTCAATCCTTGCCTGACATTGAGGGAGGGGTGGGGGAGGGAAGGAAGACCCAATGAGGTTCCCTAAGGCCCTGGCTGGAGTCTGCATGACTTTATCCCAATGACTTTCACCATAGTCCACCACAGTGCGCATTATTATCCCTTTTCTAGATGAAGAAATGGAGGGTTGGACAAGGTCTGTAGTTGGCTCAAGGTCACAAAGCTGGTAAAGGACAGAGCATGGATTCAAATGGGACACCATAGGTTCCTGTTAATTCTATCAGCCAGCAAGTTGTTCAAGGGACTCTGTTTCTAACGTTGTTGTTTTTCGTTTTTTTTTGTTTTTGTTTTTCAAAAACAAAACCAAACACCAAAATCCCATTCCTCCCAAAGTCCTTCACGTTAAGAAACGTCGCTGGCTGTATGACCCTGTTCTCAGTCATGGGGTGGGTTTGGGCAAAGCTATGACACATGGTTGCACACTGTAGGAAGGTGGGGTTCCCCGCCTGGCTGGGCTCCACCAGCCTGGATGACACCGAGGTCTCACAGAGAGCTGGAGCTCTGCTCCCGCATTAGCTGCCTTTCGATCTTTTGAGCTCAGGGAACAGACAGACTTACCGTGTCTATGCAGCTACGTGTTCTCCAAGCCCCACTGCCCCCACTCCCTACCGAGCTGGCCTGGCCTGGCCTCCAGTTTCTCGGCTCTGTGCTCCTTCCTCCATGTTCTCCCTGCAGGATTTTTCTAAACCAAGGTGTGATCACATAGCATCACCTCCTATTTTAAAACTACCATCTGATCCAGCAAGTTCAGTTCTGGATACATATCCAAGGAAGATGAAATCAGCATCTGAAACGATCTTGCCTCTTCCTGTTCACTGCAGCATTTTTCACAATAGCCAAGACATGGAAACAACCTCACTGACCTCTGACAGATGACTGGACAAGAAACAGTGGTAGATAGCATGGACTATTATTCAGTCTTAGGAAAGGAGGGTATTCTGGCATTTGACACAACAAGGATGAACCTGGAGGGTATTGTGCTCAGTGAATTAAGTCAGACAGAGAAAGAAAAATGCTGGGTTAACTCATTTATATGTGGAACCTTCAATAGTAAAGCTTGAACAGAAGCACAGACTAGAATGGTGGTCGACAGGGGTTTGGGTGGGGGTGCGGCTGGGGGAAGTGGGATGATGTCGATCAAGGGCACGTTGCTTCAGTTATGCAGGATGGGTGAGTTCTGGGAGTCTCATGCCAGCCTAAAGGCTATAGTGAACAATATTGTGTACCTGAAATTTGTCAGGAGGACAGATCTTAAGTGGTCTCACCACAGGGTGGGAAATAACTACGTGAGGTGATGAAGATGCTAACTAGCTTGACTGTGGTGATCAATTCACCATATACACATATATCAACATGTCATGCTGCACAACAATTTTTTATTTACAATTTTTAGTTGTCAATTGCACCTCGATAAAGTTGAGAAAAATAAAGACTTCCATCACTTTCACACTTGTGGGGAAAAGTCAAAATTCCTCAGCGGGTCAAACAGGGACTTTTCACTCCTTTGCTGGAACCATCTGCAGATGTTTCCTCTGAGGACCACACTTAAGTCCTGATGGAGTATGCACCTGTTCCAACTAGGCACATTGTGAGACCTCTGCGCCCTCGTAGGTCTTCTTCCTTCTACTGGAATGGCCTTCCCTCTTGCTCTGAAGGGCAGCCTCCTTCAAGAGCCAGCTCACATGCCACTTGCCCCAAGAAGACCTGTGCTTTTCCGGAACTCACTGCTCTTGCCTCCCCGAAGGAGGGTCTGTCTTCCCCAGGAGCCAGCAGCCCTCAGCAGCGAGAGCAGGACTCACTGGTGTATCACACTTACTCGGGCCTTCACTAGATAGCAAGTAATTTGCACAATTAATAGCAAAAGCACCGAAGTTTTCAAATGAGCTGCTTTTGTCATAAATTGGATTGAATTCAAGGTTATTCTTATAATAATGTCATTTTCACTCACTTGCATGTTTTCCTGAGTAGGCGAGAAAGGGGAGGGGTTGCAGCTGCCTTGCTGATAATGGTTTCACACGTTAAAGGAAAAAAGACGAAGAAGGGATCAATGGATCTTGAGATACAGTAGTGGGTTGTGTATAATCCATGATGCAGGCAGGGGGTGCATGTCTGCATGGGGAATTGGTATTTGTGTGTG
Organism: Solenodon paradoxus; assembly: GCA_004363575.1. Lineage (NCBI taxonomy): Eukaryota > Metazoa > Chordata > Mammalia > Eulipotyphla > Solenodontidae > Solenodon > Solenodon paradoxus. Next base: position 86,890 of record RJWH01001849.1, read on the forward strand.
TGTTTGTGTGTGGACTTGTGCAATGTATTGGGGGCAGAGGAGCTTACATAGTCTTGTTTTAAAAAATACCTCCATTAAAGGAGAATGAGAAAAAAAAAATACCCCTGAGTAAGAGCAATAATTATTTCCACTATATTGAAAGTTAAATGTGATAAAGATGGAACAATGTAGAAAATACTTGATGCAATGTTAAGAGAAAAATAAAGGTAAAATCTGCAACCATGTATGTGCTATAAGAACAGAAAAAGTTAATGCAACTGTGAAAGGAAGACCAGCTAAGAAACAAAGAAAACCTCTGATTCATGAGATAATGAGTTTGAAGGTCTTTTGTTGTTGTTTTTGTTTTTTAATGGTTTGAGCAATATCTCTATCTTGTAGGCCCCACTGCTGAGTCTATGTCATCACTTGGGCTGGAGAGAAAGAGATCAGAAATCCTATAGCTATTATCAGCCTGTATGTCCCAGCTTGATGTTCTCAGAGCTTCGGAGGACAATCACTCTCCCCATCTGCAGCCAATGGGTCTGGTGTCCACCTTCCTCCAAGAAGTAGTTGCTACAAAAACCTCAATCTGCTTCTTCTTATATTAGGAAGTCAATAGCCCAAATATGAATCATCTCAGCCACCCTTTTGTTAATGTTCCATCATGCCCTGGACCTCCTTGCCTTTGACCCAGCCTCTAACCTCTCAAACTGTTATGACTGAGCCTTCTGGAATTGCTTGTTTTACAACCACCAAATCACACAAGGTCTTCAACTTTTCCTCCTACTGCTTCTTCCTGCTCCCCACTCATAGTGAAGGCTGGCTTGCCCTGAAGCTGTCACACGGTGCGGTGCGTGGTGGGGTGGTGCCTGTTCAGTCTCCACACCCTATTCTTAGGGGAGGCCTTGCTGGCTTTGTTCCCAAATGCTGCTTCTGCAATATTGCCCCTGTGTCCTCTGAGGGCCATGCTGTCTGCTCTCTCCCTCCGTGTTGCTCTCATCTTCCTGCCCACTGTTGTGAACAATTATGGACCAAAGATTTGAGTGCCTGACCACCATCTCCTTTCTCACTTCCATCTCTGCCTTCCACCTGGGTGACTTTAGTATCTGTCTGGGTGATTCATCCAACACATGGCTCCTCTTTCCACTTCATTCTGTTCCTTCCCAGTTAAGCTCTTCCAAAGAGTTGTCTTATCTACTGTTTCTATTATTATTACTATATTATTTTATTTTATTTTATTTACTTTCTTACTTTTCCCCTCAGTCACTCCAAGTGGGATGCTGGTCCTGCCTGCCACCAAAATAGCTCCAATTCAGGTCACCAATGATCTCCATGTTATCAAAATTAAGGGACATTTCCCCAGCCTCCTCCTCTTGCCCTCCCAGCAACAACTAACCATGCATTCCTTAATTTTAAGGGCAAAATATTCTCACTAATCAAAAAGATTTCCATTTGACACAGAGGTCTACCCTTCCCATTATCAACAGCAAATGACGATGTCACTCTCCTATCCTTAGTCTACAGTCTCTTCCTAGGTGATCCTAGGTGATCACATCCTCACCTAAAGCTGCAGTCTTCCACAGAGAACTTGGAAATTTGTATCTCCAGACCTGCCTGTTCTCTGAGTCCCAACTCTATAGATTCAACTCTTAATTTGATATTTTTATGTGGAAATCTCAAAGGGAACTCAAACTCAACATGCCCCAAACCAAATCCACAATCTTCCCACACATGCCTGGTATTTTTTTTTTTTTTTTGTTCTCTGTTTCACAGGATAGCAGCATTGTTCATCCAGTTGCATAGGCCAGAAATCTAAGTTATTCTTGGTATCTCCTTATCCTACACATCCTGTGCTCCATTTCTCACCAGGACGATTTATTTTCCTTTCTAAAAATTTTCAACTCCATTACTATTCTTGATCTCCAATGCAATTCCCGAGTACACATCAACATTATCACATCCAAGGATTGCTATAATAGAGCTATAACAGAGAGTTTGGGTTCTTCTATATTTATTCTGAGTCCTTCAGTACAGCTTCCATAAAGCCTCTGTAAGTATCTTTTTTTAAAAGTAGTCATTTAATTATGTCATCCCATGCTTAAAAATCACCCTGTCTTTTCATCTTTTTAGGAAAATGACAAGACTCTTAACATGGCCTATAGGTTTCATCTCATCTTTCCCCTCATCTTATTCTCTCCTTTCTAGCCTTTCCTTTTCCTGTGTTTCTCTTATCTCTCCAGCACCTTTGCATGGAATATTCCAGGCCTTGAAATATTCTCCAAACTCCTAGCTTAGTTAACTTCTTTTTATGCATCCCAGTTAGAGTAAGCACAACTTTTTCAGGGGGATCTTTTCAGACCTCTCTGAAGAGGTCACATTTTCCCTTTAATAAGGTTTTTAATAACATGCATGTACTTTTTATGCTACTAGTAGCAAAAGACAATTATACGGTTCATTGTTTGGATTGCAGAGGCTTTCTCTCCTTTTGACACGAGAATTCCGTGGGGGACAGGAACCATGTCTGATTCGATCAATACTGACTCTCTACCACATAGCATAGCACTTGAGCAACCAATTTAAAATAATAATCTCTATTACTCTTTCTTTTTAAAGCTTTATTCTTTTGCATAGTAGTTATAACCACTTGCATATATGTATTTATCTCCCTCACTATGTTGAAAATTCCATGAGGGAAGAAAATTGGTGTGTTATCAATGTGCTTCATTCCCAGCATTTAAAACAACACTTAGCATGTGGTAGTCACTCCATAAATAGTTTTTAGCTAAACAGTGTCTAATAAATATTTGCCAAAATAAAAAAAAATGTATTTTACATGATAACAAAAACAACAATCCTCTCCAGAAATAGTAGGGTATATAATTATCTCATCTAGGTATATGTATTTGGATGCCTGTATTTGCCACAAAAAGATCAATTACAGATACAACAATAAAAACCATATTAACCAAAGCAACCACCTTATCCTAATAAATATACCAAACACTTACTATAGCAACTTACTTGCTTATTTATCTACCATTGAAACAACTCACTAATCAGTTGCCCCCAGAAGAAGAAATTCAAATGATGATAAACATTCCATCTATAATTGCAGTTTAATCTTTTAAGTAACTCTTAAGTTATTGCTTGTCTCTTTTCCAGGCTAAGTGTTCTCATTTGGATAGGCACTGCTGAATTGCCCTTCAAATAGGTTTTATTAATATTGCCGTGTGCCACAGTAGAGAGGCAAAAGAGGCTCAAAATGATGCTCTAATCTGTTTTTCCAAAACCTTGCCATGTGACTTTTCAGCAATGGCCAAAGAACCCTAGGTTACTTCCGCCACCTGCTGTCCAGATTAGGAAATGGCTTGCCGATATCAATGCTTCGGAATTTTTGTTTTTCTCTTGCAATTTTTACACAGCTCTCCCTATTCATGACTTTCTTCTCCTTCCTCTCTACAACACACCTTCTGAATGATGAATGGACACAAAGGCACGACTTTGGAGGATGGCTTTGGGAAAACTGGGCCTCGGAGATTCCATTCATTGTTCTTATTTCTGGCAATGATTCATTGCTTGCCTGAATTCAATGTGCTATCCAGACTCTGAGCAGGCCCTGGAGTAACAAAGATGAATGAGATATGATTCTTCTCTCCAAGAATCTCTTAGTCTAATGGGAGAGTCAGACATACAAACAAATAATTACAATGCTAATGTTTTGGACTGGAGGGAAATGTTAAGTCCACCAGTGGGAACCTGGAAGGCTGCAGAGAAGAGATGATATTTTCCTGACTCTGAAGGACTCTTGGGCAGGCTGACCTTATTTCTCTGGGACAAAATGGGACATTGGGATGGCAAAAAACAGGATGGGGTTATACATTGGTGACTAAGGGGAGGGAAAGAGGTGGAGCAATCTGAGCAGGAGCAGAGCAACCAGGTCAGCAACAGCTAAGTACTATGTGGTACCCATCAGTGATGGCATAGTAATGATGTGTATTCCAGTGCAACTTCATACAAATGACAAGAGCTGGTGCAAAAAATTTTGGCAACTTAGGTGAAAACAAAATTTCGTGTCCCTATAAGCCCTGCTCTAACTATCCTGCCTAAAACACATGCCACTTAACCATCCCAGTGCCAGAAATGTCCAATAACCCCCACAGTGCCAGAGAGAACCTCCATCGTTCTTACCTGCGGCTTGACCACGCTGCAGTGTTCTGCTTCCAATGAAGAAACAGGTGTATGCAGGGTGGGGGAATCCTCTTCCCACGAGACTCCTGTTTGCTCACAGGGGGCGGGAAGAGCAGTAGCAGCCACAGCCCGCCACAGTCAGCACCGGCAAGGATTGTCTATAACACAAGTCGAAAGGGGCAGCTGCTTTTGGGCCCCCTCAACAGGCTGTGCCAGGGGCACCTCAACTGTCCCTTCTGGCCTGTGTTAAAGATGGCCCTGCTTTATTAAAATGTGACCTTTTTGTTAAAATTACAGAATGGATGGGAAATACGAAGGAAAAAAACCAGCACTGTCTCATTTGAAAGGGAACGTTTGGTTAGCCTGTCCTTGGGGACTTTCAAGATGGAAAGGGAGGTCAGCATTCTAGGCATGTGGATGGTCCCCGTGAAAGTGGAGAGACAAAAGCACAAGCAGCATTTTTTGAGATGAATTTCATGTGTGTTTTTGCAGTTAGATGTGCATATGTGTCTGGGACTTCCTTCCATTTCACAAAGATTTATGTTTTCGAAATTGTTCCAAGTTGATGAATCAAGACCTGCCTCATTATTCTAATTTATTCTCAGTGTACTGATCTAGCCATTGATTTTTCACCCTGCATGCCTGCTGGTCTTTATGAACATGTGCAGGTATTTCCTAGAAGGGGCATTGCTGGGTCAGAGTCTAATTAAAATGTAGACTGGAATTTCTTCTTGACTTTCCATGAATCTTCTTCCAGTCTACACTTTTTTTCTTTTCTTTTCTTGCCTCCTCTGATTCAGGGTGTCAAACCAGGATCCATGATTTTCATAGCCTGTGCCTTAGCTGCCTGACTCACAGGGAGGGCCTGATCTACACTCCACAAAGAGTAAAGAAAGTCATGTGCAGACAGGTCCTTCAAATTTTCCCCTTTCTGATTTAACCTATGTGCACAATATTTGTTCCTCTCTAAAATAATGATCCTAACAGTAATCCTACATGTAGGAAGTGATATGCTTTTCACAGTCATTACAACCAGGCTCTGAGACTCTTGGCATTATTTCCATTTTACTGGTGACCTAGGAGTTGGGTCTTCACCACAGCGCCCCAGGCGGTCAGAGCTAGAACTGGAACTCAGGCCTCCGGAATCCCCAAGCCCTGCCTACTACTCCGTTGCTAGGCAACACGTCTCCCTTGGATTCCGGTGCCAATGCTACTTGTTGCCATGGTGCTGCTGGGACAAGGAGCAGTAAGTTGTAATTAAGCCGTGAGCTAAAATCTTTGTTCCTGGCAGAAAAGGGTCTTTACACCCTTGTATGTAGGTGGACGGAGAGGGGCAGCTGGATGACCTAACCTGTTAGTTCCACGCTAACCTTCTGCTCTGACCCCCCTGAAGAAGTCACGGGCGGGAGGGCTATAAGGGGGCTTGGTCTTCACACTGACTTGTCAAAAATCTGCATCCGACTTCAGTGTGTGTCCTCATATTCAGTCTAGAAGAAACAGGGCATCTGGGTACACAGAACCATTCTAGAGTCAGAGAGACGAGTTCAAATCCTGTCTCTGGGACTTTCCTGCAAGTTACCCACATGTTCCGATCCCTGGTTTTCTCGTTTGAAAGGAGAGAGCAATGCCCACCTCATAAGGTCCTGAGTGGATTGAATGAGACAAGGGGCCCCAGTAACTCAGCCAAATGTCCAACATCACCGCAATTTATTAAATGCTTAGCACATGTAGCCAATTTCAGCGTTGTCATTTTTATAATTCTCCCACCCATTCTCTTTGGATGCTTTGCAATCGTCAAAGGAGTTTCTAAACATCTCTACTATCCCATCGCTCCACACCAAGTCCAGGGGTTATGAAAGCTCATCGTGTGTTTATCTTTCAGTAAGAATACTCATAAACAGATTTTCAAAAGACTTGCTGTTGATGTAGTGAAATTCTGTACCTCCGAAATGCATTCTGTGCCCCGGGAATGAGTCATCTGTAGTAGGAGGAAAAGTGAAACTGTTTTCCAAGGGCGTCACAATGGAAACTGCGCACTTTAAATGACTGCAATTGCCTTTTCAGCTGAATCCAAGAAACATTTTTTTTTCTTTTTGATTCATTCACTTGACTTTTTGAACGCCTATTATATGTCAGGCCCCATGCAAGGGGTGAAAACATGAACAGAATGTGGCCCTTGCCCCAGGGAGCTCACTGATGAGCAGGGAGACAGGCATTTAAAATAATTACAGCAATGTGATAGCTGCTATAATGAGGCCCGGGGATGGAACCTTGGGGAGGCAGAGTTGGGAGACCTCAGCAGGGCTGGGGTAGGGAACAGGAGGGGTGTATCAGGAACACTTGCAGGCTGATACCAGCTGAGCAGGAAGCCACGGACTGAGGTGCTTAGTACGCAGGGAAGGGAGGGGAATGTGACGGAAGAGGCAAACTTCCTCCTTGCAGGCCCCCAAAGGCCAGGCCTGGCCCTGCAAGGCAGACTCTCACCTCCTCCAAGCACACCCCGGCCAGCTCCCATTTGCCCTGTCTTTCTCCACCTGGCTCCTAATATCCTGTCTTCTTGCCTCATGATTTATCATCTTCCTTCATCTGTCACGTCTGACACACAGATCCCTGTCTTTTGCTTCGCAGAGATGTTCCACCGCATCTGGACTCTGAGCACAAAGAGCTGTACTTGGTCTACTATATGGCACAAGCCTCAGTCAGCACAGAACAGAATTCTGGCTTTGCCCCAATAGAACATGAATTTCATACTCGGGTGTCCAGGAGGAGTTGTCCCTTCAGTGAAGGACACTGATTCCTGTCCCGGGGACAGGGCTCAGCTCCTAGACCTTTGATATAGGAAAGCCTGTGTGGTTTTCAGGTGAGGCAGACAAATGCCATCTCTGTGCTATCACTGACTGGGGAGGGGGAGACATAGATCCCCCACATGTGTGCTTTTCAAGGGGTCGCAGCTGTGCTTGAAGGCGGTGGGGAAACTGTCTTTCTGCCCCTGGTTGTGGGAGAATACCAAGTTGGCTTTCATTGTTTCTCCTGTGACGTGGAAGCAGTCACTCTTCCACAGAGCTCTACTTGTTGGCCCAGCGCTTGAAATGGAATTGTCAGCTATGTGGGTGCAGATGTGGTCAGGATTATGGACCATCCACCATGAACTGGCCCAGACAACTGAGAAGGACAAATGCTTGTGTGTGGCTTCTGGTCTGGCTGACTATCTGGTTGCCTCACTGAATGAATCCACTCCAGCAGGGCCAGGCTGGGGACTGCATAACTCTCAGGGAGTCCACACACGGACGATGAATTCACCCGATCTTTACCTCCTGGAGTTGTGCAATACAGGACTCTTCACTCCAGGTTCTGAGGCAGGCCCCCTTCAAGGCTGAGAAGTGTGTATGTGGGTGGAGTGGGGAATTGGCATAAGAATTCAATGGCATGCCCTCCTGATGGCGCCAGGTGGGCACAGGAAGCAACAAGATCTGCAGCAACTCTACAATCACACCTCCATTCCAGCCCTCCACCCTTTCAAACTCTGTTGAGTCCTTGAGATGGACTCAAGGACTTGGAGTTTATCATCATCGTCCTTGTACTTAATACTGGTTGCACAGAGGTCTGGTTCTTGTCTATTTCCTGGAGCCCCCAGTCTAGAATATGGTAAAATGAACCAAGGAACTGGCCCTCCTTCACACACAGAAACGCGTCTCACTGCTAGCATGGTGTTGTTAATTTTTCATGCATGTATTACTGTAGAGCATTATGATCACTAAGCCCCCACTGCCTTATGCTTTGGAACATCCCCCAACCCCCAAGCAGACAAATGAAGAGTGAAGAGAAATGAGGTGATGAGAGAACCCAAAGTCCTACTGCACCAGCTAGAAGAAGATCGATGAAATTCTAAAGTGGCTCATCCACTACTTGCTTGTAGGATCTTGGAAAAATGCCCCAAATCTCTGTTTTCTCAAAGAGGTGTAGCAACAGTTCCCAGCTTAAGGTTGTTTCATGAATGAATGAGATAAAATGTGTGGAAAATACTTGGCCCTGAGTGCATCCTTGTGACTCTGGTGGCTGAGGTGAAGCCCAAGGACCTGGGGTTCAAGAAAAAACAAAACAAACACACACACACGAAAAGATACTTAGTCCTGTACCTGGTACAAATAGACTCTTGGCAATATTAGCTCGGATAGTGTTGCTTTATTTTCATTGATAATGTGTCTATTTCTCAGAAGGGATCACAGATAAGTTTGGGATAGTGGCCTCATCACTGAGTCGCCTGGGTTATGCACTGGCTAAGCTGACACACGCCCATCCCCAGCTCTGATTTTTCAAAGTGTGGATTCAAAGGAAGAGCTAGTTGTTTGAACCAAGCCAGGAATGAGGTCATTGTGGTTGACACCGCTCCTCTGCCTGAGCGACGACAATGAGTCAGCTGGAACACTGCTTGCTGTTCATGTCCTGAGCTGATGTAAGTGACCCCATCATGACCAACCAGACAGGATGGGTCCAGAGGAGGACATATACCTTTGTATCCATTCTTTTCTGTATGAGAAGAGACAACAGCCCTGGAAGCCCTAACTATACGTTTATCCTTGTCCTAGCAGAAAGGAAAGAGACTGGGGGGTGGGGGCCGGGCATACACTCACTCCTGAGAACTGGAGTAATTCCTCACAAGTCCCACATAATTCCTGGGAACTAAGACAGACAACGGTTTTATTTTCGCATTCTGAATGTCAAGAAAGCTTGCTTGAAACTACTCTTGGTTTGACGAAGTTAGAGATGAGTTTAACACCATTCCCCATCTTGCCTGTACTGTAACATCTTCCCCTGTACCAGAATCCTTGCCAGGGTTCTCTGTTACATTCCACTCACCAGAGATGCTTGCATAAGATTGGGAATGTGAAAATATAGATTGAAGCCATTGTAAGGCTCCCTGGCAATAATGAGCACATGTTTGGACTGGCAGGTATGAGGTCTTCCAGAGCCTGATTTTCCTCTGCATCTCGCCCACCCGGGGCTGCAGCAAACTGTGATCACGCTAGCTTCCTCTGGATGCTCTGATTTCTTGCTTCTGACACCTCGAAGTAAGTCTGAGTTCCAACTCTGAGTTGATCATACCTGTTCCTGACTGTTCATCCGCCCCTCAGCTATTCAATACATATCGAATTGCCTGGGTTTAAATTCCTTTCTGCTTCTAAAATACAATGAAGCATATTTACATTTTTCTGACTAGTAGAAAAGGCCTGATGTGAAAACTCTTATTGGCTGAACTGAAAACTTAAGACAATTTTTTTCTGCACTATTGAATGCTCACTGAATTAGTCCAGGCAAATGAATGAAACCCTGAGTTTCGTTTCTGCCCCAATGTCCCCAAATTGTTCTTTGTTTTCAGGAAATAGGAACAGAAAGAACTGGCTGCCCAAAGATGTATCCCCAGGCTTTCTCTCAATTTGATACATTTGAATCCCTAGACGCCTCCTTGAAAAACCTTGAAAAACGTAAACACTTACTGAGAAACTGATACCCCGTGAATTACTTTGACTTTATCACCTCATCTAGCCCATCACTAATATCAATAAAGGAAAAACTTTAATTTCACTTTATGCCTAAAGAGCATAATAAATGCATTAACAGTTATCAGAATGAAGGACATCCCAGTCATACTGATGAATCAAGTTGTTTTGGATTGCCTTCCGTTGCCTGCTTGTCTTCGCCACACGCACGTGCCATTTTACATAGTGTTAGTTAAGGTGAAAACACATTTTATAATCCGTTCTTTGCACGAACAGTACATTAATAAAATTTCCATCTTATTGTTATATAGACTTTCTAATTGTCATGTTTAATTACTTCATAATATTAAGTTGAGTGACTTGATCATAATTTACTAACATTTTCCCCCATGGCTGAATCATTAGGCAGGCTCTAATTATTTTGTTAGTATATTTAATGCTTCAGTGCACCTTTTGGTTTCTGTTGCTTCTGTTGGATAATCTGCTCAGGATAAATTCCCACGAGTGGAACTTCTAGGCCAGGAAGCCTAATTGACACCTCTAGAATGGATCTCCACCCTCATCTCACCTTGCCTCTTTGGTTTGATGCTGGATTAGTTATCCAGGGGACAGAAGGTAGAGGAAGATATCATCAGAGGCCCTGGGGTTCTTCTAAAGTCAAACTGACTTAGCTATGTGAGACTTTGGGCCACCAGAGAGCGGGGTGAGAAGAAACGTCCTGAGGGACTGGAGAGAGACTCCAGGGATAGGAAAGACACAGAGGGCACCAGAGCCTCTGATTTAGTCAGGAGAAGCTAACTGTGGCAACACACCACTCCATAAGTGAGAGATCATATTTGTGATAGACCGGGTGAGGGGCTTCCAGGGTTATTCAGGCTGTTTTATTTGGAAGCTGAGGTGGGGTCACCGCTGTCCTCTCCTGCAGCCATCTCAGAAAGGGAGTGAGTATCACTTAGGAAAGTCCACGGGTCAACCTCGAAGTGATCTCCATCACTTCTGCTGAGATTCCATGGTGCAGAAACCAGTCACAAGTCCTTGCTTAACTACAAGGCGGGTTGGGGCCGGGGTAGAGGCAGGACATGTAGTTTATGTCCAAGAGGAAAGGGAGCGCAGAAAGGTTGAGGATACGCTCTGTCAGAATCTTTTCTAAAAATGCAGCCAGTCGAGCCTGGGATAGGAAGAGTCCGTGTCAGCAGTTTTACATAATTGCTGCAGAGTTACCCCATTCCTGGGACTTCTCCCTCTAATAACATGGGAGAGAGACAAAAGAAGTCACTTATCACTTTTTCCTAGACTTCAGGGGAGGCAGACTCTGATACCATTACTTGCTCCCTCCACGCCTTTCCCTTCCTCTCTACAGCCTGGTTCCCTCAGCTGCGAAGCTTTGCCAGTGAGTCCTGCTCTCAATCCTTAGTCCCATTTTTCCACTTCCCTGACTCAGGGCTTCTTTCCCTATTTATTGGATGTTTATCATTTGTTAAGCACTTTGTGTACATAATGGGAATTAAAACAGTGCTGCCGTCTGGCCTTGCTAACGTAGAAAGGTTACAGAAATCTAAGAAGGGGAAAAGCTGTTCTTGTGAGGACACACCTTAAATGGACTCGCTTTATAAAAACAGAAGATTCCTTGGGCAGAACCAAGCAGGAAGAGGTGTAGCAAAGCCCACCAACCAAGTAACCAGTCAAGTAACCAACCCTCTAACCAGGCAACCAGGGGCAGCAGAGGGAGAGAAAGGGAAGGCGTTCCCCCATTAAAGTAGTGCATTACTGAGAAAACTTTGTAAACACAAATGATGTCAAATGAAGAAGCAATTTCCATTCATTTACATGGAAAAATCCTGAGTGTTCCTTGACCTCCAGAAGAGCCTACCAAATTACATCAAACAACACGTAAAACCTAAAATAACCGCAGCCTGCAGTAAAAGCAGGAAGGACACACGGCCTGTATAAAGCAGGAAGAATGCACCGCGTAGTGTGACTTACGGCACCGGGAAGACGGCCAGCACGCTGGAAGGCTGAGCCAGGTGAAGTCAGGCTGAGTCCTTGGAGGTCGGGTGCTGGGAGGTCCAGCAGGTTGCCGCGTAGGAGAGAGAGGAAGAGGGTCACCTGTTAACATCTCGTGCTCACCTGAATCCATCCGGGCAGGTGGGTCACTAATGATTGCATCTTCTTGCCAACATTTGAAACTGTCAGTCTTTTCAACTTCAGTCTTTCTGAGGGTGTTTACTAATATCATACTGTAGTATTATACAGTCCTTTGATGAATAATAAATTTAAAAATGTTTTAATATGCTTTTCTTCCATCTGGGAAGTGCCTATGGAAGAATCTTGCCTATTTTTTCATATTATAGGCACTCTTTCATTTATCTGTTGGCATGTAATAAACCACCCCAACATTTGGTGGCAATGACTTATTTTTGATTGATAATATTGGCGAAATATTGATAAACTAATGATTGGCCACTTTCGGTGTGGTTTTATGAGTTGACGGGTGATTCCGCTGCTCGGTTTGCCAGAGCCTACTTACTGTCTACATGTGGTTAGAAGATTGACAAGAGAAACAGACCATCTCTATGAGATGAAGGGCAAAGTCACATTGCAAAAGGACACGCTGGGATGGAAGGAGTTTGTGACCACTAACTAATTTATCATCGCTTTTATATGTTACAGACATGAAACTATTTTTGGATACACACACACACACACACACACACACACACACACACACACACACACACATAGTTCTTTTTTTGTTTTTCCCCCACTGTAGCTTGCTATTTCTCTCTAGGGTCTTTTGACCAATAAAAGGTCTTAATTTCAAGTAGTCTAATGTATTAATCTTTTAATTTATAATGAGTACTTTTGTATCCTGTTTAGCAATACAAAATAATTAAATATTTTAAAAGCTTGGTCTATTCAAGTTCATAAAGGTATTCTGCTATGTTATCTTCTTGAAACTTAATTATTTACTCCTTGCATTTAGATATAAAGTCCACTTTTTAAAAATTTTTTTATATATAGCATATGATAGGAAGCAATTTACATGCTTTCCCACATGTGATACAAATAATAACTCAACTTATTGAAAAGGCAACACTTGCTTCTCTAGACTTTGTCATGATTCCTTGCATGTATGTGTCTGTTTCTGGAATATCTATTATGCTCCATTAGCCTCTTGGCAGATTCTTGCATCAATATCACATTGAATTCTGCAGCTTTCCAAAAGTACTGACATCTGGGAGCGTAGGTCATCAATTTTTGTTTTTTTTAAGAGACAGTTAAGGGCTCTTGGCCCATGGAATTTCCAGATAAATTTTAGATAGCTTAGTTAAAGCAAAGGCAAGGCCAGCATCTTTCTATAATCTCTCGTCTCTTTTCTTTTGCGATAAGTCATCCTGAATTAACCACATATTCTATTTGCTTCCCCAAGTACTAGAATATGGACTACTCCCCTCCCTCCCAACTATCCCCCAGCCCTTTCCCCATACCGAAGCGAGGCCGATGGTTTCCCAGCACTGTCTGGGTGGAAAGTCCAATTCATGCATGAACTAATAGGAATCTCTCTTGACTAATATAACAAAGTCTTGCCCACCTACCTTATTAATGAAATCAAGACAAGACAAAAATGGGTAAGTTTTGGTGTCATTTAGCCCAAACAGTGAATTTCTTAATTGGTTTTGAACTTAGGGAGCAGTGCTATTTTTGGATGATTCTCAGACATGACCCTAGACCTCTGACGCATCACACTGGGTGCACTTAGATGCTATGGCCTGACTGTCCCCTTGATCAGAGAGAATGATACATGACTCGTGCTTACAAAGTTAGAAGTCTTCCTTTAATTAGCATTTAAATGATGATCTTGTCTTTACTATGTGTTGTGATTAATTCTGTGTTTGAATGCGTTTGAAACTGGTTCTCTGAATTGATAATGGATATTAAAAAATACATGGATGTAAATGGTCAGGTTGCAGCAAGTTGAAGGCAATGTGACCTAAAAGAAAAACCATGAACTTTAGCTGTTGACAGACCAGGGTCACCACACAGGAGTTTTGCCTTAGCAGCAGTGTATTGCTGGCAATGTTACTTCACCTCTCTGAGCATGTTACCTCAAATATGAAATAAGAATAATAGCATTTAACTTAGCTCATGGGGTTTTAGTAAATATTAAATAAACCAAGCAAGTAAAACTCTTTACTTATTGACTGGAACATTTAAAGTTGCTGGGTAAACGTAGATAAAATACTCATAATTTCACCTCAAATTTAAAATGTAACTATGGATTTGGCTGCATTTACAATAAGGGACAGTAGAGGGCACACTTTACAAAGTTATCTATAAAATACTATCTTTCCAAGAGGAAAGAGAATTTCAGAAATGCTTTTCTTAAATGCTTTGGCTGAAAGATGTCTCTATCACTACTTTTAATTTCTTCACAGAAACAGGGGCTTTCCTGTTTTGCAAGAATTCCTGAAGAAGGATATTGGGCAATGTTTAACCAGCAACTTTCAGCACCATGACTAGTCTCCGAATTAGTGTGGATCGTTTTTTTGACAAGTTTCTCTGCCCATCTTTATGCCACTTGTAGATTTGATGATAAATAGAGGAAATGAGAGATGTCAGACTCTCCTGACATTATTTCAAGTTGCATCATTTCAAAATAGCATGAAACTTGTGACTGGAAGCATTAGGGAAACAGAAATTCAACTGCAGTTGAAGGTAGATCCAATTACCTCAGGTAATAATTGGGGTGGCGGTGGGTGCAATTCCACTTTATGATGAGAGTATACATGGGCATTTAATAAATATTTGCTGAAATCTGAGGATGTTCTGAAAATATAAATGACATTCTCAGTCTCTGCGGGAAACCAGCCCCATCCAATCTCCACAGCATTACATAATACCATTGCTTGACATTTTTTTATAATTTGGGGATGAAAAACGACACTCCAAGCTGCTTATAATGATATTCCTTTGGTTATTGAACATGACCATTTCTCCCCTGTGAAACTGAACATTTTATTCTTTTATGGATGGTCTGATGAAGTATTTTTGGCTCATTCTTTCTTTTTGAGTGTTGAATTTTTTTTTTTTCTTAACTTCTCCGAGGGGTTCGTTGTAAATCATTGATATTGTTGGAAAACCAAGGGGTCAGTTCTATCAGTCTGTGATCTGTTCCCAGCATATCACATAGCACATGGTTGGCATTCAAAAACATTTATTGAATTGTGTTCTTTTTAATTACTTAAAACCTTAAGACAGCTGTTTTTAAATATAAGGAAAATACAGTCATTATTTAAAAAAAAAATACTGAATATGTAAGCAAAACAGAAAGATTACTACCCAAAGCCAAACTCTGTAGCTTTACTAGGTACTTTAAAATTTTTAGTGGCTAGGTAGTGTTCCATCTAGTTATAGTCTCCTTTACCTATTTGTTTTCATGTTCTTTCCATGATAAAAAATGCTGTTACGAAATTGTATTTGCATATTAATATCCCTCAAGTCATGTGATTCACCCCCCACCCCCAGCTCTCTCGCCTGCCCTGGTAGTAGGTTCAGGAAGGCATTTTGCTTTGCTGAACTGGGGAAGCAGAAGATATATGAGTGGCTGAAGGGATGAAGAGTAGTTTACTAAGAAGGTAGTTGGAAATGCCCAGAGAGTATAAATATCAAAAGTAGATTATGATATAGACAGGAATTGCTTAGCCTTTGGGAAGAGAGAAAGAGAGATGGTTAAAGAAGATTGTAAGGCACACCCTGGTGGGGTAGAGTTTAGGTTAATGGCATCCAAAGGAGCACAGGCCATATACTCCTGAGTTCGAATCCTGAATCCCAGGGGAAACAACCAGTATGAGCAACTAAATTAAAATGAAAAATAGGCGTGTCCTGGTGGAATAGCTGTTAGATTAATCATCTCTGAAGAAGCCAGGCCACATACCCCTGGGTTCAAGTGGTGGGTCCAGGGTAAAAACCGGTGTAAACAATTAAATGAAAATAAAATAAAGTGCTTCTTCCTCCTCTTCTTTCCTGCCTGCCTGCCTACTCGCCTTCATTCCCACCAGTACATTTCCTTAAAAAAAAAAAAAAAGGATCTTAAGACAGTCGCTATTTAAAGCACTGTTACTCCTACAGGTTAGTGAACTGTTTGCTGTCTGCGCTAAGTTAATTTCAAAACAGAGCACAAGCATTTAGAAACTTTTACAGACATTTGACATTGCTCTAATACTCAAGTGACCTTGCTTTATTGAACAGAGAATGTGGACAGTGCACACCTGCCAGTTACAAAGAGACCACATTACAGCATCTTTTATCAAGTGTATCTTAAAAGTTTATAAAAAGCTGACAAAGTCTAAGATTATAAACATTAACTCCTAGTGTTTCTCCAAGAAGCCATTTTGGTCAACTTTTTAAAGCTGCAAATTGAACAACTAGACTTGCTTATATGCTTGATAGTTTGATCATTTTAATCATTATCCTACTTCGATGTAAAGAGGTAATGCAGCACTTTTTTAATTTATTTTTTTATCCCTAATGGTGGATAAGATCTGAGGGCAGTGAAAAAAAAACAAAGCTTGGAAGAACTGAGTTTCTACAGATTGTTAAGACATGTTTCATAATGTAACACATTTATCAGTGAAGCGAGGATCTGTTACTGTACATCTGTGAAAAGTTTATCACTGGATACCGGTCCGCTTTAAAAGCAGATTTTAGAACTATATTGTCTATCAAGTGAAGACCTATGCAAAGACAATTCGTAAATCTATCATCCATTCCTTTAGTTAAAAGATAATTTAAATTTAACCTCGACTCTGTGGGATATTTTACTAGAATGGCTACTGTTGAGTTGAAAATAAATTTTGAGAGTACAGATTGTTTAATTTTGATTTGAAATCAAAATCATGACACCCATGTGCTCCTGAAATTGCTTTAAAACTCCTCTCTGAGGCTGACGATAAATCTCTGGGAGACTGAAATCTCTCTTAAGGGTGTTGTTAAAACAAATACTGAAGGATTTTAGATAGACATTATCCCTGTGAATCATGTGTCATCAACCTAACCTAGGTTAAATAAGTTAATAAGGGAAAAGCAAGCTTGTTTTTCATATTAAAAATTCCAAATACTTTTACAGTTGATATTTT
This sequence comes from Solenodon paradoxus, assembly GCA_004363575.1. Taxonomy (NCBI): domain Eukaryota; kingdom Metazoa; phylum Chordata; class Mammalia; order Eulipotyphla; family Solenodontidae; genus Solenodon; species Solenodon paradoxus. Next base: position 103,691 of record RJWH01001849.1, read on the forward strand.
TTTTCATTCAATGTGTGACTATAGACGTTTAATATGGGTAATTGCCAGTTTAATCATAATTGTTGTTTGTTTAGTTACAATTACAGAACAGGAAAAGATACAGAGTAATAATGACTTTCACTGTGAATCATTTATATGCACAATTTCAATCAATGTGTACATTCCGGTAATTTTTTCTTATTTCCTCTATTATTCTAGTCCTGATTAAATTTATTCAAATTTAATTTTATGTTTGCTGAATCCAATAATAAAAATTAGACTTGGATTATGTGATTCTTAAATCTAATTTTTCTAATTACTCATTTTTATTATCAGCCCACGGTAGACTGGCGATTTAAAAATCCTGGTCCTTCAGGACAAATGGTATGAGAAGCATCTGTGAAACTCCTCCTCAGGAATCTTACAGGAAAACTCAGGAGAGAGTTTCAGTGAGAACCTGCATTAGTAACAAAGGCTTTGGAGGCAAAGTTATGCTTTATCTCCATTTAGCTCCCTTACTGAAGGAGCCTTAAAGCAGAAGCAGGTCAGGTTTAGTGGAGTCACACATCACCATGTGCTACCCTGGACCACAATTAGTGTCATGTCCTCACGATGCAGCCGAGAAGTGGAAGGTTAGTACATTCATTCATTTCACAGCTGGAAATAATGGCTATCACAAAATTGTTTGGAATATAGAAGCAGGAACCACAACTCTGAAATCCAATAAGAATTGAGTCCTATTCTGAAAGTGAGAAGAAGTTACGTTCAATTACAGATCGGGGTCTTGACTGACCTGGAACTGATGAAGGCGAATGAACATCTCCCTTGATCTTGTTGCTTCTACAAGCCGGCATCTCGTCTCCGGCTGACAAGCAGCCAAATGTCTCAACATTTCTCAAAAACCTGTGTCTCACCCTTACTGCCTTCCTCCCTGGCTCTGTCTGGGTCTCCGCTTGAGCTTGCATTACCCACCCTGCAGCACCATCCACTCCGGTCCGGCTCCTCTGCACACTCACGTGCTCTCTCTCTCTGTGGATTTTGTAGTCACTCATATTCTCTCTCTCCCTCTCTCTCTTTCTCTCCTTCTCTGTCTTTCTCTCTCTCTTCCTCTCCGTCTGTCTCTCTCTGTCTCTCTGTCTCTGTCTCTCTCACTCTGTCTGTCTCTCTCTCTCTCTCTCTCTCTCCCTCTTCGTCTGTCTCTCTCTCTCTGTGTCTCTCTGTCTGTCTGTCTGTCTGTCTCTCATCTTCCTCTCTCTCTCCTCTTCTTCTCTCTTCCCCTCTCTCCCTCTCTGTCTGTCTGTCTGTCTGTCTGTCTGTCTGTCTCTCTCTCTGTCTCTCTCTCTCCCTCTCTGTCTCTCTGTCTCTTCGTCTGTCTCTCTCTCTGTCTCTGTTTCTCTCTGTGTCTCTGTGTCTGTCTGTCTGTCTCTCTCTCCTCTTCCTCTCTCTTCCCCTCTCTCCCTCTCTCTCCATCTGTCTGTCTGTCTCTGTCTCTGTCTCTCTCTGTCTGTCTCTGTCTGTCTGTCTGTCTGTCTGTCTGTCTGTCTGTCTGTCTGTCTGTCTCTCTCTCCAGCTTGATTCTTCCACTGCTGACCCCTGGTCTTTCCCTCCTGCCTCCAGGAAGGTGTCTCTCACCACTTTCTTCTCTTTTGCCCGGGGCTGACATTACTGATTCCGATGTTCTCTCACCTTTATAAAGTCACAGAGCAGGGGATACAAGTTTTCCAAAGTTCTAATTTTAATTTGGCATCTCAAATTTTGATGTTGATTTATTTTAAAGTCAGTTGGTTTCCTTGAATGGATAGGCTTCCTTCACTTTCAAGAAAACCTTGGCTAAATGTCTCACTCTGAATGACCACCGTTTGTTTGAAATCCTTGAAGGAAGAGTGCTTCTCCATGAAAAGAACAGCTAGTTTAGTTCATATGCCAAAGCTTTTCCTCAGCATGCAGCATTGTATGTGAATTTCTGAAAGTGTCATGACTAAAAAACCAGCTGCTTTCTCTTTACCTTTAGCCACAGCTCTTCCTGATCTTTGGGCCTTGAATGAAGGTGATTTTATTTTCTGAATCCCAAATCAGAACATGTAGCTTGAAAAGGTTTTTTATGTTAATTTGAAATACAAAAGACAGGCTGAAAAGTACAAGTTTCAATGTGCAATTGATCATGAGAATACTTGGAGCGGAAATATCTTAAAAATCTCTGACAAGGTGCACCCTGGTGGAGTAGTGGTTGTGTTAATCTTCTCCAAAGGAGCAGGCCACATACCCCTTGGTTTGAGTTCTGGGTCCAGGGAGAGGCAACCAGTGTGAAAAACTAAATAAAAATAGAGTAAAGATGCTTCCTCCTGTTTTCTCTTCCTGCCTACCTACCTACTCGCCTTCATTCCTGCCTGCACCTTTCTTTTAAAAAACAACAACTGACAAAAACCCCCATGACACTGGTGAGTGCCAAGCACCTCCAGGACGGTAATGTGGCACTTGGGGACTCTGTGGGTGTCCCACTTGGAAACAAGCAAATCCTTGAATGTCGGACCTAGCATATTCTAATTTAAATGGACATTCCATAATAGGGCCAAGTAACACAGCTTTTTCAACTCCATCAACTGTACCAGACTGAAATACCTTGCCCAAAACAGTGTGTAAAGATCATATCTGCCTTGTCCCCTTGCACACACAGGTGATGGACATTTACACTGGGCATTGCTGGGTGACTGTTTATCTGCCTGAATTTGGAGGTGCATCTGATATGGTCATGTGACACAGGTACCACCTGTTGGGGAGACAAAGCTCATCATTAATCCATGAATGAAAAAGGTGGGCGTTGCCAAGGATGGGAACTGATTATGAGTCTTTCTGCCTCACCCATCTGGCTGCATGAAAGCACGTGCACACCCTGACATATGGTCACTAGCTGGAGAGAAGGGAGAACATTACAAGATACAGGTGATAAAGGGACACCTCAGCTTCCCTTTATGGCCTATATGAGAGGGGGTCTGACTTTTAAATTGTCTTAAAAATATTCATGAATAAAAGGGTCATTTACCTTTAGCCCCAGTTCTGTCACTGGGGCTTTCTGAGGTTCTAGCCAAGCATCCCCCTTCTTCATTCTTTCAAACAGAAGTCTTGAATATTTCTACTCATTTGCTGTATTGTTAAGTATGTATACTAATTGTTTGATGATGTTTGGGAGATTTACGTTAATATTTTAACGTCATACATTTGCATGAGCTATTACTACTAGATTATGACCAGTTCTACAATGTTATTTATTTGGTTTAAAGGCAATATCTAATGATATTAATATCTAATTTAATATTAATAGCTAATGATAATAATAGCAACTGATGATTAGTGGGGCTATTACTATATGTAAAATGCTGCTTTTCTCTCCCTGCTTTCAAAAGCTTTTCTTAGTCTTTCATTTTCAGAAATATGTCTATTGTGTATTTAAATTTTAAAAGACTTTTGTCTGGGTGGGTATTTTTTTTGAGGTTCAGTAAGTTTCTTCAATCTGTAGGTTTATATATTTTGCCAAATTTGGGAAGTTTTGGCCATTGAAGAAAAATACTTGTCTTTTTCATCTCTTCTGGGACTCCCATGACATGTTAGATTTTTTTCTTTAGTGCCATGGATTCCTAAGGGTGTGCTAGAAAAGATATGTAGTAATTCATGTTGTCCTTTAAAAGTCTTTCACAAAATTTCCTGACAGTTTAACAAGCATTTTTTCGAGGCCCACTCCGTGGTGGTCCCTGTGTTAGGTGCTGTGTTGAAAAGATGAATAGTGCCCACTCTTTGCATGTAAAGAGCTTATAGTCTCATGGGAGGGTTGGGCACATAAACAAAACATTCTCATTATGTGTATACTAAATAGGGGCATTTATCTAAACCAGGATCGACAAGATCCTTTTTGTAAAAGCCAGATAATAAATATTGTAGATTTTGTAGGCCAAGTGGTCTCTGTCGCAGCTATTAAACTCTGCCATTGTAGCCTGACAGCAAAATAGACAATATGCCAATATGCAAATGAACAGGCATAGCTGGGTTCAAATAAAATTTAATTTTCAAAGAAGTGGGCAGTTAGCCCATTCAATCCATTGATCATAGCTTGTGGGTCTAGCCATTATTTTTTTCCCCCTCTTTATGTAAAAGAAGACTGTGATAAGAATCCATTTGTTAATATTTGTAAAATGCTCAGAACAAGACCTGGCAAAGATTAAGCTTTATATGTGGTCAGTCTTTAGCTCATTTCCCATCCAGTCCTCCATTTATTCACATGATCTATCTGAGATCTAAGTGTAGGTGATTTATGCTCAAAGGCAGGAAAGGCAAACATGATCAACTTATGTGCTTATTATTTAGTCAGTCACTTTAACAATTTACTAAATAGCTACCAGGTCATTTTCTACTTTGCGTGTTCATGATTCTGTGGGCCTCTTCCTGCTTTCATCCTCCCCAGTGAGGGCTGAGGTGGGGGACAGAGAATATTTTATGGGGTTAGACCAGTCCGGGTTTACCTAAGTCCTGCCTCAGCCATTTAGCTTCACCTCATTGACCTACAGTCTCCTGGTGTTTAAAGTAGGAATGACCCACCTTTCAATGATCTTCGTCGGTGTGTGTGAACAGGGCTATGCAAAGCATGAAGTGCTCTCTGGTGACAATTATTAGCAATATTAGACTATCATGACTCTGATTCATCCATATGTGGGCTCCTTCCCCACAAAATTTTTCATTTCTATGGTGGGAAGAACATAGAAGCTAAAAAGACCCCAAAGTGGGTCATACCCAAGCAGAAAAGGGGATTGTTATTTGGCACTAATGTGTAATTAGTAATTGAAAAGATTAGCTGTGCATGTCTTTGTTCTGCTAAATGGTACCTCTGTGGCTTTCCAAACTTTACTTGCTTTAGTGTAGTCAAGGGGAAAACAGTTGACACTTATCTGGTTGAGATGCCTGCTAAGTGAGAGCTAGCAATTGAAAGAAAGCTGAGTTTGCAGTGAGGTTTAAAGGCTGTCACTTTAACACTGCTGCTGATTCTTCTAGGCTGGGGCCTCCAAGAAGAATTCATTGTATTTCACTCACTTCACTTCATTTCATTTGCTTTACTTCACTTCAACAAGATTCCCTAAACTGAGTTGTGCTATTTGTAGGGCATGGTGTCAGGTACAAGGGATACAGAAGTGAGTATGACACAGTTTCTGCCCTCCTGGAACTCACAGGTCCTGAAGGGAGACACACAAACTCCACGTTACTTGTGGGAAGAGCTAGGCTAGAGGGAATCCTGGAGGGGAAAATATGCCGTTTCTTCTTAACAGACCTGCTCTCACATTAGGAGTAACTAAAGGACTGTAGGGACAATGCATCACCACCTTCTTAATGGCTATTTTTGTTTCTTCCAACTGAGATGCTGGTCCAGCATTCAAACATTTATTTGTCAAAGATTGATAAATGGGAGCTTTATGAGTTTAGTTTCGCTGATGATTTCCTTGTTTGAAAAGTAGAAGAAAGTAAGGTTGACATGTTCAAGATTTACTTCTCTCCAGAAAAAATTGTTGAAATACTTTGAAAGGAAAACAACCATAAAAAAAGATGACTGCTGTCCAGTCTAGCACATCTTTAGGTATATTTTTCTTTGATTGCATTTGAGCTAATTTACTAATCTTGCAGTTGTAGAAAAGTTAATGTAAGTGATTCTTATCTCTAAAATGCAAATGAATTGTGTGGATGGAGTGGTTTTGTATCTCTTCATAAATTTATTTCAATAATCGTCCTTATTGCCTAAATGCATGTGATCCTTGGCACTCTCTGGGACCTGGGATCTCATCCTGGGGTCCTGGCTGTGGGGGATTCAGTTTCTAACTGTATCTCTTACTGCCACTCTACTCCACTCTACACTTGGGATTGCTCCACCCTTGGTCTGTACAATGCTTGACATCAGAACACACGGGGTAAGCTTTGTTGAATAAGTGAAGAATACATGAGGTGGGCATACTTATTTCTTTTTCTAAATAGAACTGCTAAGAGGCTGGCAAATAAGTGGACACTGTCAAGACAGTGTACCTTGATTTCAAAAACACACTTGAGCGAATTCACTTAAGATTCTGAGATTATTTTAGAAATATCTGGAAATAAATATGGATTGGGTGATACACTTAGAAGACTTCATTACTGTGACTTATTATACAATGGGAGGTTGATGTCTGACTCCCCATCCCACATGAGGGCTGACATGGTCTCCATATGGCCCTCGGTGAACCCCTGTCCTGTACATTTTCAGTGATGTCTTTGATGAATATGTCGAAAGTTAAAAATCATCACACTTGCAGCTGTTTTAAAATCAGAAGGCTACTAAATACCAAAGAAATAAGAATCAAAATTCAAAAATTATCTAAGTAGATTTAGATCCTGTACTACAAGTACTAATGTAATAAGACTAACACTCAGTTTAATGAAATGAATCAATGAATCGAACAAGAAGAGAATGGAGGACTCTTGAGTTTGTGAACAGTTTGTGTGGAAAAGGTTTAGGCTTTTAATGAACATAAATCCAATATGAGCTCACACACTGACTAAGCTGTTTTAAAAAGATCAAATGCAGTGTTAGGATGCATTATTAGCAGTAAAATATCTAGAACAAAGATAGCTCTCTGCCCTGTTCAGTATACTTGTCAGAACTGGGTGGTATGTTAATAAATGAGCATTTTAAAAATATCTTCTTTTTATCTTTTTCTGACTATTAAAGGAATACATGCTCACAATATAAAATTTCAGAAATGGGAATAACATAACCATCACTCTACTACTGAGATCATTACAAATATATAATTTTGTATCCTGCTTCTATTTCCTTATATAACAATATATCAGATCATTTATCGTAGCTGAGTTAGCATTTTGGCTCTAGACTCAGATACGTCAAACTTAGAGTGTTGGTTCCATTGCTGAACTAATTCAACCTTAGAGAGTCACAACCTCATCTGAAAAATGTGGTGAATAATAACACCCTTCAGAGCTGGCCATTCATGTCTGCTCTCACCACCATCATCGTCAACGACATTTTGCGTTCCTATTTGAAATCAGAGTTTTCTCTATTTTTCCAAAATGGATTTGTCATTTCATGTAAAAACTCATTTAAGACCAAAAAGTCATTAAAAATACCTTTTAAAGTACGTGAAGAAAAACAATGGTTTCATTTTATAAGAGAGTCTTATTTGGTGTGTCAGTTTGGATTTGATCTCTGTTATTTTGTAGAGAGAAATATATTCAAAAGGTTTTGATCCTTGAAATCCTAAGTGAGGACATACTGCAAAGAGAGAATGAGTTCCCAAGAACAAAGAGAGCATTTCTGATCTCTGCACCAGAACCTGACAAGGGATGCAGTTAATACTTGTCTGAAGAGTCAGCTCCTTGGAGAAGATACCTCAGGACGGTATTCCTGGAGGAAATAAGTGGAAGTGCTCCTCTGTCTACTCCATTGACTTAACATTGCCAAGAAGGCAAGTAGACCAGAGGAAGTGAGAACATTTCTGGCCCTGGCATTCCTAGGAATGCCTGGTCATCCTTTTTGATCTCCCCCAAACCATCTCTCTCCCACTTCTGGAGGCCTATGGACCTCGCAGCAGAGAATGCCTCCAGCTCAGCAGGGTGATGCAGGGAGGGACCTACAGCAAGAGTGCCCACATACCACCCTTCACCTGGGAACCTCAAACATATCTTGGCCTTACTTTCACCTTCAGAGAACCATTTTATCAAACCCTCTCTAAAGGTTAATGGCTTCCTAAGAATTCAATACTCTTCCATGTCTTTGTTGGAACAAAGCTTCCTCAGTGATCACTTCCCTTCTTAGTCATCTCAACACTCCTTTTTCACCTTCATGAAAGCTATAATGTTAATTTGCATAAATATTTGCTATTGACTATGGAAATCTGTGTGACTGATGAAGGGGTACCATACAGGTAAAAGATTGCATCATGTCTAATTTCTTTGATGCCAACTTCCATATGTCTACTCTGCTTCTAGCTCACTGATCAAATGCAAAAATATTTTACTGTAGGACAGAGGTCCCCTGCAGTCAGGCCTCCTTCCTTATTTCCAAATTCATTGAATTTTACTGATTGTTTCATACTCTAAACTTTAGACTAGGTCAAAGTTTAAGTGTATGTAAAAGCTGTCACTGTACTTCTAATAAGTTACCTACTCCTCCCTGAGACCTACAAGGCTCTTCATGATCCAGCAGCCGCCCACCTCAGCAACTTCCTTTGATACCACTCTCCCCAGTACTCTCAGTCTTCCTAAGTAGAAAACACCCAGCTATCTTGGGAGACTGACCCAGGAAGAGCCATATATATTTTAGGCATGAGCAGCCCAGTCCTAGCACATACCGCATAGAGGCACACAGTGAAAACTGGTCAATTGCATAGTAAAGGAAGAAGCGAAATGATGGTGAATTTAATTTAATATATACCGATGTGAATGTAGTATGATGGACACCTTAAACCTAGATAATGTTACAATGCAACATCCATCAATAAAATGAATTATTTTTAATTATAAAGTTTTTTAATTTTAATTTTAATTTTTAATTATAAAGTATACAGTTTCCTTAGGGCAAACGTAGGGATTCTAGCCACAAATCCCAGGCAGAGATTGAGAGAAGAGACAAAGTTCTAGAAGATTTGGGCTTTAGAGATTAGTTTGAAAAAAGGAACAATGCACAGCACTGGAAGAAGACACTTTGTGCGGTGTTTCCTTTTTTTTTTTTTTTTTAAACTGAGCCCTTTTTCCTTTTCTTCTTTCCTCCTTCTATACACATTATCCTATGATACTGTGTTCCTATAACCCAGGTCAGTCTGATGTTTTGCCTCTGTATTCTTATCCACACTTTTATCATCATATTCAGCTCGATAGACACATAAAATGAGGGCATTTTTGTTCATTCATTCTTTGACACTAGAATGAGATTGGTGCTATACATATGTCTGATTTTCTTGCTTAAAAACACACAGTTTTTCCTCAGTGTCAAGGTGTGTAGTTTGCTATCACATCAACTCATTCTTTTCATGACTGCATGATATTCTGTGGAGAGTAGGCCCTCATTGTTTAAAATATTTCATTGTGCAAACATTTAAGCACATTCAACATGTAGAGAGTCTAGAACAATAGATTTTATCACCTAATTTTAACGATGATCAATTCATGGGCAACCCTGTTTTATTTTTACTCCTACCCAATTTTACTCCTACCCAATTGTTCCTCCTCCTTGGAGAATTTTAAAGCAAATTCCAGGTAGGATATCATGTTAAAACGGGCATTCATCAATCTATGGACTTTTGCCATTACAGGCAATGTTGCATTAAGGATCCTTAGGCATCTATTCTAAAATACTGGTCATTTGGTTTCTATGGGATAGATTTCCAGAAGTCAGTTTGCTAAACTGAAGATTGCAGATATTTTAAATTTTATGCATATAAAAGATTTCTTCCCCCTAAATACAGAATTTATTTGTTATTGCATGTGTCCATTTTTATCAACTCTGTTGTGATCACTTGAAGGCAGAACTGTTTTTCATGCCTCTTTGTATCCCTAGTGCATGTCACATAGGATGCAGGAAACTGAGATATATGACATTAAATTTCTCTTCCTCCTCTTTTTCTAAGCATAACACAAACGTCTCTCAATAAAAACAGAATAGTTGGGTAAATCAAAACCACACATGTGAGAATGGCTGATATAAAAAATACTAGAAACAGCAGATATTGATGAGGATAAAGAGAAAAGGGAACTCCTATACACTGTTGGTGTGAATGTAAACTGGAGCAGTTACTTTAATTTATATGGAGGCTCCTCAAGAAATTAACATTAAATTACCATGTGATCTGGCAATTCCACTTGTAGGTATATATCTGAAGAATTTGAAAAAATACACACACTCCTATGTTCACTGCAGCACAATTTACAGTAGCCAAGAAATAGACACAATCTACCTGCCCATCCCAGATGACTGAATAAAGGAGACGTGATACAAATACACATTCTCATACACAATGAAATACTACTAGGCTGTAAAAAGATACAATCTTGTCATTTGCGCAGCATGCGTGGAATTAGAGGGGGAGTCTGTGAAGTGAAATAAATCAGAAAGAGGAAGACAAGTACTAGATGATTGCACACGTATGTGGAATACAAATACACAAAGCAAATGAACAGACAAAACAAAACAAAAACGAACCCCTGGGCTCTGACATCAGAATGAGGTTATGGGAGGGGAAGAAGGTAAGAGGTGGGAGAAAGGGCAGCGGGGGACCAGCAGACGGTGGTGGAGGACTATTAGGACTTGATGGTATGAGTGGTGTATTATCATGAATTTGAGTCTGCACATCTAAAACTTGTATTATATTAGAAATCAAAGTTACCTCAATTTTAAAAAACAGTTATGTATAATATTGAGCACAGTCAATTGATGCTTTGGATGACATTTCTTTCCCCACCTATGAAACTGAGACGTGAGAATAAAGTGGCATGATACATGTAAGAGAACATGGAAAGTCGAAAAGCACTGTGTGCCTCCTAGGGTTCCCTCCCCACCTCAATTATTGTCCTTGTAATGAATACTGCAGATTTTAAAATAATTTATTTAGGGCCAATTTTTTGGCATGACCCTCTTAAAAGATAGATTCTGCACACAGCTGAGGGTTTTCTGCCTCCCTGGAGCACTCTCTGAGTAGCTTCTAGTCCTTCCCGGCTCTCTCAGTGGTCAGCATAGCTGGCCCAGTGCACTCCAAGCTAGGATAGAGAGGCTGGACACCGCAGCAACTCAGAACCTCTTGTCTGCTGGTGTAGGCTTCACTGAAAAGTTCTTAACTCTTCTGAAAATCTATAGGCCCTTTCTTAGTCCCAGTTTCTAAGGTCCAGGCTTCAGAAGGTCGTACATAATTGGAAAATCTGCAGAATCCCAGGGAAACCCTCCAGAGGGTTCCACTGGATTATTTATGGAGTGCTTTCTTCATGAAAAACCTTTACATCAAGCCTTAGGGGGAAGGTGAGGTCAGGTAGAAAAACAGGCAGGAGTCTGACTGCGAGAGTTCTAGTCCCAGCTACCTGTGCACCCAAGTTCAAGTCCTTCTCTGAGTCTCCGTGTCTGCTTTTGTAAATCCAAACTATTTTTTCCTGCCTCGCGGTGGGACACCATTTAACTGAGTTCTGTATAGGTGGTACCTTCTATAATATACCATCTGAATGATGTCCCAGATTTGTGCAAGGCCTGCACAAAAACATCATAGATTCCCCCCCACCTCACCCCTGAGAACTGAAACTTCATGTAGACATTGGCTTGTGTAAATGGTGATCCCTATGTGCTTTCAAAAATCAGGTGAATGCCCTCATGGTTAACCCATCTTTCCCACCAGCCCTAGAACATGAGAGCATTATTGTGGGAAGACCCAGGATAGACTCAGACAAAATTTAGATCCTTCATGCTCATGACCAAAATTGGAAGACCAGGATGAGCCCCTGCTTCTAAGAACAGCGGTGTTGATGTTCAGGTCACCATTCCTTGCAAAAGCTTCTCAAGATTCCAGCCCGCGACAGTGAGTCAGCCTCTCTGGTTCCGGAAACATCCATGGTATTTGTCAACCAGAGGCCATGATGAGGAAGGTTGACCCCGCACCTGCTGTAATTCCTTGGCAGGCGGTCCAGAGCTTCAGTGTCTGGAGGCATCTTCTGTGCCTGCTCACTCTTTGCTCTGATCTTTAAGAAATACTGTCAGAGGCACAGGGCCTTCTGCAGGGGTAACTGAAAGCTCTTCCCTCAGTCCCTTTCCTCAGACACATTAAAACTTGGCTCCCTCAAGGGCATGGGAGACATCACTGAAGTGATAGTCCAGCACTGCTGGGTAAAGCTTCTGGTTAGTCGCTTTGGGTTTATGAAAGTAAGCAGGCCTGCTCTGAGAGAAGGAAACTGGAAGGCCCACTGTCCCTTTCCCCTGAGATGAACGGCTGTGAGATGTTGCAACAAACCCGAGCTCCTTCTGGGAATGGGTGCGCTGTTTATCTTTAGAGGCTGCCAGCGTGGTGGTGACTGCTCAGGGGGTGCCCCACGCCCTGCCTGCATCGTTCCAGCTCAACACGCAGCCTCTTGCTGTTGAATCAGGTTCCAGCCTGCAGAGCTAGAGTGGGCTGCTGGACAGAAAGAAATGTGACTTTTCATGTGGTCAGCGTGGCTTCCCTCCAGCAGGGCAGCACTGTACAGCCTTTGAGGATGGGATTTTAGTCTTTGCAGCTGAGCCAAATGGCAGTGCCAGGGAGAAGGCGCTGTCCTCCAGTGTATGGGTGCTCTTGTCAGTCAAGGCCAAAGAGACTCCTGCGCTGGAGAATCTGGTGAAAGGCGCTTTTCAGCCCTGGGACATTCACATTCTGAGTGGGGTTCCAGTCTGACAGGAGATGGCCTCCTTTTGAGCTGAAGTGGAATCTCGCTCTAAACCCAGTCTGCGGGAGGCTGGGGGTTGGAGATGAGGGCAAGGAGAGGAGAAAAGTGCAGTTGTGTGTACTCTGTCCCTACTGAGAAAAAACTGACTCATCCATGGGACACTTTCCTAGGACACATCCCCTCTTCTCACTCATAAAGAGTTGAATTTGAATAACTATGAACAAAAAATTCAAAAGTAAGGAAGAAAGAGCACAAGGAAAACAGTATTTTTTGCCAGTCCTCCTCTTGGGACGTTAGCTCTAGTTACACACACTAGAAAGTTCTGTCTACCTTGTGTCGACACAATGGGCTGAAAATGAACCAAACAACTTGATTCCTTTCTCTCCCTCTCCGCGGGGGTTGTGTGTGTGTGTGTGTGCACGTGTGTGCGGGTGCAGTGAATGAATGAGTACCAATGGAATGAAAGTCAATTTTGTTTTTGTTGTTTTGGTAAAAAAAGAAAGTGCCTAATACACAAAGTTGAACTAATTATAAATGCAGCATCTATTCCTGAATGCAATTTTAGAAGCAGACAGGAATGGATTCAAATTCCACTTGAGAAACTTGGCGGCAACATGACTGGCTAATTCATAAATAAGTCTCCTTGAGGATCAGGTGAGAATTCTTCACCTATAAAATGGAGCTAACAAGCCTGGTTCAGAGTTGATAGTGAAGATTAGAGGAGATACCGTGTGTAAAAGCCCCCTGGTTCCAGGAGAGTCATGGAGAGGTGAGATCGGAGAGTGAGGGAGAGCAGAGGAGAGACTGGCAGTCTTGAAAGCCTGAGGAAGTATCTTCTCTTTATCCTAAAAGCTACTGGAAATCAAAAAAGATTTTAAACGAGGTTATGACTAATGGTTATGGCATGGAGAAAGCATTGTCAGGAATGGGGAGGCCCAGGCTTAGCGACCAGACCAGTTGGCTTTTGCATCAGTCCAAGTGACTCCACATACTTTCTGAACTTTGATCGTATCTGAGTTCCTGCCTTTTGGTTTTGCACGTGCCACTCATTCCATGAAAGTGGTTTGACCTTCAGGTTCCCAATGTAGGACCTACCATTATTCCTAAGTTCACTCCATGTGTCAATGCAGCTTGGATTTGATTTTGTTAAATCAGTATTTATTAAGTTCCTATCATGTGCTAAGAACTCTACTGGCTGAATATAGAGTTTAATGAAGAAATGGCAAGTAGGTTTCTACTTGTTTCCACTGATGGGTAGAGTCTGTGTTGATAGCATTCGGGGGCTCCCCAGAGTTGCCAGGGCTAAGTAGCATGTCTGCTATGGGTAAGAGGAATGCTGGCAGCAGGTTTGTCACATATCTGACCCAGTAGTTCCCAGCTCTTCTATTCTATTGAATATAATTTGGCTCTGCCCAAATAATATTATCTTCAAATAGCTCCCAGCAGTCTGGACACAGAAGTGGACATCTGTAGCTGTTTCCTACCCAGGAACTATTGAGAAAGAGGTGGGATTCTTTCACCATTGATTGGGACTGCTATGCTAGCAGTGTGTGAGCTGACAGGGACCTCCATGTGCACAAAATATGTCTGATAATGAACACAGAGGAAGCAGAGTTGAGAGAGAAAGAAGCTGTACAGGAGTCATAGCTTGAGCCCTGGAGCTAGCAATATTGGAAGCTCTCATCCGGCAGAGAGGTGTGGATGTGTGCCCACAAGCGAGGTGGATTAGTCTGCCCTGAAACTCAACCCACGGAGCAACCTCATGCAGCGAGGGTCAGAGTGAGGTGGCTGTTCCTGAATGCAATTTCAGAACTAGATAGGAATGGATTCAAACTCCACTTGAGACATTTGACATCACCATGACTGGCTAATTCACATTAGTTAAACCTGAAAACCCAAGTGAGCTGAGGAACATGTAAGTGTTTCTTGGCAGATTTTCAGAAAAATTTGAGAAAGCAAACCCCAAAAGACAACTTTCTATCATGTAAAATGGATGCTTGCATTATTGCTTTTTGGGATATTAAAGAGAAGGGTGATTCATAATTCTGGTCTGGGATAGAAAAGAGTGTATGTCTTCCCATATTCTTTCTTTCTTATCTATAAGGGTTGGAAGTAAAGGGTTTTGGGAAGGCAAAGTTACAAGATTTTCTGGGTAATCAAGTCATCCTTTGGAGTATCACCAACCCACATCAAATTGTGATGAGAAATAAAATTTATATATTATGAGGCATAGGACTAGGTTTATTTGTTACCATGAACAATCCTATGTTGCTTAATATACTAGCAAATCATGTCTAGAAAAGGCTAAAAATTCCATGACCCCCGGTGTGCCCTGGTGGAGCAGGGGTTGGGCGCAGTCCGTGTACATCCCGAAGTCTTAGGCTTGCATCCTAGGACCAGGGGAACAGCCAGGATGAACAACTAAGTAAATGCTTCTCCTTCCTCTCTCTTCCTGACTGCCTGTCTACTTGTCTTCATTCCTTCTTGTACTTTTCCTTAAAAAAAAAAATTCCATTACCCCAGAATCTAGAAAAGATGATCTGTATATATTACCCATTTAAAAATCTCTTATCACTTATTTGCTCACACAATGCCCTTTTGTTTATAATGTGACATTAAATCAGCCCAAGAGTTTGAGGAGAGGAAAGTTTTCACACATCATTTACATTGTAAGTTACTGGAAGGTTTTGGAAATCAGTTTGGCAATATTTATCAATTGCTTTAAAATATTCATACCCTTAGAGTAAGAAGTTTTACTTCTAGGAATGTTTTTTTAAAGGAAAGGGGCAGGCAGTAATGAAGGCAGGTAGGCAGGAAGAAAGAGGAGTAAGAAGCATTTTATTTCATTTAGTTGTTCCTTTTGGTTGTTTCTACCTGCCCTGAGATGCAAAACTGGGACCCTGAGATACATGTGGACTGCACCCAACTCCTACTCCACCAGGGCGTGTCTACTTCTAGGAATTTAACGTAAGGAAACTATGAGGGATGTTAGAAATATGTACAAGGATAACGCACAAAGTCATTTATAGTCGTTGTAGAAACAACATACTTTTTCAACGATACCAGAATGGTGGGAAATTATAGTACCTGCATAAGATGGAATGTTATGTGTCAATCACATTTATGTTTAGGGAGAGATCTTAATGGCATGGGGAAACGTTTATATTACAAAGTTAGTAAAATATCAGGAAATAATACTATATAAAACCTTACTTATTCTATGCATGTATATTTGTAGGAAAGAAAACATCGACGTAAGTATACCCAGTTTAAGTTAACTATAGTCTTGGTATTACTGATGGGATTATATGGAATTTCTAATTTCTTCTGTATACTTTCCTGTATTTTATAGTTTTAAATCATGTTAATACATTATTTTTTACAATCAAGAAATAGTAAAAAGCTTTATTTTAAAATGCTAAAATTCTCTTTAAAATGGTACGCCCAACTGTTTCCCAATGAATTGAGGCTGCCACTGGGCTTCTGAAAGGTGATGCACGTGGTGCTCCCTGAGATATATTCTGGAGCTGTTCTTTACTCAGGCCTCTAGATATGGCCTTTATCTGAATGGTCATTAAATCATTCATCAGAAAAGCCTCTAGGCCCTGAGGGATTACCTGACTATGTAATTAGGCAGTGGTCAGGGTAAATGATTTCTACAAGTTGGGAAGAATTTCGTAAACCATGCTTTCCACCATGTAACTTCTGATCTCTGCTACAGAGAGAAAACAAAGGGAAAGAGGTTGAGGGTGGGGTGGGGCAGGATGAAGAACAGGAGTATGAGGGAGAAAACACAATTCCAAGAAAAGAAGGCCTATGAAGGCAGTGGAGTTTGGAGGAGAAAAATATATTTAATTTCCAGAGCTGCAGAGATGTCAGTAGAGATTTATAATACAATACTCAGTTATTGACTTACAAGTAGAAGATGTTTAAATAATCACAAGGGAGAGACTGAGAACTCCCTGCAATTATTACAAAAGTCTTGCTCTCTGGATGTGTGCATTCAGATGAAAAGGACCGAATAATAATAATAATTAAATAAAAAATTAACACACCTCAGCATGCAGATAGGACCACAGTGAAGATATCACCCTTACTCTAGAGGAGAGGAGCTGCACATTGCCATCGCAGCAGTATTGTGCTGTCTTTATTACTGGTTTTAATGTTCCCCCGACTCTGGAAGTGCAAATGGGAATGCTGGACTGAGAAAAAACTGGAGATGGGCTGCCACATAATTAACATACCGCAGAGAGCACTGTGACTCAGAGGAGTGGGTGGAAACTACAGAGTCAACTAATTCGTGTATGTCTGATTTGTTCGTTCATTTATTTACTCATTCTTTCAGTTCAGGTGTGCTATGAGGCACAGGAGATACGGAAATGCGTGCTGAGAATCACCTGCAAGGCACTGGAGATACATATTTCCATTAAGAGAAAGGTGTGGCCTTAGCAGATTTGAGTACACACTGGGATTCAAGTGTGTGTGTGTTTATATACACACATACACATACATGTATATATATACACACACACACACGTATACATTCAGATATATTACAGAGTAGGATTGAGGAGTGATAATTTTCATTGATCACCTTTCTCAATCATCCCCCAGATATTGTCAAGGAATGCCTTACTTCTGACAGTAAAGCTACTAGATTATAGCAGTTTAGGTGATAAATAATGATAAAACTCAGGGCACAGCTCTTGATCTCCATCTCTCTCTCACGCACTCTCTCTCTCTCTCTCCCCCCTGCCACCCCGACCCCTCCTTCCTTTCTCATATAGATTAAGATATTCAACATTTATATAAAGCATGTAAGAAATATTAATCTCCTAGAGGAATATGTCCTCTCTGTACTTTCTCTATTTTCTGTAAAAAAATAGAACTTGATGAGAATGCTTTCATTTGCCCTTGATCAATTTCTCATTCTCATTTGCATATTTTGTATTTCAAGGAAAAAGAGTTGATAAATTTCTTGTTTATCTCCAAAAATTACTTTTATTTTTTAAAGAAAAGGTACAGGCAGAATGAAGGCGAGTAGTCAGACAGGCAGAAAGAAAGAGCAGGAAGAAGCATTTTGTTTTATTTCTATTTAGTTGTTCACACTGGTTGTTCCCCCCGGACCCGGAACTCAAACCTAGGGGCATGTGACCTGAGCCCTTTAGCGGTGATTGACCTAACTGCTACTCCACCAGGGTGTGCCCCCAAAATTACTTTTTTAAAGTAAAAATAATATTTGAAAGTTAAAAAGTATATTATATTTTTTTCTGAGCACTTTAGACTCCTTTTTATTTGCTTTTACAAAAATATACTGGATAACAAATTGAACACTTATGAGATATGGCTATAGGAAATAAAAATAAATTAAAATTTTACTTATTTATTTAGGTTTGTGGAAGAAAAAGTATTGAGTAATCAGTAAAAAAGGTGTAGATTAAAGCAACATCTAGGCTAAAGTAGGTGTGCGAAATGGAATGGAAGTCAAAATTCAAGAAGCAAAAACCACAACGTTAAATATTAGACAATTAAAAAAGATGTACCTATCTATCTTTTTAAATGGATGATGGTGGGAATAAAGGTTTAAGATATTTAACATTGCACTAAATTTTTCTTTTTACTTCAAATACTAAAAATTTTTATTGAAGAAACCCTGCATCAAAACATTATATAGGTTAAATTGTGCCTCAGTGTAAATCAACATCTGTATATTATACATTCAGTTTTACCTCTGATCACCAAATACCTTTAAAATAACTATAAAGTCAGCTTGATTTTGAAAATTAACATTTACACTATATCATCAATTACACTATTTAAAGCTATTTAAGTAATGATGAAATATTGTCGATGTCAGCTTAAAATATGCACACAGGTAGATAGTTCTCAAAATTATCTTAGATAGGCAGATCAAAACACAAGGCCACCTACTTAGGGAAAAAGCTACAGTGTTTCTTGGGGAAGTCACCCTGTGCTCCTTCCACCCCAGTTACCTCACTTCCCCCACCTGGATTCCTGAGCGTGGGGGGCGGGGATCAGAGAATATGAATTAACTTGAACATTCGGAAAAGGAAAATACCACTGGAAGCAGTGCCTGCTGCTGGGGACCAGTGTTCAGATACATTCACCCCAAACTAAAATAGGAGTGACTTCAGGTCCTTGGTTGTTTGCATTATTCATGCCTAGGGTCCCCTCTGTCAGGCTAATCCAGACTTGACAAAAATGTAAAGTGTGGGCACGTCTTGCTGGGATGCGTCACACACGTCCCTCTACCATTCACACATGGCTGACTTTAAAACCATTTACAACTTTCAGTTACAAGCAGGAACATGCTACTTTGTGTATGAATTGCTATTTGGATGAGTGTGAAGGGTTTATGAACAGTGGCATATCATGAAGAAGGTGAAAAACTCTTACGGACAAGCTTTTCTTCACCTTCCTTCCTGTCTTGATCCCTACCTCAAGCTTCCCTGCTTTTCTCCACACTTTGGTCAACATCTGGTTCTTGAAAATAAAAAGATTTTCATGCTCAGGAGGTTTCACCCATGAAGGGACTGGGAGGGATCTCCAGGCAACATTGGGCCTCATACCCCGTCTATCCGTCTGTCCAGGATTTAGAAACCCCACTGCGATTCTGCCTTCTTCAAGTTTTTGTTAGGGAGCCACAGGCCTCCAGGCAGCTCCCCAGATGTCGGCACCTTGGCAACGCCCTGGTTTGAGCATGATTTTAATAGCGACTAATTCCCTCAGCTGTGGTACTGCCGCAAATGGCTCATCGCTTTAGAGGCAAGTCTCAACAGTCGCGGAACCAGATGAGAATATTTCCCCAAACAATAGCATTATGGCAGAAAACAGCGAAGCCATGCCAGCGAACAGCTGTGAGGTGGGTAGCTAGCGCAGCGTGCCATGCAAGGATCTCCTTTCTGGGGTGATTACTGACTTACATCTTTGTTTTTGAAGGAAGGGGGTCGTTGATATCTACGAGAAGCTTATTTTTGGTACATGTGTAATGTCGAAGAGGGAGTCTGTACTCAAGGACAATGATGGTCAGCAAAGTGAGTGCAGATTGTTAAAGGAGTGATTCCTCAATTCCAACCCAAACTTGGAGGGAGGGAAAGTCACATTTATCCTTCGCCTTTGATGTGCCACCAGCCCACACACTTAGCTCCCACTGAGGGTCCACTAGGCATCCCACTGCTCCCATGGGCTCTCTGGTGGTCCCTGTGCTCAGGATTCTGCTCCATGAGGGTGGGTAGCCGGGGGTGGGTACCAAAAGGTGTGTCTGAGGCTGGGAGGTTCAGTCTTTGCAATGTCCACGTCTGTGTGTTATCACTCTAACATTCATCATTTGCCTGTTAAAAACGAACTCACCAATTCATTTAAACCCGTGTTGACTCCAGTTGGAGGCTCGCTTTAGGCTTCCTCTAAAACTACCAAAGTATAGATGCTATGTATAAAGCATAGTCACAAAAAGATCACGTTTCCTTGTATGTCTTTCCACTGAGAGCTGTTACTCCTTGAAAGTCTGCTTTATGGCAGGTTCTTTAAGCCAATCGATATGAATTTTCATTTGGGGGCTGCCAAGAAAATAGTCTTATTCCTATTTCCTGATGAGGAAGCTGAAACTCAGAGATGACAGAATCCACCCCCACCCCTCGCCCCAGGTGGCCTCTATGGGGCAAAACCCCGTCTGTCTGACTCTGAAGTCTGGGCTCTTTCCATCGCATTTGATTCCGTTAACTTGGCTTTCCCTGATCTTGAGTAATAAACCTACTGTTCTAACCATATGCCTTGTGATTTTTGTAGATGTTAACATCCTGTGTTTTTCCAATAAGAGTCCTGTTTGTCTTAGAATCCATAGGGAGGCAGTGGCTCTAGGTTGCAACTTACCTCCATGGCCCTTCTCTGGAATCTCTCTAGCTCTGCCAGGTTTTTCTTAAATTTCAATGACCAAGGCTGCAACCAGTGCTCTAAGTACCAATGTCCTTTTGTTTGATGCCAAGATAAGGAGCCATTTCTAGTTTGGTTTTTAACTCCCAACATTGATGACAAAATTTCAAAATTTTTAAGTTTGAAAAAAGCTTAAAAATAATTGATCCAAGTGATACTCAAGCTTAAGTATGCATCAGAATCACCTGGAGTGCTTATGCATTAGTTATCTGTCTGACAAATTACCCCCAAACTTAGCAGTTTCAGAAAACAAAAATGTATTTTCTCACATAAATTTCTGAGGGGAAGGAATCCAAGAGTGACTTAGCAGAATGGTTCTGGCTCAAGATCTCTGACAGGGCTGCAGTTGAGGTATTTTGCTGGACTACAGTCATCTGAAGGTTTGAATGTGTCTGAATGACCTTCACCAAGCTAGAGGTGAGGTAGCTTTTTTTCACCATGTGACCTTTTCCATAAAGTTACCTGAATATCCTAGACGCCTGGTGGATGGCATTCCCAAAGTCAATGAAGCCAGATGATCATTCTGATACAGTTTCATTATCAGGCAGATCAGTTATGGTACAAGGTTGGATAGAACCACACAAGATATGAATTTTGGGACTAGGGATGACTGGAGACCATCCAAAAGTTTGATTTTCAGCTTATTGAAACTCAGATTTTTGGGTGTCATTCTTAGATTTTCTGATTCAGTATGTTTGGAGCGAGGCCCAAATCTTTCCTAACAAGTTCTCAGGTGATACAGATCCTATCCATCTAAGGCACACATATTTACACCATCCCTGATATCTGATTTTGTAGATGATGTAACTTTGTCTCACAAGCACAGAGAAAAGCGGGGATCAGAGAAGTATAGCATTAATTAATTATTGAGTGTCTATGATGTGTCAGACACTAGGAAGAAGCCTTTACAAATATTTTCACAATTAATACCATTATTAATGATGCATTGCTCAGCATTTCACAACTGAGGAAACCAACTTGCCCAAATTCATATATATTGTTACTGACAGGGACAGAACTAGAGCCCAGATCTCTTGACTCAAGTCAAAGTGCTTTGTACAGTTGAATAGACCACAGTCTACTATTCAAAATAGACGGGCTCTTTTTCTGAAAATGTATTATGTGTATTATTGTGGTCTATTACATAAGACTTAGGGAATTATCCTTTGGATTGTATCCATTAAATTTTCAGCTCATTGGCCAAAAATTAACCTTAGTTTTATATGAAGATTTGGAGATTCAGTTTTCATGGTGCTTTCTAAGTCCTGTAGAACGTTTAAGAAACACACGTTCCATCAAGGAGCCCCAGAGGACTCTGACAATTATACCTATTACCCACAGTATGTAACCTCAACCTGTTCAAGTTCTGAATTTATTTGCTGAAGACTCAGTTCCACCATAACAATGGGAAACTTTCTTCGAAGCCCCATGTCTTTGATTCATCATTTGTAAAATGGAAAGGGTAATATTTGTTTATATTTGTTCCTGTGATCACTTCATAGTGTTGTTGTAGGGGTCAAATCAAATAATATTTGCCAAGTTCTTTACAAAATGCTAAGTAATGTGCACATAGAAGATCATATTTCTCTTACTGTATTCGTTTTTCTAGCATCTGCTTATTCCTGCTATTTGGTTTTATCTTCCATTCCTAAGAATAGGATGCTAGATTTTATTGAAAGCTGTTTAGGTATCTATTAAGATGATTTTTTAATTTTTCTTATATAAACAGGCATTCTTCTAGGCAGATCAGCTGTAGGCTAAGAATTTTTTTAAAAAATAAAATAGGGGGAAAAGCAAATTCTCACTATATACAGGGTGTTGTGTTAGAGGCTTAAACTTAATTACTCTTTATAACAAGTCTATAAGGGTGATGTCTTTGTCTGAGATCTAGAAATTTAAAAAATGAGACATAAAGTCATTGTTATAAGTAGGAGAATATATTTCATTCTGTTAAACTGAAGTTCCTCAATGTAGTTACATTTACTTAGCACTGGGCCTGGCTAATAGTAAATGTCCAATACATGGAAACTTTTAAATATTGCATTGACACATCTAT
The DNA here is from genome assembly GCA_004363575.1 of Solenodon paradoxus. Taxonomy (NCBI): domain Eukaryota; kingdom Metazoa; phylum Chordata; class Mammalia; order Eulipotyphla; family Solenodontidae; genus Solenodon; species Solenodon paradoxus. The sequence goes on from RJWH01001849.1 coordinate 126,093, forward strand.
CAGGGCTGATCCAGAACTCCCTCCAACCATGCTGGATGGGCTTGCTGGAATGAGGTATTTGGAGAGAAGCCATAAAAGGAGAATTTACAAATCCTCTTTCTCAGTGTGAACCATGGTAAACGCTTTCTCCGGTAGAGAGTCAGATTTCTATTAAGGCTGTCATTGCTAGCTTTCTCCCACGTTATGCACAGTATTAGGAACAGAATTTCCAAATGCTGACTATCTGGTAACATTTGAGAACATCCTAGTGCAGTGGTCACTAGGAGGCAGCATGGGTTAACTAAGAACAAAATGCTTTAGGGTAGGATTGTTAGAGGTGTCGCTTAGAAAAATGCCATAAATGTCGGACCTTTTGATTTTCGCTAAGTATTCTGAGCCAGATGAAGAAAAGGGCAGTGAACACAGGTTGCTTCAAGTAGCTGGCTGAAAATTACACCCAAGAAATTATTGATCCAGTGACTTGTTATAAGGTTTTATCCTTGATCCTGTTCTATACAACAGGTTTATGAATGCTTTTATCAAAAGCTATAATTTGCTTCTTAAATTTAGGGATGTAGTAAAGATGAAAGGAATACAGAGCATTTTCTGTTATGGAATAAAATTTTTCAGTTAACATTAGGCAAACGAAGTTAAAATTTAACAAATTATCAACACAAATTCTCTACATGGATTCAATGAAAACAATGTCCTAAAGACAGAATGGAGAACTGGTTTGTCTAGAGCTCACATCACAATAACCTGAGTTTTTAGTTAATCATAAGTACTGTTAATATATTTAAAATTCATTTTAGTTAATTCGAGGTAGGCAAAGGATTGAAGAAATTACACCTTGATTCCTATAAATAGTCTTGGACAATACTGCTGAATGAGCCAGAGAAATGTAGAAAAGTAGTTGTGATTTTTCAGCAGAAGCTTTGTCATCTATGGAGATTTGGGTTGCTGCACTTTGGAAGGGATATTGACATAGTAATGTACAGAATATGGAAAATAAAAGTAACAGAGACACGAGCACTGAAAACTTCTGTAAGATATGGAACTATTCAGTCAAGAGAAGAAGAGTGGGAAAGAGGGCATGGCAGTTATTCTCAAATGGCCATGAAGGGCTAGACCCAACTGTGGACCACAGACATCTAGTATGTAGGCCACTATGGGCTATACTGATAAATGAGAGAGAGAAGTGTAGTTGTGATCTTCTAACACAGCTCTACAATAATGATCTGCATCACTGCTCTCATTCCTGGAGCTACTTTACTTTCTTAAGTTTGTCTTCTATTTACTTACTTTTTTGTACCCTCTTTTAATTAAAGACTTTTAGTCATGTTCTGGTGGTCTAGTGGTTTAGTCTACTGAGCATAGTCCATATATAGCCCAAGGTCTCCCATTCAAGACCCAGGCTGGGGGAAACAACCAAGATGAACAACTAAATAAAATAAATAAAAACACTTCTTCCTCTCTCTTCCTGCCTACCTTCCTTCATTCCTGCTGTACTTTTCCTTTAAAATAAATAGATACTTTTAAAGTGTGCACATGTTATGTGTATAACTTGATGGACTTCTACATGTACATATATTCAATTCCCACTCAGAACAAATTTTAGAACAGGTTCCCTTGTGCCCCAGAAATAACCACTATCTTGACCTGCAGAGCTACAGATTAGTTTTATCTGCAGTGGAATGACAGAGAATATACTCTTTTTGTCTAGGCTTTCGTGAGTCACATTATTCTGAGAGCTTCATCCATGGTATTGGGGAAAGTGGTAGTTCATGACTTTTTGTTGCTGTATAGTGTTATGCTGCATAAATAAAACACAGCTTAACCTATCCAGTACACTGCTGATGGACATTTTGGCTCCTTACACTTTGGGATTATTTTGATGTACTCTCTTTTAAGCTATCTTGACTTCTCATCTTCTTATAAATATTTATAGTTTAAGTTCTTTTTGACACAAATACCTAATGTACTAAAGAATCAGATCTATTCTGTGTTGCTCTCAAGACATAAAGCAGCATTTAGTGTATTTCTTTGACATATAACAGGTGTTCAGCAAACATCTGCTTAGAACCAATGACTCGAAATGATAGAGACACATATTTTAGGCCTATAAAGAAAAATTTAATATAATCCATGTTGAGTAACAGAATTGTAAACCTGTAAGTTTCCCTTTTCTTGAAGGTATGAAAGCAGAAAATGTGACCTACAAGGACTTGGAAAAGCAGGCACTATTGGGATGCTGCACAGATTTTTCCTAGACTTCCTTTCCGTTGCTTATGATTTGATCCCCAGCTTCTATGTTCTTTTGCTTCTAATGGTCAGTGGTGCAGTTATTGGGAGATCAGCAACCTTGCCTTGCATTCAGATGAATTTCGAGGTGTAATTTATCTCCCAGAGTTCACTCATAGCATCAGGGAGAGGTTCTGACTTGGTCTAAATCTTGTCCCAGGTTGGTCTCTCCCTTCCCTTCCTCACTTCTCCCATTCTCCTACTAGTTCCTTGAGGAAATGCTTCCGTAATTATCACATGGACATGAATCCTCCTTCAGGGTCTATTTCTGAAGAAACCGATCTAAGAGATTTGGTAACGAATAAATTGATCTAATCAGTTCTGGCACATGATGATTTAATCCAAATAATATGGAAATAGACTAATTTAACAAAAACCTAGATGATGCATAAAGTCAGGGTTTGCTGTTAAAATCTGAAGAAACTGAGACATGACATAATGCTGGGATCTCAGAGGTAGATGGGCTTTAGAGAAGGAAAAGAAACTAGAACAAGATGACTAAGGAAATGGCAATGCACAGTCATATGCAAAAGAATAAAACCGCAGTACTTCCTAACACCATGCATTAAAATCAATTCAAAATGTATTGGAGACCTGGATGGAAGGCTGGAAACTATAAAATTTATAAACGAAAACATAAGTCATGCACTTCATGATATTGTCCCCAGAGATGTTTTGGAGGACTCAACCCAGTGGCAAGGAAAATAAAAGAAAAAGAAAGAACTGGGATGCTATCAAACATTTTTTTTTTTATAGCAAGAAAACTATCACCAGAATAACAGGACATCTTTTTGAATGAGTGGAGGTATTTGCACATTACACATTGACAAGGGGTTACTATCCAAGATAAATAACAAATTTAAACAACTCAATAGAAGAAAATGGAACAATCCCCTAAAATGGGCAGAAGATATGAACAGACACTTTTCCAAAGAGGATATATAAATAGTCAGGAGACACATGAAAAAACATTCACCACATATTATCAGAGAAATGCAAATCAAAACCACACTGAGATATTACTTTATTCTATAAGAATGGCCCCTATCAAAAAGACAAGAAATAGCAGTGTTGGTGAGGGCATGGAGAGAAAGGAATCCTCACACACTAACGGTATGAGTATAGGTTGATGAAGCCACTTTAGAAAACTGTGTGGATATTTCTCAAAAAACTTTAAAATAGAACTGCCATGGAATCCAATAATCTTATTTCTAGGAATTTATCAAAAGACCATGACAATATTAACTCAAAAAGATGTATGCACTCCTATTTTTATTGCAGTGTTATTTATAATAGCCAAGATATGGAAACACCTAAGTGCCCATTGACAGATGAAAGGATAAGAAAGATCTGGTGTACACACACACGCACACACACACACATACACACAAAATGGAATACTGTTCAGCCATACAAAGCAAAATTTTATGATTCACGGTAACACAGAGTGAACTTGAGGTATTTTGCTGAATGAGGTGAGTCAGCAAGGTTGAAGTTGCCAGAGGAGTAGGGAAATTGATATGTATGGAGTTATGTGGTGGAAGGGTTTACTTATTATTTTATCTTTAAAAAACTGTTTAATGGCTCATCTTCTCTTCTTTTTTGTTTCTTTTTATTTTGAATTTTATTTTGAATAATTGAATATAAAGGAAATCCTTCAGTGTTTTTGCAATGCACTGCAAATAAGATAAATAAATAAAATGACAATGTAGAAACTGACCTCCAAGAGGAGGTAATAGACAGTCAATATCATAGGATCCAAATAAGGTGAAAGGCAGATTCCAGTATTTGTCTCCAGGGGAAATACTCAAAGTCCAATGGAAATACTATCAAGTTTCACTGAGTTCCAATTAGGATACCAGTGAGGGACAGTTGCCAGTTATCCAAGGCAAACCTGTCGATGCTGGCTAGACATAAAAGCAAGGTCAAGGGGAATTCTGTGACTTCAGGGACATAGAAGTGCCTAGTTCTCAACTGGGGAGCTTATGCTGGACTTGTTAGTGAAACAAAGTTCAAGCTTCTTGTAACAGTGGAGCAGACATTTCAAACAGACTGGATGCTCTGGTTAGGGTTGGATGCAGGGAGAGGAAAGCAGTCAGGGGAACATCTGTTAGGACTAATGTGTGCCAGGGACACTGCTAGGTACTGTTTAGACATTATCTTTAATCTTCACAGAAACCCTATGAAGAAAGTATTATTAACCTCATTTTTCAAATTTGGTGAATGAGGCTCAGAGAGGTTAAATTAAGTGCCCTAGGTCACTGATTAGGGTGGAATTCACACATCAAACAATCGCTAATTGAACAATGTCCTCTGTCCTGTTCTAGAATATTTGGGGAGCAAATGATGATTGCCACAGGGTGTACACAGAAAAGGCAGACGTGCCAAACTGGCTTGGTGCTAAATAAAAAATATCCATCTTCCTCATGTGTTGCCTCTTAATGCCAGGTTATTGGGAAATAGAGCATGATTTCTCTTAAAGCACTTTCCTAAACAGATATATTCCAGGAGCTTTCCTTGATTATTCATATAAACTTCTCAACTGGCTTGGAAAGAGGAGCACATTGCTTTAGTTCCTTTATATATGTGAGCTTATTTAATCCTCTCCAGACCAGTCAGGAAGTATTAATATTTTTATTTAAGAGACGGAGCTACTGAAGGTCAGAGAATTTAAACTTTTCCCATATCTCACAACTTATAAATAATCCCTTTCTCTCTGAGTCTGGTTAATCTTTACCTGCATCTCTCCCTCTGACATTCCTGAAATTATCATAGAATCTATTTATATGAGGTTGGTTGGTTGGTTGTCTGATCTCTGTAATTGCTTACCTGCTAATTGAGGAATTTCTCCCTGTTCTGGACTTCTGAGTGGACTCGTTTTTGCTGGAAGTTTCCTTCTTAGGTCACAGAACAGTGACTCCTTGGTATCAGTTGAGTCCTTGGTCAAATAAGAAAACATAGGCTGTAGAGCCTATTTTGAATTGAATATATCCAGATAGATGGTCTGTACTTATGAAACACAGATCTTTTCAAATTCCCCTTGTAAGTGTATATCATTCCGTCCATCCAATCCCCTCCCTCCTTCATTTGGATAATTTTGACCTTCTCTCTTCAATATGGTTTTAGGTGAGAATGACATCCTCCCCCTCGGCCACAGTATGTGGTTCAGGAAGTGGGCATGTAATCAAAATCAGGCCCATCAGGACAGTGTAATGGGTTTCTGAGCTGGAGCTGAGAAGAGGTTTTCTCTGATGGTGATATAAAGAGGATATGAGCCTGAAACTTTGGGGAGCATTGTTCCCTCTTTGGGGAGAAACTTACTTTGAGAGGATGAGGTTGCCATGTAGGGGGAAGCAGAAATCAGAGAGAGCAAACAACGAGTGAAAGCGTACTGATGACATCTGTGTCTTGGATCTCCAATTCCAGACCCAGGTCACCCCCATGGTTGTGGGCTTATCATCTAAAATATGTCCTCTTGTTGCCCGTTTAGTCTTAGTTTTGTATCTGTCACTTGCAGCCAAGTCTGGTGAAATATGTTCCACTTTTTTTTTTTTTCTATCGCTTATTCTCAACCTAAGGCCAAGACGGTAATAAGCAATGTTGATTTCAGTTAGGACTATGAGGATTGCAAAATGGATAGACTTGACAGCTGCACTTCTAAAGCTAGAGTGTGTCTTGCTTTTCTCAAGACCTGCTGCCTAAAAGGAAGCTCTCAGAAGGGGCCTGATTTGGATGATTAAACATAGAGTTACCTTATTTAAGACTCATCTCAGCTATTCCTTCTTTGAAGCCTTTTCTGATCCCCCAAAATTGAACTGTCCTTCTAGAAGTGGGGGCCATGAGCCTCAGGAACAAAGAGCACCTCACTCATCTGTGTATCCCGGGGAGTTCTGTGCTCTGCCTTCTGCCCCCTACAATCTCAGCCAGAGGTGACTACATTGATTTATACTTTAAAATAACTATTAAGCAGACTTACCTAAAACAAGTCAATTTACTGATATGCATTAGTCATGACCTGGATTTCTAGTCTTTCAAGCTTAAAGGGGACCTAACATTTATGGGTCTTATGATGATGATGAAAACTTTGAATATGTGCTTTCGTTTAATTCTCTAAGGTAAGCCTTGTCTCCACTTTTTCAAGCCAGGGAATCAATGCTCAGAGAGCTGAGGTGCATGCTGGGAAACCCGAGCTTCCCTCCACACCACTGAAGTCAGCACTTTAGCCATTCTGGTCTGCAGGGGCTGACAGTTAAACACTGCCCCTTCCACACTCCTTCAGAGCTAGAGTTCTGGGTGCGATTTAGGTCACCCCTACTGGCACTGTGTGATACATGTTGAGGAACTGAATTAATTCCATAGGGTGAGAGATGGCTCACGGCCTCCATTTTGCTGGTGCAGGTCATGGCTGAAGCATAATAGCTCAGAAGCCAGTAGATACAGTTTCTTCCTTTAGCACAAATGACTTCCTGATGGTGGGAGCAGCAGGCCCCTTGTGACCTAGATCTGCAAGTGTGACTTTGTGTGTCATTCCTGGAAGCTCCACCTAGAGTCTGCTTTCTCAGCTGTGCCCTTAATTCTGTGAGCTTAGCGCCCTTACAACCAGGTAGAGGGGGAGTTCTTTATACACTCAAACACTGACCATTAGATCATGTCTGCACATTCATACCAAGGGGGCATCAAGTTAAGATTCAGGAGAGCACTTCTCTCTTTATGCTTTAATTCTCTTTTCCCCTTCAGTAGTAGAGACAGAATCTGAGGAATTTATCTAGGTTTCTGGTCCCTCATTTAATATGGAATTTAATACCTGTTCCTTTCCTACTGCTAGGCTTGGCTATTTACCTGGCTATTTACCCCATTTCTAGAAGTGGGGGCCATGAGGAGGATCACGTCCAGTCTGATTCAGCTGGAGTTAGATGGAGGAAGGACCAACCAAATGACAACCCCACTGCTGCATTAATATAATCATGAGAAAATCATTTGTAGTTTTATTAACATTAATATATCTGTTGGGTAGAAACTTTCTCCTTTATATAGAGGTCAAATGAAGGCATATGTATTTTATTTATTTCTAGATTACTAGATGATCATTTTCCTTAGGATAATCACAGCTTGGCTTTCATTCTCACAATCGAGCATTTTTTTCTTTCCTTTTTTTGGGGCGGTGACTTGGAATCATAGAGAAATATTAATTACTTTGTGTGGTTTTCTTGATTAAAGGAATTTTAAATGGCTATTTACATTAAATAGGAAGGCTCATTCTTGGATTCATATCAGATATAATTTGGGTCTATAATTCATCTTACAGAGAAATTGGCTATTCTCTAAAAGTTCAAACATAATAAAATGAAGAAAATGAATATAATCATGCTATTAAGCCTGAAATATCTCAGGAAGGCTGTCCAACCAGAAGGGTAAAAAGCACTGTTCTTGCTAATTTCTGTATTTTGGCAGCCTTGAGAAAGACCCATGCATCTGAAGAAATTCCACTCCGCTGACTATAAAATTGCTTTGAATATTTTTTAGGAAGATGTGATGGTGAATTTTATGTTTTTACAAGGCCATGAGTGCCCAGACACGGTCAAACATCATTCTGGGTGTTTCTGTACTATTTGTCAATGAGAGTAATGTTTGAATTGGCAGACTGAAGTCGATTGTCCTCTTAATGTGGGTGAGCCTCATATGATCAGTTAAAGGCAGGAGTAGAAAAAAATCTGACCCTTTCCCCAAGAAAGAGAATTCCTCCTGCCTGACTACCTTCCAGCTGGGACATCAGTTGTTTTTCACTCAAACTGAAAAGCAATTCTTCCTGAGTCTTGAGCTTGCCGGCCTTTGGACTGGCACCACACCATCGTCTCTCCCAGGCCTCAGCTTAACCACTCAGCTCGCACATCTTGGGAGTTCTCAGCCTCCATTTTTCATAACCTATTCCTTATAATCAATCAACCATTCTATCAACTAATCAATCTATCAGTTCTATTTCTCTAGAGAATCCTGACTAACACAGAAGAGACAAAAAAATCTCATATATTGCAGAAGGAGGCATGACATTTACACACATCTGTATACTCAGAAGAGTGACTCATCTCCCTGTCCCTTGACTGCACATTCGTGCAAAGGAGAGGATGGAGGAAGACCCAAAAGGGCAGAGCAAACACCTGTGAACAAGATACTTGGCACAACAACTAGAAGCTTTATGTGGTAATACAGCTGAGGTTTTTCAGTAGAAACTTAGCAAATGGTAGTGGGGTAAAGTGAACGTTTCCATTTTGGGGAGGTGGACAAGGAAGACCAGTTAAGAGATGGCCACAGATTCTCACTGACTGCATAGCTTGAAGGGTTTTATCTCGTTACTCGTGAAGTAGAATTTTCAAAAGTGCCAATGAATGGTGGGTCAAAACAAAGCATAAGTGCCTTCAAAATACTTTGCAAATTATATAAGCAAGCTTGAATGTGAAGTGGATTTCTCTGCCTGTCTCAATTTCCTCAAAATCTTGGGCAGATTTTAGTGCCCTTTGAGCTGGGGGAAATGGGACAACCCAAATCCACATCTTCTCTGCTCAAATGTCTGAAGCTTCTTTTCAGATTTCAGCTGTTATCTTTGGGACTGCAGGGGTCAGGAGAGACCAAGCCTGAGATTCTGGCATCCATAGGACAGACAAATAGTGAAACAGAGTCAAGTTTATGTTGTCTGAGGCAGAGACGAGCAAGCAGGGACATGGCTTGGGGGAGCCTTGGGAATCAGAGCTGGACAGTTCTTGAGGACTCCTCTGGTCCAACATACCCACTTTTCAGTTGGTGACACTAACATCCAGAGAAGGGAATGGGCTTGTTCATGTCACATGTTCTAGGAAGAGGACTCTGGACTCTGCCTCCAAGAACCACTTTATCAGGACATTTCATAAAAGAAACTTTAGCACTGGGCTTCTACCCAGTAGACCAGGAGACTGTCACCATGACTTTGGGAGTTAAGGTCCAGGCCAGAGCAGCTCTAAGGAGCAAATTTCAGACTCTGGGTCTAATGAGAGGCTGTGCAGAAGATGCCTATTTCTATACCTCTCATTCCCATTTGCACATCAGAGTTAGCAGAGGCTGCAGGTGAACCTGACCAGAACAGAGGAAGATGAAGGACACCAGGTGACCGAACACCCAGGTTCCAGATTTGTCCCCAGTACTCCCACATACCACTTTCTATGCGTCTCACTTTCCTTATTTATAAAATGCATTGGGTCTGAATTCACACTCTTTAGTTTTATTGCTCTTTGGCCATTTTACAGGTTCAAAACATAAGTGTCCTGTTTGAAGCAGAAGCTACATGTAAGGTTTCATGTAGTGTTCAGAGTCAGAAGCATTCTGTGCAAGGTGTAGGTGCTCTGAGATCAAATGCTGCACAAAGCGTGGAATCCTGAAAGGGAAGTTGCGGGGAGGAAAAAGTCCTTTCGGGCTAATTTGTCTTCCCTTTGAAAAGGTGTCCAACAGAAGTTTTGAGGAGGTTCCCCTTCTCTCCCAGCTGTGCACCTCTCTCATCTTTTCAGGACAGAATTTGGTTGTGGAGGAGAATGGAGGAGCAGCTCTTCCTCAAAAGAGGCGGCCTGTCCTGGATCCCAGGGCAGCTGACTTTGGCAGAGGTGACAGACAAAAGCAGGAGCTCCTGAATGAGGATGCAGAGGTGGACATGCTACACGGCTCTTGGTACAAGTTATGTATAAAGGATCTGGCCTTACTGATAGCTTCCCCCTGCAGGTGGGCACAGACACCATTCTCAGTTCTTTTTTAAGGGAGACTTGGCAGTAACTGTAGTCGTAGTGGTATTTTAATTCAATTAATTAATTTATAGCATTATCTAAGTTTCAAGGGTACAGCATTATAATTGGACTTTTGTCTATGATACCCACCGACAGTCTAGTTTCCATCCACCACCAGACAGTTGCTTCCCTTGATTTGCCCATTCCCATCACATGAATTTTGTTTTCTAAGAAAAGAAACTGGGCATCCCAATGGTGTTACTTTGCTAATTATAAATTATTTATATCTGGGAAAGCAGCTGCTCAAGAGAGAGAGGGATTTCTTGAATGTGGTTGCCAGAGAGCATCTGCTCTCTGCTCTGCCCACCCTCCTCTTCTGTCTCCCCACCTCAAGCCTCTCACAGATCCTTGACTGTAATTCCCATCCATCTCCCAGGGTTTGGTGTGATCTCCTCAGGAAGTCTTCTTGACTCAAAAAGTTGGGTTGGTGCCAGTCTGGGGCATTGATGCTCCATGCAGGAGCTCTCAGATCCTTTTACTATTTCTCTGTAGCTCTCTCTGATTTTCCTTTCCCCCTTTGGAAAGTTTTTGCTTCCTGAAGCCTATATCCTGTGACTTCTCCCCCAGAGGAACTACCCTGGGTTTTCTGGTGCCCATGAGAGTATGTGCCTGCCAAGGCCTTAACCAATGGCTGTCAAGGTGAGTCAAAAGCCCAAGTTCTTCCCCACCTGTTGGGACAAACTCTGAAGCTTGGCTTCTACTCTAGGGATTCCCTGTGGGGTCAGGAGGAAGAGACTGATTAATGCCTTAAATCTCACCCTTGCTGGGCTTCTTCCTTATTGCTTTTCCCTAGGAGTGCTGTTTGAAAGATCATTTATGAACTTGACTTACCTTGGAAGATGACACCCCTCTTGTCTGCTCCTGTGACCATGCCCCACTATAGTACAACAGGTAGGTCCTCAAATCACACCATTTTGTTCAATGTTATTTTGTTATCATGTTGGATGAGGGAAGGAAAACAGAGTTCTAGCTGGGGTCACTGTCTGTGTGGAGTTAGCATGTTCTCCCATGTCTGAATGGTTTCCCCTGGCCTCTTCTCATACCCCAGAGATATACACATTAGTTTCATTGGCATGTTTAAATTGTCCCAGTCTGAGCGAGTGAGAGTGTGTGTGTGAGTGTGTGTGTGCGTGTGCGCACGCATGTCTTGTTATAGAAGAGCGTCCTGTTTAGGTTTGGGTCCCACATTGTGCCTGAGATGTGGGATAAGTCCTGGCTACTTGTTACCCTGAAATGGAATAAGTGGGCTAAAATTGAACACACAAGTGAATACAAATTGTTGTTTATTATTGGAAGTATTTTGGGTCTTTGTTCAGAAGTTTGATGACGTTTTTGTGACTAGAAATGTGCCACAGAAGCTTAACTCTTATTTCTATCATTAGCCCATGGTAAAATTGATTTCATTACATATTGTTTGCTAATAGTCACAGTTTCTAAGAGCCTATGTATGACTTTAAGTGAGGACTTACTACACTGATCACAGTGAGCTGTAATTCTGAATCCACTGGCTAGCTGGCCCCCACCAATGGCCTGCTGAATGCAGGGACTGTGTTTCGTCCATGGCTCTGTGTTAGGACCAACCTGGGATCTGCCAATGAAGTCAATGAAAGCTTGTGAATAAATGAATGAACTACAAACCCTAGCAGTCAGGATCAATCCCAATGGAAGTGGAACCCAGCAAAATATCTGGGTGCCTCTAAGGAAGTATAGATCCTCAAGAGAAACCAAAATGAATACTTTTCTGAAAATAGAACGAGCGTGCTAGGGGGTGCCAGCAGTTGGCCCTAGGATCAGAATAGCCACTTCTTCCTTATGCCCTTCTGGTGAGCCTTCATCAGCACAGCCTTGACCTCTGACTCTCATTCCCATTTCCCAACATGCCTTACCCTTAAACATGTGCGTATCTGTTTATATCTGTCTTCTTGTTCTTTCATTCCTCTGCAGCGTCTATATCCAGGCTCTTGGATTTCACCAGAATCCACATTTATCTCTTCATTTTTAGCTCCTCATAGGATACTGATCAACTTTGGAAACCTGAATCCTACATTCGCCACATTGCTAACTGTTGTTCCGTCTCCACAGACCCCCCCATCAGCTTCCCTTTCCAGACCTGGGAGTCTAATCACTTTACCCTCCAGCCCCTCACTTTGTCCCCACCCAGTGCCAGCAGTGTGGAATGTGGTTGAGACAGAGAAGCCCAGTCTGTTACCACCACACAATCCCCGGCATGTCCAGGCAGGTCTGGGCAGGTTGCCAGGGGTTTTGTTGACATGAAGGCTAGTCCACAGGTTTTCTAGCAGAAACCACGATAAAGGCTTGGAACTGACACTTGGCCCAGAGAGAGGTCTGAACAGATCAGAGAGCCCTTACATTCTTAGTCATGGGGGGCTCAGGAAGATGGCTGGCAATGGGCTGAATTTATCCCGAGGGAAGATACCAAGGCCCACTTGTCCTATTTATTTAGGGTCAGGGGTGAGGTACTGAAAAAACAAAACAAAACAAAAAACCAAGTCACATAAAAGAAATAAAGGAGCCTGAGAGAAAGAGGCCCCTGCTGGAGAAGCCCCAGCTCAGAGAACAGGCCCAGGAGATAGATAGGCCTAGGAGGGGAGCGAGCCACTGAAAAGGCTAATTTGGTGCAGAGAAAAGGTGCCTAAATCTCATGGACTGAAAAATGATTGAAAATGAACCTTGTGAACTTAAGTTTCCTATCCCATTGCTAATGTGGCAAATGTCATCCTTTCAAGAAACGTTCACAGGCAAGCTATGAGCACTTGGGGAGTCAGGCTACACAGGAAATGATGGTGACCTTGACTGAGTTGTCAAACAGAAGACAGAAGAGATGTTAATGATTTACAGCCAGGCTGCCTGGGATTCCTTCGACACAACTCACTGCAGATCTAGGCACAGGGAGCTACGGAGAGAACGAGAGAACGGCCCAGATGAAAAGGCTCCGTGCAATATGATCCGGGAGAAGGTCTGGGCAAACAAGTCTCGTTTCAAGTTTTCTCTGTCTCCATCTCTACCACACTGCTTACTCCAGATCCTCATCTTTGACACCCAGACAGTTGTCAGAGACTCCAAACTAATCTCCTTGCCTTCCTCTCTTCCTCCAACAAGTCTGTATTGAATGTCCTCCTTGCACCAAGGAAGTAACAGTGAACAAAACAGATAAACATCTCTGTCCTTGTGGAGCTTGCAATTTAGAAGAAGGACTCAGATATAACAGGTCAGAGAGTGAGAAGCCAGGGAGAGAAGGGAGAAAGTGAATACGGACGATAATAGATGGGACTTGCAACATTAGAGTTCAGGGAAGGCTTCGCACTGGAAATTCTTACGACGCTCCTCTAAGCCAGTCAGCGTGTTAGCCTCTGTGTATGCGTTGGGCAAACATTCCACATAAATGGATGTGATTTCTGCCCTCCTAAAGCTTACAGGCTAGCTCCTTCTCTGCACCCTTTGAATCTCTCTTCCGTAGGGCTACCCTGGTGACCTTCCTACAACACAGGGATTGTCAACAACTATCCTGCTTAAAATCTTTCAGTGCCTTGATTTCCAGTGCTGGCTCCTCAGTAGGTTTAAGCCCTTCATTCCCTGTCCCACCAACATTCCAGTCATGTGTACAGTCACAGCCTCCCTTCTCACAAGAAAAGCCTGGCATATGCTTGCCATCCAGCCATCATTGTTAATTTGAAATACACTTGGTGAGAAAAACAAAAGACAAAAAGCAAAAGATGCCAGGCCAGCAAGGAAGTCAGAAGCTAACCAATGCTCACAAAATAAAACTGCCGATTTTAAATGGTGGTTAAGTGCTCTGGAGGAAGCACACAGGCCTCTAAGGGTAGCTAACAGTTCTGGGAGTGAACTGAGGCTTACCTGGGAAACAGGCACCAACTGGGTGGGCCAGAAAGGTGGGCCTTTGGGGCTCCCAGGTGGAGGTAACAGCACGTGGGAAGTAAGGTCTTGCGCCAGAGAGAAGCTTGGTGCAGGAGAGTTGGTTGAGGGCCTAGCAGGTGAAGGGAAATTAGAACGAGATTAGTGGAGGGGACAGATCAGGTCTGTTGTCAGTTCCCACAGGGTGTCTCGTCTTTATGCCAAAAGCATGGGATGACAAAAGAGGATTTTTAGCAGTGGAGGTGGAGGTGAAGAGTATTGTGGTGTCACCCAATCAGATATATATTTTGATAACTTCATTCTAGCTGTAGGGTGAAAAGATTTCCACATGGAGATATTGCTTAGAAAGCCATTGAGAATCCAGGCAAGAGATGGGTGGGAGCTTGAGGGCTAAGAAGGGGCCTGAAAGACCTCCCCTAATCTCTTTGAGTCTCAGTATATTACTATAGAAGAGACAATAAGACTTAAAGCTTGGAGTAAGTAAGTAGGCAAAGTATCTGGTTCATAGTAAATCTCAAAAGATGTGAAGTATCCTTTCCTCCAGACATAGGACAGGCAGTTGACACTGGGCCAAGGCTCCTGGGTCTCTGAGGCTCTTCTCTTTGAGACCATTTTTGTTCTATTCACAGAAGGAACCCCATGTTTGTGCAGGGAAGTGGGGACAGGAAGTAGCCAATGAGACTTTATGGAGACGTTCCTTCCCAAAATATTTTTGTAGATATTACAAAGATCATGGGAGTCTAAGTGAAACCCACACAAACACACAGACAGAAACAAAATGACACTGGTCTCTGCTCATAATAGGGAGGGCTGGTACCCCAGGTTAAGAAGGCTGCTGATCCTGGGGGTGCTGTTTCATCTTAGCCCTCCTTGGAAAACCCTTCCTGTGTCTTACATCCAATGGAATAATGAAAGTTGCATGGGACTGTGATCAGGTAACCCAGATAAAAGCCTTTTGTGTTCATCCTGGTACATGTAATATCAGGTGGTGTGCTCTTCCAATGCAAATAAAGAGTGGCCACCCTCCAACTCAGCACACAGAGAGAGAAAACCTCCCTCTGTTTTATGTGGTCTGCTCCAACAAAGGTTTCACCTTTGGTTAGTTTACAAAGTGCACAGCTAAGAAAGACTCACACGTTTGCATTCATCTGACGGTGTTATTTTAAGCAGAGTGAGAAATGTTTCTGGCTGAAAGAAAACTATAATTTTATATTTTCCCCTCTCTAAGAAATAACCAGTAAAGAAAAGCTCGTCATGAAATACTGAAAACAAATAATTTGTTTCTGAAGACAATCTGGGCAAAAATAATTT
This sequence comes from Solenodon paradoxus, assembly GCA_004363575.1. Taxonomy (NCBI): domain Eukaryota; kingdom Metazoa; phylum Chordata; class Mammalia; order Eulipotyphla; family Solenodontidae; genus Solenodon; species Solenodon paradoxus. Next base: position 141,380 of record RJWH01001849.1, read on the forward strand.
GCAAAACTTACTGCAACGAAAATGATTCCCATCTTGAAAGACTACAACCAAAGATGGGAGTGTAAATTGGTGCAATTGTTATGGAAAGCAGTAGGGAGATTCCTCAAAAAGCTGAGAATGGAAATTCCATATGATCCCTTTAGCCCACTTCTGGTTATTTACCAGAAACCCACAAAAATCCTAATGACATATGAACCTCCATGTTTATTGCTTTGTTATTTACAACAGTCAAGAATGGCAAACTATGTAAGTAACTGTGGATAGATGAATGGATAAGAAGATGTTTTATACATACATAGTGGAATACTACACTACCCTAAAAGATGACACCCTGACATTTATATCAACAAATGGAACTAGAGAGAATTATGCTAAGTGAGATAAGTCAGAAGGAAAGGGACAAAAACTGGATGATCTCACTCAAATGTGGAATATAAAGAAACAAAATTCACAAACAGACAAAACAAAAACCAACCCTTGGGCATTGACAATAGAACTGTGGTTACCAGAAGGGAAGGGGGTGGGAGGTGGGAGCTAGCGGTAGAGGGGGTCAGTGATAGAAGACTACTGGTAATTTGGTGGTGGGAATGGTGTGTGGTCATATATTTGATAAATAGTGAACTGGCATATGTAAACATATATATATATACATATATATGTTTATATGTACACACACACGCACATATATATATATATATATATATATATATTTGGTTACTTTGTAAATCAAAGTTGCCTTAAGTAAATAGACTTTTTAAAAGTCTGTAACCAAGATGCTCACACTTCCTTTTTGTACCCAAATAATGACTGGATTAACCCCAGCAGCTGGATTGTTGAGAAGCAGCTCCCATAAAAATGTCACTTGGTGATTTCAGAGTGCTTCCTTGGGGCTGTTGCATCCACTCAGGTGCAGACACCTTGGGGCAAGGTCTACTTCCTCCTATCTCAGTTGTCTGCCCCTCATCTCGAAGTTTCCTTGCTGTTCCAGCCTACCAGGAGGATGCCAATGACTCTACCAAGGGACTTTTCCACAGACTGGCTGAGAAATCACTGGAGGGCTCTGAGCAGAGGAGTGCCTGCTGTCCTTACCTTTAAACACACCTTGCTGCTGTGTTAAAAGCAATCTGCGGAGGGGTTCCAGCAGGTAGACCTCCTGATGTGCAGGTGGCCTGATGGGGCTTCCAGCAGGTGGTGGCAGTGGAGGTGGTGACAGGTGGTCAGGTTTTGGATATATTTTTAAGGTAGAGCCATAGGATTGCCTGATTGTAATGTAAGAAAAGGGGAGGAGTTAAGGATAACTCCAAGGTCCTTAGCTGAGAATCAAGATGGATGAGCAGAGAATTAGCTCATCCATGTTGCTTGCCTGGCTGAGCTCTAAAACCATCACCTATTAGTTATTAAGCGCAATACTGGAGAAAATGGAGACTGCTTTTCTGCCCTATTCACTGAAGATTATATTATTGCTAGCAAACAGACTACTTGTCAAGTTAAAAAAATAAAACATTAGTGAATTGTTTTAAGTATCAAATTTATGGGCCAAATATCTGATCATAGTCTAATAACTTTACAAATAAATGTCTAAAAAGTGAGGAAAAATCCTTACATAAGAATTTGTAAGTATACACCTACTTTCCTCAATGAACAAAATCAAAAGGAAACTTTTATTGCTAAAAAGTAATAAAAAGGAGAAACACAAAACTAAGAGTCAATGACTGAGGAAAGCCTATTCTCAGAGCAAAATTTATGATCTATCATGCTTTTGCAATTTGAGAAGAGATAATAAAGAATAAGAGAAACAAGATCTTATCTCAACAAACTAGTGGAATAACAATAAGCTAAAGGAAACTAAGAAGAGATTCCTAAAAATAAAAACTAAAATTAATTCGAATTAATTAGAATGTCATTCAATTTGTTAAAATGTAATTGAATAGAATATGTATTTAAACTGAAATAAACCTAAAGCCTGTTTCTTTAAAATAATTAAACCTTTAATAAAGAAAAAGAGAAGACAAAAAACAGAAATTCATCCTCATGGCAATACATTCTAAATACAAGAATTTAGAAGGAAAACTTGGCTTACTAGGACAATATGTATTATTAACATTGATCTGTGAGGAAGAGGGATAGTTGAATAGATCAATTACCATTTCTTTGAAAGGTGTTTAAAGATGTACAATGAAAAGAGTTTCAAGGACTGGATGGCTTTGTGGCTAGCAACAGGGCATTGTTTGTTCTATTTTCCACTCTTCTAACCTACCCACACCAGTTGGCTCTACAGCAAATAGTTACATAATCATAATATTTGTATCCTATTGATGACTTTCTATTTAAAAAACAAACTGTAGACCAAACAAATTTCATTAGAATTGTAACACAATATACAAATGTGATGATTATCTTGACTTGTTATAATATGGTTATATGACAAAAATAGAGAGAATATAAGGGGAGATGATAGTGTAGGTGCATTTAATAGAGAGCAAGGGTATAAATATGTATAAGTTTGATAGTTCAAGATATAGAGGTTTAAGTATAGTATTTAATGATAACCATCAGAAAAATCAAATGAAGATGACTGCTTACAAAGAAAAGGGAGAAGGGATGGAAGGAGGAAGTGGGAGGTAGAATAAGTGTGTTGGTTTCATCACATTTCATATGAAGGAGTCAACAGACATGATCTTGGTAGCTACATCATGAAATAAAGATCTAAGTATAGAAGTTAGAGTTAGGAATAATCACCAGAATAAGTGGATAAAGTTCAAAGCAATCATTTCTGGGTAGTGGAATTGGATATAAGGGATAAGATATTTAATTTTATTTTGCACTCTTGATGTTCTGTTTATTTTTTAAAATCACTTCTTACAAATAACAATATTCTTACATACATACATACATAAAGCTAGGGGAAAGAGTCAATACAGTGAGGTATTCTTTGGAGGAGAAGAGGAAGGCATTTTATGGGGAGATGGCTAATTCCAGACCTAAATCAAAAACTAGAAACTGGACCCAAGATTCTGTGTTTTAGTAAACACTGTAGGGGATTCTTTTGTACATTACACTTTGAAAGGATTGATGTGAAAAGCAGAAATCTATAGAAATCTGAGTTACTGTTACTTTAGTTTGCCCTTGCTAGGGTACTTTCTATAGGAGGCACTTCGGATAATGGACAAAATGGTTGATTTCTTAATCCAGCTCTGATTTCAGTTTTTGAATTCTTACCATTCTGATGATGTGGACACATCAGACGAGACAGAATACAGAGGCCATGAAGAAGAAGCAAAAGCAAGAACCAACAAATGAATTCTCAACAACATCCTAGTACCATATCTAGCAACATTTTATAAAAAGGACTATACCATGACTACTTATCCCAGGAATGCAAGATTGGTTTAACATCTGAAAATTCATTAACGTCATACGGTATCCATTGAATAAAGGACAAAAGTGCATGCTTAACTCAACAGATTCAGGAAAAGCATTTGACAAATTCAGCACCTCTCCATAATAAAAACTTTTAAACTAGAAATAGAAGGGGAAATCCTCCCCCAGGAAAGGGTGTCTGATGAAAGATTCGTGACTAACATCATACTTAATGGTAAGTATTCCAGTACTATTCCAGTAGCGTGCCCTAATGGAGTAGCAGTTAGGTCAACTATCTCAGAAGGATGTAAGCCACATACCCTTGGTTTGAGTCCAGGACTCGGGAGGGGGATGGAGGTGTGTGTGGGAGAACCAGTGTGGACAACAAAATGAAAAATAATGTGATTCTTTCTCCTCTCTCTTCCTGCCTGCTTGCCTACTGATGTGGGTGTGGGTGAGGGTGAGTGAGACACGCTGATGAGACACTGGTTCCGTCCAGAAAGAATTCATGGAGAGTGCTGTTTGGTCAGGATCACACAACTAGTTTATTAAAAGCAGAAACAGTGAGTTTAAGCTCCCTGAGGGCCGGGGAAGTTACATCAAGGGAATGTACATGTGTGTATACGACCTGTGCTGCCCGCCTCTCACTCAGGCAAGATGGATTCTTGTATATATGAGGGGTGGAGGTTTCTTGCTTCTTGGGTGTGTCCAGGTTACCTGGAGTAAAAACTGAATGAGTATCTAGGGGTGTGTCCTAGACTCAAGTTGCTATAGTGGGTTCCTTGCTTTTATCCAAAAAGACTTGGAAGTCTCTGGTTTTACCAGTTAGCTTTCTACTCATACATCTGCATATTGCCTTATAGATTTTCAACTATGCTGTCCCTGCATCACCTACTACTGTCTTCATTCCTGTTTGCACTTTTACTTAAAAAAAAAAAAAAAAAAAAAGAAATATTTAATGTGGTTTTTAGAAGAGTTTCTACTATAGTTTCTAACACTTATTAAGAGCAAAATACTGCATGCTCAGTTGAGCACTGATTAATAGCAGCTGTTATTATTAATAGGCCTTCAATGGAGTCTTATTGTCTTGGGGTGAGGGAGATGACATACAGAAGTTTTTATGTGTGAAAGGAAGCCTGGAGGAATATGGAAGCAACAATAAGCATTAAAATTCTGCTAGGAATTTCTATTCAGAAGTAGTGCTGATCATTGGCCAAATTCTCTGGTCAGTTTGTCTTGAGGTCTGCCTGCTGGCACCACTAAATAGACACGTGGTAGAGAGGGAGCGAGCACAAGGAACCCTATTACTGGAGAACTGCCTTCACAGAGTGAGATGATAGTCATCCCCCACACCCAGCTACAGGTCTCCCTCTTAGCCCACTCTCAGCTCTGGTCTTTAAATCTTGTTTCCCAACACAACTGGCAGCAGCTGGACCACCTCTCCAATGACACTCCCTTCCATATGACTTCTCTCAACTGAAAGGCACCAAGAGTCACCATCTGTGAGACAAGCCTCTTCAATATGCTTATTTTTTTTTTTAAACAGATCAGAGGCCAGGTTTTGTTTTGTTTTGTTAATTGCATGCCAAGCTGTCACCTAGTGCTTACTGAAGGGTATGCACATACCCATAAATTACCCTGTATTCAAAGGCGATTTTGATTTTCCAATCTGGAGCCTCTTTCTGCTCAAATGAGCATGCGGTATTTTGCAAAGGTAAGCATTCCAGGGAAATTGTTAATGATTTGAAACTGGGGTGCTTGGGTGATTGTAAACAGCAATTGATGCATCCCAGGAGTTGCTGGTGGAGTACTCACTTGGGATCTATTTCAAAAAGAGCAATCCACTGGGTTGTTTCACAATTCAGAAGAGGTTCTCAGGGACAGTGACGTGGTTCGGAGGTGCCTCTGGGCAGCACCGCTGTTAATGAAGAGTTAGGGTTATGGCATGAAAGCAACACTGAGTCACAAGTATTGAGTGTGTGAACCCACATGAAATTCTTTGGGGGCGTGGGAGAGGAGGACCTGTAATCTCAGATCTGCCTCCTTTCACCTCTTTACTCCTTGCAGCTGAATCTGCTAATGGCTCCAATTACAAGGTTAAAGCTGTCCCTAATTCTGAGTCAATCTCAACAGGCAAAGCCAGGACCTTTCAGTCATTCATCTTTTTATCTTTTCATTTATTCAGTACACACACATGGTGACAGGCACTGTTCAAGGTATTGTCTAAGAGATTAGAGAATATTGAAGACATGGACCCTCCCTTGAAGGAGCTCAATGCCTAGGGCTGGAAACGGCCACATAAATAACCCTTATCTTCGGTTTGTTCTTCCAGCCCTGCTCAGCCCCATAGTTAGTCTCTTCCTGACTTGAATTTGCTCAACCAGTTCTGCCCTGTACTTTCTCATTTGGCCCTATGCTACCAGGAAGTGTTAGACCCTTGCAACTAATTTCCAAGATATGGGGCTGTCTCACACAGAAGAGTGAAGAGGGAAGAAGAAGGCGAGGAGAGGAATGAAGGAGGCAGGCCCAGAAGAGAAGGTGGTCAATAGACTACCTGGGGCAGGAGCACTTGATAGGACAAGGAGGAAGGGGTGATACAGTAAGTCTGCCCAAATTTGTGTGTCTGTTTTCTGAAACTCAACATTAAGCTGTGTCATAAGTTTTATGTGATTTCCAATATTGTACATTAGTCCAATATAGTACATTTCCAATATAGTACATTAGGGGTATGATGTCAAGTCAATGGAATTCAAGCCAGTACTTCACCTAGACCCATGTACTGTGATACTCCTACCCAAGTCCACATCTAGGGACACCCCTCTTTTCCCCTCATTCTCCCATCCTCCTTCTCCCCACCACTTTGGGTGACATTTTTACATTTTTCTCAGTGCCTCTCTGGTGCTTGGGATCAGGAAGAACTGGCAGTTCTGTCTAGGTAAGGTGGTACTCTGATCCCAGATGGAACCTACATGGGCCCTTTCTTTATTCTTCCCTTTAGAAACAATCTTTCATCCTCTCCCCCATGCATGGGGTCAGCCAGTTATCTTCTTTTCCCTTTCCAGGAGAGCAGCCTGGAAAGCTGACTGCTTCTACTGGTTGGCATGGTATTTCTTTTGCATGAGGTTTAGCCACCAAACAGCATCAACATGCTGACTTGGGACCCTCACTTGGTGACACAAAGGATAAGTTCATGGCTCTGGGCTACCCACGTCCTCTGTTGGTCCTCGGGCTTGTGTTGCTATGCTTAGACTCACTGTGTTGACCGTAGTACTGGCTCCAGGCTACAGACCCAAAGTTGGTGGGGATGGCAACGAGCCTCTTTTACCCTGTGCTCCCTCCTCAAGCTTCACAGCATGTGAACTGGTTGCCCTCCAGGGCGACCACGCCTGTCTACTTTGGGGGTTTTCGAGACCACCTGTCACTCTGCAAGGTTGAGTGTCTTCTGATCCAAGAGGTCCTCTCCTGCCTCCAATGCGGTGACATCTGCTCCTCTGGGTTCTTCGTGTGCTATGTTGGATCATGCAGACAGTTCTGCACAGAAGGGTCTGTGAGCTCTTCTTGCTCTGTGATAACCCCCTCGGCTTTCTTAGGAAAGAGTTTCTTGACTTTCTGATTTCTCTTCAGTTCTAGTCCACACATTTCAACCAAAGTGTTCAGGGAAAGAGAGTAAGAGATTAAAATAACCTTAAGGAGTTAAGGTTGGGGAGAAGCAGAAGGAATTGAATGATAAATCAGTTAAGGGATCATATTTGTTTTCTTTGGAGGAGAGAAGGCAAATGGGTGCCTTATTCTCAAAGCATAGGCAAGGGATATGGACAAATTATTCTTTGTGTCTGAAAAGACAAACATGAAGGAATAACATCAAATTAGAGCTGGAAAGATTTCAGAATGATAAATAGTAACTGGAGAAAGCCTCCCTTCCTGGAGGACATTAAAAGGGAATCAGACAACTCTTTCCTTAACCCAGATTCTATTGGGAATTGTCAGGCTGTTGGGGGTGGGAGGAATGTAGGTGTGGTTCCAGCTGGGTTTTTCCTTTTTTCTAGATGGTCAATTTCAGCCAGAGTGTAGCGTTTAGCTGATAAAACATGAAGAAGTAATAAGTCTTAATCCCAGGAGCAAATGGAACTAGGATTTCCACTAGGGACCACCCTCAGCTATGGAATACTCTGGACTGTGTGTCTCCCCTTCCCTACTGTAAAAAGGGACCACAAATTTGCTTTTGTTCTATGTCTAGGAAAAGCAGTGGGAATTTACATACAAAATTCAGTTTGCTTGTAGGATTCACAGTCCAGCCTGTCTCAGTTGAATTTCTACACACTGTGTTTTGGGCATACCAAGCATTACCACCATTTCCCAAGCATGCCCTGCCCCTCTACCTATGGCATTGTCTTTGCTTAAAAAAGAGCTTCCCTACTCTACTTCCTTTCTGTTCTGACCAATTCCTACTCATCTGTTAAGGCTCACCTTCAATATCATCATGGCCTCTGTGAAAAGTTCCCCCACTGAGTTAAATGGAGGCCTATTTATGAGCTTGGCCTTTGATGAGGTTGCCAAAAGTCCTTGCATGCGTTATTTCCTCCCCTCTAGACTGATCTCATTGGGGACAGGAGTCGTGTTTCAGTTAGTCTGTTAGTTGGTCAGTCAGTAAACATGTGTGTTGGGTACCGACAATGACACAGTCATGTGTCAGGTACCTCAGATACACCCATGAGCAAGAGAGAGATGGAATTACTCTGGGAGCTTATGGTCTGGATGGGATACTAACAGATAAACAATGCATTTTGATCAGTCCCATTAATGAAGAGCATGGTTAAATGTGTTCCAAAAGCCAGGGGATGGCATAGGTAAATGCTGGTGGCCAGATAGAACCTGGTAGCTTTAAGGAAGAAAAACAAGCTCAGTATTACTGGAGAATAATGCCAGCTAGAGACTGGCAAGAGATGGGAACAGAGAGGAGCTCGCTGGCAGCATTTCCTTGTGTCTTCTGAGTTTTTTTAGGAAGGCTAAACTTTATTCTCATAGGAGGAGAGGATGTGGAGACTTAGCAGGAAGCAACATCTCAGATTTTAAAGGGTGATTTTGGATAGAGGAGTTCTTGGAGGTCGGGACAGCAGCTAGGAAGGATTCTGGTGAAATAAAAGTGGCTTGCTCCAAGGAGGTAGCAACAGAAATGAAGGCAAATGGGTTGTTGGCAGAGGCGTCTCACAGGTAGAATGGATAGTATTTGGTGTCTTCTTGGCTAAGTCAGCAGGCAGAGGTGATGATGGAGAGGACCCAATAGACACTTCTAGTCTCCTTTCTTGGACAATGTCTAGTGGAGGTATATTAGTTTCCTAGGACTGTCAGACAAAGTACACAGACTGGGTAGGTTAGAACAGGCATTTATTGCAGCTCAGTTCTAGAAATAAGAAGTTTGAAATCGAGGTACTGACAGCACCATGAATCTTCTAATGATGTGGAGGAAGGATCGGGTCCTGGTCTCTCACCTAGTTTTTGGTAGCTCAGGTGTTCCTTGGTGTGCAGCTGGCCTTCTGCTCCCTGTATCTCTTCACTTGACATTCTCCTATGTCCATGTCCAGTTTCCCCCTTTTCATAAGGACACCAGTCAGGCTGGATTAGGGGCCCATCCTGCTACAGTATGGGACCTCATTTTAATTAACTACATCTCTTACAATTCCTTTTCTCAATAAGGTCACTTTCTAGGTAACAGGAATTAGGACTTCAAAATGTATGAGGTTCGAGGGATACAACTGAACTCACAATGTAGAGGGGGAAGTTTCAATGACTGAGACAAAGGAGTCATGGTGGGACAGATTTGATGATAGAGCAAGGAAGCCTTGAGTTTGGGGCATGTTGCTTTTGGTGGCCCATGAAGAATTGTGTTGTCTAGAAAATGGTTTGATCTATTGGACTGTTGCCTAGGAACAGGGAGGTGGGAAGGGCTGGAAATAGAGATGTGAGTCTTTGGCACATCAAATAAGCAAGAGGCTGAACCTTAGGGTAAGGTCAGACCAAGGGGGTAAAGTGACCATCTCATCATTGCAAGCCCTGCCATTGTTCTCCATATTGAATGAGTAAGCACCTGATGAAAGAAAATGTTTCAACTCCCCATTAGTTTGAGATGAGAAGGCTTTGCATTCCTGACGTCTCACTGTCCTCAGGCTTTATGATGTGAGGTGGGTGGACTTCGTAGGGATAAGAAACAAGTTTCCTTACACCTCATGTTATCTTCTCCTGGAGCCTAATTTCATATATTTGTGAAAAGCTTCTCACCCAGCACCCCACAAGGAAAGCCATGAGGTCAGGGGTGAGGGACCTCAGGGTTGCTTCATGCCTGGACTGGTAAGAACATGAACAGAGGGACAGAGCAGACTATCTTGCTGTCATTTGCAGTAACATTTCTGTTTTACTTGAAAATCTTCCCCTTTGCCCTCAGCCCAGCTTTTTAATGAACTAAACTGGAGTGAAGTTTCCAAATAAAGCCTCTTCTCTACCACCTCCTTTCCCCTCAAATCCAGAGACAGGTGGAAATTTGATCTCTGGGAGCGCTCCCACCTGGCTGGCTGGAGGGAGAGCTTCAGGGGGCTGGGGCTGGTGACTCCGCTGGGCTCTTGCAGCCTTCCTCTTTGTGCCTGTTGCCTGGTGACATTATTGGCCCCTAGCTTAGCACCAAACGCCGGCTTGCTATTGGTCGGTGGTGGCATGTGTTGACAGGAGACACTTTCCCGGCTCTGGGTTCTGAAAGAGACCTGGGAGCTTGAGTTTCAGGCCACAGAGCTTGTGCAAATGCATTCTCTTAACTCTTTGTGTCCCTGCAGGAGGGTCTGCTGCAAGTGCCAGGCTGCCTGTGTCCACCGCAGCACGGGAGCACTGTTCTCTCTCTGCCTCAGAGCGCGCAGGTGGGCTGTGTGTATGCGTAGGGGGCACAGCGGGGTCCTCTTCTGCTCGATTTCTCTGGCAGCATGGAGTCTTCTCCCCTTCTTGCCTTCTCCTGGGTTTCTTGTAAGGCGGCTTATACAAAGCAAACAAGTCATCTGCACTACACTAGGGAAGGCAGTCAAATTAGCCAGAAGAAAGATTAGAGTTGCCAGTCTTCTGTCCTGAAGAATCTGAAAGAACTAAACCTCTTCCCATGGTCCCCAGGAATCTGTGGGTGTGGTCTATATCTTCCTGGGATGGGACTGGGGTGAGCAGGGGAAGAGAGGACTGAGGTGATTATGCGGGAGGTGAAACCGGAAACCAGACAGAAGGGGATTCTGGATGCCACCAAGGCAGACCCTGCTGGATCAGTGAATCCTTGACCAAAGGGGTAGTGTCATTTTTCTAGGTCACTTCTCCACTTGGGTGAGCACCTGGCATCTGGACTCCTCAGGCAGTTCCCTGAGTCCTCCTTACCTCCTGCCGTTCCTTCCCACCTTTGTCCTGGGCACCTCTGAGAGAATGGGTCAGCTGAAGTTCAGGCTGTGACAAGCCAGGCCAGGGCAGCTGCAATGAGGACAAGAGGCTGGCTAGTTAAGAAGGTTCTGTGATTCCTGGTTCTTGACCTAACCCTGATCCTCTAAACATGGTGCTACCATCTGGAAGTGCACGCAGGCCCAGCCTCCTGGCAAACCCCGACATCCATGTTCTCCACTCCCTGGTGCTGTTTCTCTCCCCACCCGTAATAAAACTCACTTAGGCAGTAAAAGCTGAGGTTCTCACAAAGACCAAGCAAGGCTATGTGTCAGGCATAAGCGAACCCTGGGAAGCAGAAGGAAGGGGACAGATCTTCCTTGCTTCTGCTGACCCTTACAGCCAATGGCCCAAGCCCAACCTGCACTCCAAGAGGAGGCCCCAAGACGGTCTCAACACAGGAGAGGAAGTACTGGGGGGTCCAAGCGGTGGGCCTCAAGATGAACTGACCTTCACCTACTGTAGCCGGCACTCCAGAGCAAGTAGTTTGGAGCTAATGCAGAAGGGCCAGATCCTGTGACTAGGGAGACATGGGCAGCCCAGTGACTCTGGGTCACAGGGATTCTGCTGAAACCATGAGAGCCCAGCTTTTCTGGTTAGCTCTGTCTGAAGGGCACTGACCCTCGTCTCCAACAGAACTTTGGATCAAAAATATGCAACTTCTTTCATTTTCTTTTGCTAATGTGACTTTTCTGACACAAGAGTTGCTGCTTGGGGTTTTCAGTGTGACTCTCCAGTTTCTGTGCATCTGAAGTTCAAAGACGAGCAGTTCCTGCCCAGGGCAGGTGAATGGGCCTGTGGAGAACACAGCAGTAGTACTTTGCCACCATCGATTTCCACATCCAATGGAATAAGAACCAGCAGGAAATAGGAAATATCCCCTGGATTAGGCGCAGTGACATTTTAGCCTTTTTTTTTTTTTTTTTTCCGAGAAGGCGTTGGCTCTAATTTAAGCACAACCATTTTATGCCTTTTTGGTTTGTTTTTGGTTCTGTTTACAGGCATTATTGAGAACTGAAGCACTAGGATCATAAATACAGCAAGATGCATTTCAATTTATTAAAAGTTGAAAGAAGGTGAATTTCACACAAGATAGACCAGTGACCTTAAAATCAATTCAGAGAAAGATTTTGAAACAAAATTTAAGAGAGCGTATTAATTTGCTAGGTAACAAAGTACCATAGACTGGATGCTTTAAACCACAGAAACTACTGTTCCATGGTTTTGAAGGCTGAAAATCTGCCAGCAGAGCTGGTTCCTTCTAAGGACGGAGGAACACTCTGAATCATGCGTCTCTCTGCTGGTGATCCTTGAGAAGTATCACCCCAATCTCTGCCTTTATCTTCACTGAATGTTGTCCCCGTGAGCATGTCCATATTTCTCATTTTTATCAGGAACCCAGGCTCCTTAGGACCCATTCTACTCCAGGATGGCTTCATTTTAGCTAATTATGCCCGCATGGACCCTGTTTCCAAATAAGGTCTCACTCTAAGGCATTGGGGGCTGGACTTCAATACGCACATGGGGGAACACAAAGAGCTTTTGCACATTCGGTAAAACAATCGCCACCAACGTGTGTCCACTAAAAACCAACTGTGTCAGCCTCACCAAATTCCCCAGGGTCCTAGGGTTAACAACAACAACCAGACAGGGTCCAGAGTCCCATTATCCTTCTGGCCACACCAGAAGAGGAGGGAACTTCGCTTGCATAAACAAGGGCTGACTTCTCATTTGCTCCAGTGTCTCTAAAATTTCAAAATGAAGCAATCTGGCAAGAAGCTTAACCTGCAAGGAGCCTCCACATTTGACTGGTGGGCTATCAGAGTTAGAGGAGGACAATCATCATGTAGTCAGGGAAGCATTTGCCGAATCATTTATGATTAAATCACCAAAGCTTGGAAAATAATCTCCTATCACTTCCCTCGTCATCATACTTCCTTTTAATTTCTAAGCCTCATTTACAGCTCTTCCCACAGTCTGTCTGAACGATAGAAAAATCTCTGCTTTTGCCAGGAATAATAGTGCAAAGGAGTGTGGGTGGCAGGGCCCTAACGCCCAAGCTTGGGTCTCCACTTCCCGCCATTGTTCCCTCAGTCAGGTTCCCAGCTTGCTCTGCTGGTCTGTCTGGGGGGAGTTTTTCCAGATAAAAATGACTTGGTTGACTGCCAGTGATTCAGGCAGGTTCACAGCCCCAACCGGCTTTATCTCTCTTGCTTATCACTATCATCAGCTGCGAGAAGACAGACAATAGGGGTGAAGAGGCATTTTGGCTCAGCCAGGTCTTAGGTAGCCCCAGGGGTTTTTCGAGGCCTCCAAACAAGCAGGTGAGGCAGTCTCTCCAGGTCGCGCTGGCTCCCCTGCTGGGAGTCCTTGCTGTGTTACGCTACACAGATTCAATGAGGTTTCCTGACAATTGAGCATTTCCCTGGGGCCCAACCGCACAAAAGGGTCCCTACACTGATTCCTACCCCCTTTAAACCTGTTGTTCTAAGACTCCAAAAAATGTCAGTGAGCCTTCAAGTGGCCAGGGAAGAAGAGACCTTTGAGTGTTGGTTTTTCTCTAGCTTTTGCTTGCTGTATCCCCTGAAAACTCCATTTAAGTTTTAAAACAACCCTGGGATAAAACTAGTGAAATCTGCATGAAGTCTGGATCATATTCATGTCAATTCCCTGGCATTGCTAACATACTTCAGTTACGCAAGGGGACAACTTTCCCCCCCACAACTTCCTGTGAATCTATGACTATTTTTAAGTCATAAGTTCTTCAGAAAGTAAGCTTGATGGTTCTCCAAAACCCAGTCATGTGCCTGGTGTTTGAAAAAGTCACATTGCAGAACAGCTAAGAGCACAGGATTTAGGCCACACAGATCTCAGTTCAAATTCAGGCTTCACGCCTACTTGCTGTGTGATGTTGGGCAAGTTACTTAATCCCTCTGTGCTTCCTTCCCTTATGTAGAAGAGGGATCTTAGCACTTCCTTGACAGGGTGAGCAGGAGGTCTAAATGAGGCAACTCACGGAAAGCACCTACCAGGGCGAGTGGGAAGGAATTAATAATTATCCCTTTGCACAATCTATTGAATAGAGGAGTGAATAGTGTTCTGTTGAACAGTGTTTTTAACAATGGGTTGGTCACAAGCTTGGAAAGTTATGTGTGTAGCTAAAATAATTTTTTTTAAAGGCTTCAATGATCATTCAAGAGGGTTCACACCTGGAACGTGATTCAAACATGAGCCACATGCCTGTGGAAGAATTATTTGAATTCTATCCCATTTATTTCCTTTAAAGGTGTCCAAAGTCCCAAGTTTCCCAATGTCGAAGGAGAGTAAACATTCAATATCACAGAATAAGCAACATTCCATTTCCACTGCAAATAGAAATTGGCTGAAGCCTACTAGCCTGGTGCCTGGGGTCAGTCTGGGGCAGGAGGCAGCAGGTCCTGAAAGGTGTTAGGCCCTATCAACCACCAGCTCCTGAGTGAGTGATAATTAAGGGAAACAGATTGTTGTGAAATATCCAAGGTACCTGTACCCCAGGAAGAGAAGGGCCATCTTGTTCAGGGAAGTACCTTGACCACCCATCAGCACCTCCTGGAGAATTTAAGAGTAGGTCCAAAGTCAGCTCTGGTTATATCTTTCTAGTCTTCCTGCCCTACCCAAGCCCTGTGTTCCAGACATCCTGGTTACTCATCATTTTGCAGACAACACCTGGGTTTCTCCAACCTAGTAGTCCATCCACCTGGAAAGTCCCTCTCCCCACCCACTCTGCTGGTTCTATCCACCCACTTTTCAAAGCTTCTGGTGAATGTGCTATCCTCCATGGTGCTTTCTTGACACTACAATTCAGAGGTCATCTCTCTTCCTCTGAACCCTCCCAATCCCTGGTTTGTCTTTTCCCCCCATCCTTCACCACATTCATTCAACAAAAATCTACATGTCTTACAAGCCAAGCTCTGTGTTTAGTTCCAGTGTGTGTGTGTGTGTGTGTGTGTGTGTGTGTGTGTGTGTACATGTATGCTCGTGCCCCCCATTTATTGGAGTGAGGAGAGTGAACATTAAACAAATAGGCACACAAATAAGTGTATTTTTTCACATTGTATTGCTTCAAAAAATGCAGGATTAAAGAATCATGAAATATGTTCTAAAGAGGCTCTAGTTTAAGAAGGGAGACTAGAAAAGGTCTTTCTGAGGAATGAACATTTAAAGTGAGACTTAATGGATCAACTGGAGTTGTCAGCAAAGTGAAGGTAAGAGTATTTCATGAAAAACAGCAGACATGAAGCCCACAAGGCCATAAAACGATGGGGTGTTTAAAGAACTGAAAAGAGACCACAAAGGAAGCCAAGGATGGCACTGGAGGATCGAAATGGTAGACGGGCCAATCATGGAGGCCCTTGAGGTCATGGTAAGCATCTAAAAATCTTTCCCAAGTGTAGCAGAAGCCATTGAAGGTTTTTCAATAAATAACATGATCCAATATATAACTTGATACTTCTTTGACTGCTATCTAAAAACAGGCAAGAGTAAATGTGAAGCTACCAAGAGGAGGTTGTACTCTCTCCTTGTGAGAGATGATGGTGGCAGTGGGGATGGGGGAGAGGAGAGATCCTAGATTGAATTTGGAGAGATGGTGTTTTGTTGGCTATGGAGACTGAGGAAAAGTGAAATGTTAAAGTTTACTCCCAGATTAATGGCTTGGACCTCTGAGGGGGGTGATGGTGTCACTCAATGAAAATAGCCACGCTGGAAGAATACGCTTAGGTAGAAATGTCTGAGGTACAGCTTTAGACATAAAATTGTAAGTAGGGATATCAAATAGGCAGTTGAATATATTGATCTGGAGTTCAGAAGAGAAGTCAGAGCTGGAAGCATGTACATTTGGAAAGTCATCAACATACAGATTTTAATCATGTTGAGTGAATGCGATTGCCTTGGACCATAGCGTAGAAAGGAGAAGAGTGGTAGAGAAGAGAGAGAAGGGGAGAAAAAGGGAGGGGAGGGGCAAAGGAAAAGCACACAAGACCAAGCTTCTGAGAACCTCATGTTCTATTTTATATTCAAATAATCTCTGCCCTTTTGATCTTATTCAAATTTATACCCTGGGTTTGACAATTTCAGAGTTGTGCAATAACTCAAAATTAAACAATTTTGTTGAGTTCTGAAGTAACATTGTATGATACTATAAATTCATTTAACAAGCATTTATTGAGCATCTTCTGTGTGCCAGGCACTGGGGTAGAAAATGAAGGTGAAATATGAGCAAGACTTAGTCTCTGTCTTCAGGAACAGGTGAGTGGAGGAACAGACACAAAAAGACACCACCATCAATGACACCTACATCAATAACAAGGAATGTTCCTTAGGTACAAGATACATGCCTAAGAATTTCCATCCACTCTTTCACATATTTCTAAAATTGACGCAGTGAGGTGTAATATTATCTTCACTTTATAGATGAAAACTAAGAGAATTTAAGTTATTTGCCCAAGATCATAATGGCAGAGTGATGAGGTGATCTCAGTCTTGCCTGCCTCCAGCGTGATTCAAACATGAGCACGTGTAATGTTGGGCACATGCCTTGATGCTTCTTCCTTGCCTTGCCCCTGCTGCAGAATCTCCTAGTCTGCCTGCTGCATAGCATCCTGGGAAACAATCTAGCGCCTCTAACAGGAAGAGCAGAGGCCCTGGTTTGTCACAGAGCTGATGTGCTTTAGTTTTTTTCAGGGCTCTGCCCTCAATGAGCCTACAATGAAGAAGAGCTACCACACAAGTGCACAAATATTCAAGTTACAAGGATATCAAACAGAGGACCTCTTCAATATCTTTGGACAGTGCCAGCCGTCCTCTCCCCTGACAGCACTTTTTCAGTGTCCATTGTAGGTGTCCTGCATTGCATTGTACTCAGTTTTTATACTTTCAGTGTGTGGCCCTGCAGAGCAGTCACTATGGTTTGATTTCCCATCCTGTATATTTTTAAAGCTAGTCTCCTCACTCCTGAGATGACTATCACCTCCCTCCTCTCTCCCCTTGGGCTCTGGGCATCACGTCTTGGAAAGCCCCTGCCTCAGATCTCTCTCTAGTGTGATCTGCTCTTCACACTGTAACCAGAGTCACCTTGAACCATGAATCTTGGGTCTGTTACACTGGCACACCATGACCCTCAGAATCAATCCAAGCTTCGAAGCCTGGAGCTCCAGGTTCTCCTCTTATGTCTCACACTCTCTGTGTTTTAACAACATTCTTTGTTTCAGCAAGAAGGGTCTCCTTCTACGCACTCAGCTTCTCCTCAATTCTGGGATCCTGTTCTTTTGTTCTTCTGAAAAATGAGTTCTCTCTCTGCTTCACCTTGCTGACCTCTATTTCATCAAGATTCAATCCAGGGAAGAGGTCATACAGGAAGCTTTCCTGGACCCCCATCACCACCCCTGCTGTACTTTGGAAGTGTGACCTGCACTCATATATTTTATGACCACCAACTCCTTAAGTGTTAAGTTTTCACAACTAGACTGAATTGTAAGGACAGCCAAGGTGTCTTCTTTATCTCCATCTCCATATCTCTAGCCTTTACCACAATGTCCAGATACTAAGGTACTCCTTAAATACATGTTAAATAAACCAATGAGTGGCCGAATGATTCTTTATAAAGCACTGGGATATATTAAGTGCCAAATGAGTAGTGCAGACAATAAGTGTAAGAGAAAAGAGGAAACGGTCACTTCCAGTTGGGATAGCCCTAGAAAGCTTCACAGATAAGAAGAAATTTATGCTGGGCCTTGCAGGATGAGATAACACATGTGAAAGTGCTGGCCCAGTGCCAACCTGCTGTTAGTATTGAACAAGGATGAAATGACTCTGATTTGGCGAGGTAGAAAGAAGTGGGGAGGGGGGGCAGGTGGAAGGGGCAAAGGTTTCTAGGTGGAAAAACACAGGCAAGGTCAGCGAACAATCAAGAGACTGGTTTGACTGGGGCAAAAGATTTACAGACAGAATGACAGGTTGGAAGCATAGGTGAGGGGCAGCCAGAGAACAATGCAGAGATGTCTCATACTCTTATCCAGAGTGGTCAATATAGTAGGTCCATAGTTCTGCCTCCCCCTATCTTTTCCACAAAAGAAGAATGCATTTGAACTTAAGGGAAACAAAAATTCAAGCAAAACAATCAAACACTCAGGGCAATGAGATGGGGGTAGAGTGGGTGAAGGGCAGGATTTGGTATTTATTTGGTGTCTCTGCAGTGTGAACAACAGAGCAAAATAACTCTGACCAGTCTGTGCTTTTGTCCACCCATCTAGTTTTACCTGAATCTGAGCAGTGGGGGTGACTTCGGAAAAGTTACTTGAAACAAATTGTGGTAGGAAGGAGAAGGGGACATTCTAAAGTCATGTCAGGAGAGGTAGCAGTCAGTTCTGGTCAGGCTGAGAGGAATGGGGGATCCTAGCCTGCTCTTAGGGAATGGTCTCCCTGTAAGGTGCTTGAAGGCACAGAAGAGTGGCGAATGGGCATGTGTGATGGCGTCCACCATGGGCAGTTTGAAGCCAACACCAATATAATGTCATGTTTGCTGAAGGAAAGCAGAGAATGCGATTGGGCAACACACTGGAGAACTCTGTCCCCTTGCTAATCCTACTTGCAGCCTGTGTGTGATGAAAAGGAGATAGTATGCTGTAGTGAAGAGAGACTGGGTTCTGAGTCAGCAGCTAGTCCACATCTCAGCTACTTACTACTGACTGGGTGGTCTTCACAAACCACTGAAAATCTAAGGTGTGATTTTTCTCTTCTATTGTTCTAATGAGGGGGTTAAGGGTTAAGGGTTCCTTCTAGGTCTCAAGTTCTATGACTCTGTCTCCCACAATGTGGCTCTAAGAAACAGAGCCAATAGAATGCATGTATATAAAGAAATAGATTTATTGTAAGGAATTGATGAGTACGGAGGCTGGCAAGTCCGACACCCACAGGTGAATTGGCAGGCTGGCTACATGGGGGAGTTGATGCTATGGTTACCAGTCTGAAAGCTGTTTCTTGTGGAGTCAGGAGAAACAACATTGCAGATGGAGTTGCAGGCTGGCTGACAGAACATTCTCTCCTGCTGTGGGGAGGGGGGCATGCATTTCATTCTATGTAAACCTTAAATGGGTTGAATGAGGCCCAACCAGTTTAGGGAGAACATCTGCTTTAGTCAAGGCTGATGATTTCAATATTAATCTCCTCTGAAAACACTCTCACAGAACAACCAGAATAACATTTGCCCAAATATCTGGTCAGATGGTCAGCTAAGCAGACGCAGAATTACTGATGACATCTGACTGATCAGTTTCAGATTGCTATGACAGAGTTCTTCATCCTTCGCTACTGTCACAAAAGAACATTATCCAGACCTGCCCCATATTTTCCACCCTCCATTCCCTTTCTTAAATGGAACTTTCCACCCCAGATACCCTTCTCCATTTAGCATTCAGTTCCATGTACTGAAATGCTCCTTCAAAGTCACTTCCCTCCTGAGAGAACCATCACATTCTTCTAAGACACCTGAGATGATTTCCACAACCTCTGCAGGCCTGTTTCCTCTTCTGCAGAGAGGAGTTCTAACATAGTACAATGGTTTGAGCTAATAAACCTCAGGCAATTAGAAAAGCGCTTGACTCAGGAGATTTGACTTGTTACTCTACCCACCCCCACCCCACTAGGGACGTGTGAATAATAACACAACAACTGGGATGGGGGATTTAGCAGTTATCTTAAAGGTAAAGTGTTTTGAAAGCAGACGTTTACTTGTAGACTTTACTTTCGTTCCTTTATTTTTAACTCACCATCTCAAACATCCCATGGTTATAAAAGTTAGTCAGAGTCGTTAGCACACATCAATGTCTGCTCTATTCACAGGCATTAAAGGCTGTGAAGGATAATTGTGTCCATATGTGATTTTTGTCTTATGCATTGACTCTACGTAGAATCTAAACAGCGACTACTTTCTGGGTTTGGTTTTTACTACTCAATCCTTTCTCCCTGGATGAAGCCCTGGGCAGGCAGGGGCCAGCAAAATGTCCACCTAGGCAAGGTCGAGACACTTCGTCATCCACGTTGATTGAAATGACAGGGTTACATCTTTTCCCAGGGCTGTGTAGTGTTCCGTTGTATATATATGTACCACATCTTCTTCATCCGTTCATCTGATGTTGGGCATTTAGGTGATTTCCAGTTCTTAGCTATTGTGAATAGGGATGCAATAAACACAGAGCATCAATCTCGGCAAATAAGTATTTTTGCATCTTTTGGGTAAATACCCAGAAGTGAGTATATCGGAAAGCAGACAGGATCATATGGGATGCACTTTCTTGTGAAATTCAATATGGTCATCCAGAAATCAGGGGCTGTGGGGGGGTAGTTTCCCTTAGAAGGGGTGTGGGCAGAGAGGAATTGTTTGATATCACAATATGCTCTCTCTGTGTCACTGGAATTTCCCACTCAAGTCCATCTATCTGACTCTGACTGAAGGAAGATTTCTCCCTTTACCTGCTGCTGTGCTTGATCTCTCAGAAAGCTTCACCTAATAGCATGGTCTATAACTGTTTGCTGAGATGTGTGAAAAGGCCAAGGTGCTCAGTCAGTGGGAGGGGAATGCTCATAATCTTCCTTATGTAGTTCTTGAGGAACCCATTTTGGCCCAGATACTTAACTGAGCAGAGCAGATTGACTAAAGGATTGCTTACTTTTCCACTACCCCGTAAAATCAGTTTTTTTTCGAAGTAGGATTTGTTATGACCCTCCTGCATTTAGATGCAGTGAGGCATGCTCATCAAAAATGCAGAGTCCTGGTCCTGACTGTAAATTAATGGATAGGCAGCCCGGAGAATGTGGCTCAAGAATCAGCACATGTATACATTCTGTAGATAAAATTCAATGCCCAATGAGTTTGAGAAGCAGTGCACTACGCCACTTTGAGAACCTCATCTGTTTCAGACTGTATCACTCCATTCCCTAGATGTCATGAGAACTCCTTAGGATGTGAGCTGTAGAAACTTGAATTCTTCTAGAATTTTCTAGGTAGTCTAAGGTCAAGTAGCCTCAGAGGCAGATATAAATAAGCACAAAGGTTAAGGTCACCATCCATTCTGATCCAAACCCCTGGATTCAACCAGGCAGCACCCAAACTTTGCCCCTGACTTGACATTTCCCATGGGACAGCAAAGGGATTTACCTGGCAACTCTTGTGCAATAAATCAGCACAAATCTCAAGGCACCACCCTGGATAAAGGCCCTCCTGGCTGGCTGCCGGAGTCACAGCTCAATGGGATAAGCCTAAAGGAGCCCCAGGCGGGTGGAAAGCAGTACAAGTGGGGCTGCCTCTCTGAAGAATCACAATGGAGCCAGTGTTTGCAATACAGCCAGACAATGACTCTAATTCAAGGGACAGGATGCCAAGGCTGAGGGTGCTCTGGGTAAGGCGGGCTGGGGGGGTGCGGGCGGGCAGGACCTGGGCCCCTTTCTTGGCTCAGTCTCTGCTTGGAAATGATTCCATTTTTGTTTTTAATCCTCTTTGTCTCCCCCACCCCACTCCCTATCTCTAGAAGCACAAACAAGTGTCCATCCATTTCTTTCAGGGTAATCACATAGTTTTTATATTTGATCCAAGAATTTAGACACTGTACAACCCCAGGCTGTCCTGGCTGCATATGAGTAAGAGATGTGCATTCTCCAGATTCTGGAGAAAATGAAGTCATCTCCTTAAACAATGGATCAGATTTGACATTCGGCTTCTCTCACCAGTTAATACAGTTCTTTCAAAATGCCTCACTATGCTGCACACAGATTTCCAGCTCTAGTTGCTTCAGATGTTTTCATTTCTACTCTAGGACAGAAACCACCATTTGACTTGTGGGCATTTAATGGATTATAAGCTTGATAGAGAGACATTCCCTTAAGTGTTCATCCTCAATTGTGTCCAAGCCCTCATCAAGGTAGAGGCCAAATGTACAAATATGGTTCCTACAGGGCATCTCTTATGCATTGGGCAGCACACCTGCTCTTGTCTCTTCCAGTAGGGAGCTGGATGAAAGACATTTACATCTATAGTGGAGCTGGATGAAAGACATTTACATCTACAGTGGAGCTAGATGAAAGACATTTACATCTACAGTCTTGGCCAGACTATTTCTTACTTTAAAGAGATGACCAAAGAGAAGAAATTATCCCAAATCTACACCTTTAACACGAGGAGAAAGAATGGCCCAACATTCTGGAGTAAAAGGTCAATTTTTCGCCTTCTGATGTAGATTGTTTTGTATGAAATGAACATAAATTTACAAAGTATTTGCCTTGTATTTTTGGTAACTATTACTGAAATTCTACTAAATAAGAACTAGGCTTTTTGAAAATACAAAGCAGTCAAAGCAGAAGTGACTTCTGGGAATTTTAAAATGCCATACATGTTGGCATCCATTCTGGGCATAGAAAAATAATAAAAGTGATACCATAGAAAAATATATTAGTGAGAAGATAAACTGGAGAATTTATAATAGAAAATAGAAGAACAGAATGAAGATAGTAATGAGAGATTTAAAGAATTCCTAGTATAGAAAACAAGAAGGCTATCTGAAGCAAGAATAAATGAAAATATTGAGTGTATAAACAAAGTCAATCGAATTATATGTGTATTCAATGCGTTGTGTCCAAAATAATCAAAAAGTATAAACAAAGGGTAATTAAAAAAATATACAACATTATACAGCATGTTGACTATAGTTAATGAAATCATTATGCTTTACACCTGAAACTAGTATCATGTTATATGTCAATTATATCTCAATAAGAAAAAAATGTCAACATAGAAATAATTAATCCTAAAAAGGAAGAGGCTATTAACAAAAAGCAAACAAAACATTGGGTTTCTTTTGAGCTTTTTTTCACAATAATGATAACCGCCCAAGGGTGATGAAGAAATGTCCACAGAGATAAGAAGAGAGAAATTGTGACCTCTGTGACCTGACAACAGAAAGATACTCTCAGAAATATGACAACCAAGATTATCCCTCCTGAAGTTTCCCTGTAATGTCCACTAGAACATCATGAAATAAATCCCAAGCGAGAGCTTAAGATACGTTCTTACTGGAACCAGTTATACACACACACCTACAGTGATCAATGTGCTTGAAGGGACTTGGATGTACAAAATAAACTGAAATGGATAATTCTATTTTAAGCTGTGGAGTTAGAATTACTGGAAATGAGGGGAAGTAGTTGAAAAAGTAAGAAAACTTGATTCTTCATTCCATATAAAAAGGATGAAAAAGTTAACATTTACTGGTTCTGTTATGAACTTATCACCCACCTGCTTGACTGCAGAGAAGGTGGGCACTCATTTCCTAGAACTACTTTCCCCATGTGGTTCTAGATCCGGGAGAGTTCACTGTTCTCCCCAGACAGTTGTGAACAGAAAGGTGAGCAGTCCTGTCACTTTACAGAGACTTCCTCCTGGGTCCCAAGGGTCACCTGCTGCAGGCTTCTGGCCCAGCTTTCGTGGTTGATTCATCTTCATGGCTCTGCTCTTCCAAAGTTGGGCTTGCCTCTAGCTCCCATATTAAACCGTCCATTCCCCAAATACCCAGATAATTGTATTCCTAACTGAATTCTGGCAGATAAATTTGAATTGAAGAATGACTTCATAATGTAGTCACCACTTGGAGAATTTAAAGCAGGATGTGCATGCAATCAAAACACTATGCATGTAACGAAAGACAAAATAAGTAAGCCAAGCAAATGTAAGGTATAAAGCTGGATGAGAGAAGGAACACCAGGCATAACAGTTCTGTCAACAAACGTCAATACTTTTAAACCCCTTTAATAATAGGCAAAAAGACTCAGGGTGAGGTAAAAACAGCAAAGCAATCCGCAGATTGCTTACCAAAGAGGATTTAAAATGACATCAAAAGATTGAAAAGAAAAGGCTGGGGTAAAGAATATGTCAGGCCAATGCAAACAAAAAGAAAGCAAGAAAGGATTTAAGATAATAAGGATTAAATAGGATAATTAGAATTTTAAATGATTTCAACATTTAACCAGCTAGTTCCTAAATGCATTCTCACTGAGTTAAATAGAAGCAGAGGTAAATAAACACTGCTATCAAATTGATGCTTATCCTTTCAGTTTTCTATCATCTATCTATTGATTATCAATCTAGCTGTTGTACATATATTATTGACTCTACGATCCATGTATTCTTAAAAGTATTATTATTTTCTGAACATCTGAGAAAGGAAAGGTAGTCCAGCTAAATTATGACATGACAGAAATTGGGAGATGCATCCCAAGTTCAGATATTGAAAACTGTCTAAACCTTACAATAGATATATTTCTAATATATTTTATAAGAATTGACTTGCTTTACATAATTCTCTCTCTCTCACACATACACACACAATGTTCTATAATCTATTTCTAATAATATGACTGGGAGATTTTTCCATTTCAGGTCATAATTATCTACCCCATTAAAAAGGTCACTTAACATTTTATAATTTGAATATACCGTCATCCATTTATCTTTCCTCTACTTGTTAAAATGAACACTTAGGATATTTCCACTTCTTATTTTTGCAATGACAAGCAATGCTGCAGTGACCACCTTTAAACATTCTTATGGAGTTTCATGTGCACATTGTTCTAGAACAGATAACCTGTGGTAGACATGCTCTTTCAAGTATAAGCCCCTTCATAACTTTGCTAGATGCTAGCAGATTGCCCTCCGACAAGTGGATACCAATTTACATTTCCATTGATACTTGCTTCCTGATAAAAGTGGATAATGTTATCATTATTTAAATGTTTGTCAAATCAGTAAATAATTTTCATGTTTACTTTCTTGGGTACCGGAGAGGTTGATCATGTTTACTGTCCATCACATTTCTTCTGTGAATTGCTTTGTCCATTTTTCTGTCAGAATTCCTTTTTCTTTTCTCATTTTATTTGTGAATCTACTTAGATCCAATAGTTATGGGTAACATTTATGGAAAGCAGCTCACTAATCTATTATGTACTCTGCAAATATTTTCTTCCCTTGTGATCCTTCTATTTTCATGTTGTTATGAAGTCAGCCATTCAGTACATTAAAAATAGGTTTCCTTCACTATCCAAAAGTTGAGTTTTCCTATAAAATCTTTCATAAGCCAAAATGTGTCCCACAAAGATACAATTACTATTATTTTCCTTTTTAAAAATAATTGATTTATGTGGGAAAAGGTTTGTTTGCATGTTCTTGGATTCAACAATGACCTACACCAAAGCATATAAATAATGCATAAAACCTGAAATAGTACTAACATATAGTAAAAGCAGCAATGGTAATGACAAGTACACAGCCCATGTAAAGCAGGAATAATGCACTGTGTAGTTTCACTTACCAGAACTGGAAAGACATCGAACACACAGGAAAACTGAGAGGGATTGAGGAAGTGTGTTAGGAAGTGTGTCCTTGGAGGTTGGGTGCTGGAAGGTCCAGGAGACTAGAGTATAGGAGAGAGGAAGAGGATCGCCCACTAATATCTCAGCGTCCCCTGAATTCATCAGGACAGGTAGGTCACTAATATCTATATTTCATATGTCTTCCGGCCTTCAGATCAAAGATCCAGGTTTGTCACCTCTCAATGACCGCTGAGGCTGATGTGGAAGCTTTGAAATATGACAGAATGCCTGACGATTTGGCCTCATGACTTCTCTCATACAATCATCCGACAGCAGAAATCTTTGATCTCTTTGGGTTAGTGAAAACATGTTCTAATGTAGGTCTCTCATAAAAAAGCAAAGTGGTGTCATCTGAAATTTTGAAAAGCAGTTTCAAAAAACAATGTTCAAAATGCACACATTGAATTTGGTGATGGGCAGGGTGTGTTGTCGTCTACATTTGAGGAATGGGAAAGTTGTCGATTCTTCACAGACTTTAGGGTTTGTGATCTGATTAAAAAAGACTTCCTAATTCCAAATTATTTAACGCATTCTCCTATATATTCTGATAATGATGGAATGTGCTACTTCACTTAAGATAACCACAAGTCAGGCAGAGGTAAGCATGTATGATGAATACACAAGGATATCCTGGACTTGACCTCTGACATCCCATCTTTGATTCTGACTGTAATTTAGGCTGCCAAGAATGGCTACAGCAGGTGCAGATTTCAGATGCAATGTTCACAGCAAATTCGGAGGAACAAAAGTGAATGAATTCCCCTCTCTCTTCCTTAGAAATGTGAAAGTCTTTTCCAAATCTCTGATATACTTCTGTTCATATCTTCACCCAGTTACTGCTCTGATTGCCTTAATCTTTTGGGGTGACTAGATATAGGGAGAAGGAGGTACAATCACAATGATCACTACAAATACTCAATTTTTTTGTTTTGTTTAGTTTTAAGGAAAGGTGCAGGCAGGAATGAAGGCAGAGATAGGCAGGCAGGAAGAGAGAGGAGGAAGAATCACTTTATTGTATTTAGTTGTTCATCCTGGCTGGTCTCCCCAGCCCTGGGACTCAGTCCTGGGACCTTGGGATGTATGTGGACTGTGCCCAACTGCTACTCCACCAGGGTGCTCCTACTTTATTAAATTTTAATGTCTGACTCTTGATCTGAAATTAATTTGTATATGGTGCCAAGAAAGGAGCTAATGCTATTTGCTTACCCTCTAGTTATTTTAATACCGCTTATTGACTATGTTAAAACAAAAATAAAAATTATTTTATTATTGATTTGAAATGTCAGTTGTAATACACAAGCATCCATAAACACACAGGTATGCATGTGTATAGGGACTCTGGGCTCTCTTCTCTAATTCCATGTCTATTTTTATTTGCTATGTGGGAAAGCAACCCTACCCACATTCATTGCCTTTGTTTTATAGATATAGATAGATATAGATATAGTTATTTGCACATAATTTATTGAGATATTCCTGAATCAGCTTGTCAAGGTAAAAGAATAATCTATGATTTTGAATAGGATTCCATTCAATTCCATTCTACTATTTGGGCAGAAAATCACCATCATCTCTATACTGAACCTCCCAATCCAGGGTTACTTGGGTCAAATTTTTTTATATCTCTCAGAAAGATTTATAGTTCTCTTCACATTAGGTCATGCAAATTGTTATAAGGTATTAATCTGTTCAGGCTTCCATAATAAAATGCCATGGCCTATGTGGCTTAAATAGCAGAAATGTATTTTCTATAGTTCTGGAGGCTGGAAAGTTCATGATCAAGATGCTCCTTGATTCAGCTCCTGGAGCTCTTTTCCTGTCTTTTTGCTGAAAACTTGTTTCTTATATTTGTGTTGCTCTGATTGACTAGTGAGTGTGGGCATTTTTCTCCTGTGGATGCTTCATTCCATTTTTCCCTCTCTATTCAGTGCTTTTTAATCTTTTCCCATTTCTCCATTGGGTTTGCCATTTTTTCTTACGAATTTGTATACCTTCATATGTTTGGAATACGGACACTTTGTACATGGTATAAATGCAAATATTTCTCCCATCTTGTAGGTTTCTTTTCATATTAAAAAAAATAATATATTCTGATATATTTAAAGTTATTTTTATTTTAATATAATCTTTTTTATAACTCTTTACTTTATGGTAGGTTTTCTCAAGAAATTCTTCCTTCCCCCAAGGACTAAAAGATATCATATATTTTCTTTTTGTGGCCAGGAATAATACAACTGTATTTATTCTCTAATTCCTCTTCCACTTAAATTCTTACTGAAGTAACACTGGTTTATAACATTATATATACACATATATACATAACAATATATGCACATATATACATAACTATCTGTCTATATACAGTTTTAGGTGTAAGGCATTATAAATGTCTGTATATAACACCTTATATTTGCCAAAAGTCTAGCTTCTACTCATTACCAAACAATTGACCACTTTTACCTGATTTACCTGCCCTTCTTCCCCCTTACCTTCTGGTAACCACTATTTTGTTCTTATAGTCTAAAAGTTGGCTTTTGTTTGGTTTTATTTGTGCTTGAATTTTGTTTATCTTTCTTATATGAGAGAAATTGTATGGTATTTTTCTTTTTCTATCTAACTTATTTTATTCAACATAATACTCCCTAGGTCCACCTATATTGTTGCAAATGGTAGGACGACATCTTTTCATAGCTTAAGAGTTCCCTGCATCTTTTTTATCCAGTAACAAAAATATTACCATACATTTTCTTTTGATAGGCTTAAAGGTTTGCATTTTAAATTTGGGTGTTTCATCCTTCTATAAATTACCTTGAATAGAATGTGAAGTAGGAATTTAATTTCATTTTTCCACTTAGAGACCCGATTGCCCCAACACCTATGCTGATAGCTCTGTCCTTTCGTACTTATTTGTCATATCTCCTCTGTTGTATTATATGAGGCTATTTTCGCTTATGTTTTAGTTTCCAGGCTCTCTACTCTGGTCTTCCAATCTATTGGTCTCTTCCTGCATCAGGAGGCAACTTGTCCCCAACAGGAAAGGTTGTACACTGACATGCGTACTTGTGTTTATGTTTGACAGGGAAGGTGGGGTTTGATCCTGGAGTAATTTCATATTGGAAAGGTTTTCTTGGCTATTAAAAGGTTGTTCCTTTTTAAAGAAGATCTATGATATGGGCCACAGGTGCTATGAATTGGGGAGCAACCACAGTCATACCCCACAAACGCCAGGAAGTATTCAAGAGCGCTAGAATTTCAGAAGCGCTATCACTCCAGTGTTATAAAAACCTTGATGTGCAATATCCAGATTTCTTGCCAAGAGATGATGTGAGCAAATCAAACTCATCCTTTTGGTGTTTTGTACTCAGAAGGATAATTATAGTTGCCTTGCATTGGTCCAAGCATCACGGTTTTGAGAGTAAAGAAGGAAGTGCTCCTCATTCTGTGATTTTACATGTTTAGGGATAGTGAGACTATGCGTGATTTCCTCTCTTGGCTTTTCTGCATTTTCTAAATTTCTACAGTACACATGTGTTACTTTAATTCTATGTCTCTATTGGGAGTGAGTTCAACAGGGATCTATTTGTGTCAAAAACAAGAAGCCATTGGCTTCAGACCACAGAGCTGAACCAGGGCCACAGTGCTGTCAGAGACACACACTTTCCTCTTCATGCTTGTAACCTCATTGTCCCAAGATGGCTGCTACTCCTCCAGCCTTCATGCTCATATTAAAGGAAGGAAGGAAAAAGGAAAAGGAAGGAGGAAGTAGTGGCTGTGTATTAGGAAAACAGAAACTGTTTCAGAAATCTATAGTAGCAGTCTACTGACGCCACATTTGCCATGACTACTCCGACATGGAAGGAATCTGGGAAGGTGACACTTTCGAAAGGGCACACTTTGCATGGGATACTCTAAAACCTGAGTTGGTGAAGGATAAATTGCAGGCTGAATTTGGTCTGATGTCTGTTTTTGTCGATAGTTTTATTAGGACACGGTTATACCCATTCATTTACATATTGTCTATGACTGCTTTTGTTATAATAGAAAATCAGGTAGGTTCCACAGATCATATGACTGCAAAGCCAAAAATATTTACTATCTGGCTCTTTACAGAAAATGCTTGGGGACACCAAATCTAAGGGAAAAGGGGAAAAGGAGGCAGTTAGTTAAGTAAGTGGAAGAAATGCAACATTATGTAGTTAGCCAGCAACCACTGAGGAATGACTGTTACCCCGAGGAAGGTACATTGTCTAAATGTACAAATACAATAAAGAAAAGGACAGATGCCTTACAAGTCTAAGTTAGAAAGGAACTTACTCAAACAAACACATTTTAAACAGCATCCAGGAGTGCTGGGCACCAGCTCTGATGTCTAAAGGTCAATAACTTAATCATCTAACCTAATCATCTAACATTTTCTTCTCATTAAGACAGAGGAGAAATCTCAGGTTTCCTAAGTTCCTTTTGGGCACCTCAGGAGGAAAGCAGTCAGGTGAGAAGAACTGTGTGAAGTAATCTCTGCTCTCTGTCCTCACCCTGCAATAAGAGGAAAACGTCGACACCACCTTAAAAATTACACCAAGAGCAAATAGCTCTCGCTGCACCTGAAAGTGTGTGGTGGTAGCTGAAATACAGACCCCAGGATCCTGGGGAATGCGCCTTCTGGGCTTTTGTACAAGTCTCAGTGCTGGTATCTTACCGTAGGTTTCCTGTTTAATAGTTTCCCTGCAGGAACAGATCCATTTGCACCCCTGAGTTGCCTTGACTGTGAGAGGTCGGCCCAAGTAACCTGGCAAATCAATCTGATCTTCCTAGATCTTACATAGGGAATAAGAAATGCATGTTGTGACAAAAATGATCCAAAATTCTCATGACAGCTAATTCATTGCTGACATGTCAATGGGATGATCCACTTCTAAGACACATTGGTTCAGTCTTTCTGATTGCGATCATCTATTTGTAGTAACTGTCATGGCGACTCTTCATAAGTGACATTCCAGATGTCGAAGGTAATGTTTGAGGCCAGCCACAGGCCAAGGTGTATAAGGAATCCACTTCCTCGTGGCTTTCAGAGGGATCTGATGAGAGCTGTTACTCTGTTTCATCTAGTGAATGAGCTGTGATCTGTCAGTGGGTCTGTCAGGAGCAATTATATGCAGACGAGGCCTAAGTCTGTATTTGGGTTGGGGGTCACTAATTGGAGACATCTGCATGGAAGGCATGGAAGGAAAACTTTTGTCACAAATACTAGGCATTTACTGGGCTCGCTTATAGCATTGATTTGACTTCTTATTTAGGGACACCTGTTATCTGCATGTTAAATCTTCGTCTTCAAATATTTGTCACTTTTCTCTAATTCTTTTTTATCTCTCTTTTAATTTCAGTTTGATTTTTTTTTTAACTATTTTGGTTATTCACCTTTTTGTTCCTTCTAGCTTACTCTTCATTTCTCAGAGTATTTTTCTTCTTCTATTTATGATTTTCTTGGAGTGCTGTCACTTCATTTCTGAGCTTCTGGAATTCTAATTTATGTTGACTTTCTTTCACGTCTTACAGCCAATTTTGAAATAGAAAATGATGTTTTTGATCTTTTCTGTAGGCATATCACTGAATTATTCTTTCATCATCTG
Source organism: Solenodon paradoxus (assembly GCA_004363575.1). NCBI lineage: Eukaryota > Metazoa > Chordata > Mammalia > Eulipotyphla > Solenodontidae > Solenodon > Solenodon paradoxus. The sequence continues at coordinate 172,273 of RJWH01001849.1, forward strand.
TTGGGGTGTTACATTGGTTGTTAGTCTCTTTTTTACATAATAACTTTGCATTATACTTGACTTCAGTAATTTTCAGTTCCTTATTTTAATGTAAAATTAATTTTCCTGAACTTTTAGAATACATCATGATTTAGAATAGGTCAAAATAAGGTAGCCTTATTTTTCAGGCTCACAGAGTTTTCTCTTCTGTTGTTTTCAGGTAATAAATAGGAAAACAAATTCAAATCTGAAAAAAAAGTATCTATTGCACTTAGGACAGATCACCATTTCCTTCATAACAGAAGACATATAATGCAATCAGTTCCGACCAGGTAGAGCACCATATCAGGAGTCTGACCAGATGAATACTTAGCTGCAGCCAATCAGCCAAGTTACATTGGTTAAAGAGTTTGAAATGGTACAAACTTCCTGTTATAAAATAAATAAAAGGTATAACATACAATAAAAAAATTCTGATTAGAATTCCATCTTTTAATGGCTGTGATGGAAACTATGCCAACACTGCCCCTGGTAATTTGGTGCTGATACATGGCTTCTGTCACCCTGGACTCCTTGTCCTGTGTTGAAATAGGCATTTTCAGTTATGATGCTTCTCAGCACTGAATCCTCTATCATGCTGTTCAAGGGCATTAGCTTTCTTCTTTATCAACACTGAGAAGTAGAAGTTAATGGAAAACTACAGTAACCCTATGAAGCAGGACCAAAAATTATATTGGTTAAAGAGGTTGAAATAGTACAAACTTCCTGACAGGTATAATGCATAGCAAAATGAATACAACTAATACTGTATTGTACATTCAAAAGTTGCTTAAAGAGTTAATATATTAAAAGTCCTCATCACCAAAAAGTGTATAATTATGTTTGGGGATGAATGGTAACTAGACTTTTTGTGGTGACCATTTCACAAAATATATAAATATTGAATCATTATGCAGTATGTCTCAAATTAATATAATGTTATATATCAATTTACCTCAAAAATGTTACAGATTAAAATAACGAGATACCATTTTTCACCTGTGACATTGACAATTGTGTTTTTAGCGACAATATGATGGAAGAATGGGGATCTTACACACTGCTGATACAAATGAAAACTGTATAAGCTTTTGGGAAAGCAACTTGGCAAAATTAAAAGCCTCAACACTGTCATAACTTTGATAAACTTGATAAATCATTTCTATTTCAAGGAATGCATTTGAAGGAAACTATTAGATGCACAGAGATTTATATACAAGATTTTTCTACTACATTCATTATTTGAAATGAAAAAAAATTGAAAATAAATGTAACTTTAGCAATGTGGGTTTTGGGTAAATAAATGATGGTACATGTACTGAAAAATGTTTTAAATATACACTTTCTAATATGATAGCTGCTGGTCACATGTGACTCTTGAACATTTAATATGTGACTAGCCTGCACTGAGATGTGCTGGGAGTATAAAATAGATACTAGATTTTTTTTTTCTTTACCAATTTGTATATTGATTACATATTGAAATGATAAATAAATTGATAATATTTTCAGTACATATATTATCCAAATTAATTTAGCCTGACTTTCATGACTTTTTAATCATAGCTATCAGGAAATTAAAAATTACTATGTGACTTATATATTATGTTTTATTATTATATTACATAATATGCAACAGATATATCTATTGAACAACATCGTTCTTCATGAAAAATTACAAGATGGGAAAGCACGTTTCACACAATATTATATCATCAGATGTTTTTATGGCTAATCCAATATTGTGTGCATATCAGCATGCAAACCTATAATAGGGCAAAGTGACATCACAGGCCTCCTGATGAAATATACCACCAAGAACACAATGTATTCAGGAAACATTCCTGTCCAGAATGCATGGGTCTAATTAGGAGGAAGCATCAGACAAACCCAAATTGAGGGGCCGTCTACATTCTGGCCTGAACTCTGCAAATATACCAATGTCATAGAAGAAAAAGGCTGAGAAACACTCTTCGATTAAAGGAACTGAAAAAACATCACAGCCAAACACCATGTTTTCGAAGACTGCTGTACAGGACAATATTGAGACAACTGGTGCAATCTGAATGTGGACTCAATCATCACATTATCTTTATATTAAATTTTCTGACTTTGATCACTGTGCTGTGGTTAAGTAAGAGAGTTTCCTTGAACATAGAAAATATATGCTGAAGTCTGTAAAGGTAAAGGATCACAAAGCCTGTAATTCACTCTCAAATGGCCGAGCAAAAGTTATAGTGGATATAACTTACGCTTGTATGTAGAGAATATATGGGAATTTATGGAACCCTTTTTGCATCTTTTCTATAAATCTGAAAAATTTTGAGAATAGAATGTTAAAATATTTAAGTATACATTAAAAAAAAAATTATGAGAAGGAACACTGCGGAAATTTCCAGAAAGTTCTCATGCTTTAATAGTAGCATCTTCTTATCCCCATGTTGGGCCTTGCACTTTAGAGGGCCCCATCAAACCCATCTCTGGTTGTGCCCTCCCAATAGGGTAGGCAAGGCAGCAGGACCAAGGGATGTGCCCACCCACAGCCCACCAACCCATTCTAGAGCATTCTTCAAGTACTCAGCATCTGGGAATTCCTACCTTATAACCCTGAGCCCACTTCTAGACTGTGGGTGCCTATTGACTGAGTCCATCTTCCTGAGGGTGCAGCACATCAATGGGGTGCACACCACTAGGCCTCAGGGACAGATGATTAGATGGGGTGAGAGGGAGTTATGCGCGTGAAGCTAGGTCACACAGTCAGGGTGTCCACATTCATCCAAGTTGTGCTCTTGCAGTAGGATGGAGCTGACTGTGGGAGACAGCAAGCTGCAGGCTGGGAAGCGGAGTCCAGTTTTTTCCACATCTCCTGTTCAGGCGTGCGACTCTGAGGAGTCTGAAAAGTCTCCATTCAAGTCTGACCTCACAGATCATGGTGAAGCTCTATTTGTCTAAGTCTGAGGATAAAAATGCATTTCATATATAGTGTGCCAGCTCAATGCTTGACTTCTAAATATCTGGACATATGGTACGTGGGCCTTCATTCTGCTCTTTCCCCAGGCCCTGCCATGTTAGGTTCACAATCAGAAAAACGAAGCTTCCCGAAGACTTCCTATCCAGGCTGGGTGCTGCTGTCCCATCTTGGTTCTCATTCTAAAGGAAGGGAAGCTCCTGGCAAGTGGAAGACCAGACTGTGAAGACTGGCAGGAAGCTACAGTGAACATTTGGGGAGAACACTTGGATAACTCAGAAGAGACTGTACTACCTCCAGTAACAGGCCCTGAGGGAAAACAGGTGCTTTCCAGGAAAACCTCTCTCTGTGGTGAGGAAGGGTCACAGTAAAAACAGAATACTTTCTGTTGGGCAGGGATTTAATCTCTAGTCCCTAAATGGTGCAGATTATCTGGAAAACTCCTTAGGTGGATCTCCAGTCTGTCGAGCCTTATCTAATATCTCAAAGGGGTTTGGAAGTGGGAATAGCAGCCTGGCTTCCATGGGTGAAGCCAGGGGCCAGGAGCCTAGCACACAGGGCTGTCTTAGGACTGAGCTTACCCGAGGCCCCACGAAGATCTCAAAGAGGTATTGCCAGGGTGCTTGAAAGGCCCAGCTTAGGAGTCTGACTGGCTCTGTCCCTGGCACTGACACAGTCAGAAGCACCACCTTCCAGAAGGTTCACTGCTTCCAGTAGCCAACATTTCTAACTACTCACACAACTGGCTTATTCTCACTATTCAGGTTGCAAGTGCTCTCCCTTCATAGGCTTCTCCTGACCACCAAGCTAATGCCGCACCTGCAACCCCAGTCTCTCCTCTTGAAGAAAATAACTTTAATGAGAACAGAGAATTTTTCTCTCATTTATCACTGTGGCCGCAATCCAAGTACTCATTAACTATCACAACTATCCATCATTATTTGTGTTAAAATGTGAATATAGTCTTCTCAAACTTTCCTTCTAAAGTTTTTCTCTGGGGTGGGGGTGGGGGCATAAAGAGCAAACCCAACAGTGCCATCAAACATGGGCCAAAATAGCTCACAGCAAGTCCAAAGTGAATAGAAAATTCTTTTATTCTAAAATGCCTATGAGTTTTCTATTGCTGTGTATAAATTACCAGAAACTTAGTGGTTTAAAACAATGCACATGTATTCTCTCACAGCTTTCACAGGTCAGGGGCCAGCACATTTTAGTGAAGGCTTCTACTCAGAGTCGAATAATGAAATAAAGGTGGTATCTGGCTTAGTCCTCCTGTGAAGGTTTGACTGGGGAAAGATGTTCCCAAGCTCCCTCGCATTGTTAACAGAATTCAGTTCCTTGCGGTTGCAGGACTGAAGTCCCTATTCTCTTGCCCACTGTAGATGAGTGGCTGCTCTTTTATTTATTTAATTTTATTTTAAAGGAAAGGTGCCAGCAGGAATGAAGGCAAGTAGGAAGACAGGTAGGAAGAGAGAGGAGGAAGAAGCATTTAATTTACTTTATTTAGTTGTTCATCTTTGGTTGTTTTCTCTGGCCCCACAATGCAAACCCGGTTTTGGGGATCTATGTGTCCTATGGGTCCTGACTCAGCTGCTACTCTACCAGCACATGCTCTACTGACTGTTCTGGAAGACAAGAGGCCACTCTCAGCAACTTGTCCTCAGTCACAGCAATGGACAATCCCTCCTACACTGAACCGCTCTCATGCTTTGAATCTCCCCAACCCCACCCACTACTGCTACCAGAGAAAACACTTCTTTTGAAGGACTCAGGTGATTAGGCAGGCTCCTCTAGATATTAAAGTCCACTGTGCTGTATAACATAACCTGAAGCTAGGATCGAAATTCCTCATTTTCACATTTCTTGAGGTCATTTAGAATAATGTATACCAGACTCAGGAATTCTTGATGATATCTTAGAATTCTACCTATTAAAATCAAGCTCATTTCTCTGTCTACTTCATTGAGTATTTTAAAGATGTTTATTTATATTTTCATATAAGTACAGATATATGATATTCTACTATATTGTTATATATTATATACATGCATTTTATACAAATATGAATTGTGCATATATTAAAATATTTGTACATAATTTATATAAGATAATATTTAAATCTATTGATTGGCTAAGAAGATGTGGGATAGACCTCCTGTGGTGTTATATACATTCTGCCCATCACTGCATACCCAAAAAAGTCCAGAAGGAGTGGTCCCTCACAGGGGTGCCACGTGCATGAAATGAGAAAAGCATGAGACAGAACTCAGGCCAGCTTGTCTCAGTGCATGCTTCATCTACTTTAGCTGAAATGGAATCAAATGCATTAGCTGCCCTCACTCAAGAGTGGTCTAGACTTAGGCAGCAGCGGGCAGGAGGCAGGAGCAGGGCACTGTCTGGGGGAGAAGGGTGTGGTTACTATGAGGGGCAGGGAAGCAAACTGTCCTCCAACTTGGAGTCAGACAGATACCCGTTTTAATCTTTTCTTTCTCATTTGCAAGCTTTTTATTTCTGGGTAATGTGCTTATTTTGACTTCTGGTTTTTCCATCTTAAAATGGGGACAATTACACTTTCCTGATAATTTTTTGTATGAACATCAAATGAAATGCTTGAGAAAGTTCTCAGTCCAAGACTCAGATTAGAATAGATACTTTATAAGGCTTATGGTGTCCAAATCTGGAAATTTCCTGGCTGAACTAAAACTTTGAATTAGCGCATTAAGTCTCCTTGGGGCTTCTGTTGCAAGATAGACGTGTTCCTAGAAGGGGAAAGATCTTACTCTGGGCTTTGTGCTGGATATGTGCCCGACATATAAGGATAAATGTCTGCTTTGGTCCTGAGCAGTCAGCCCTGCAGGGAGGGAGATCTTGGCATTGAGCTATTTGCAGAGGAGAGGGGCCCCAGGACAGGAAGACATGGGTGTGGCAGGGACATTTAAGAGAGACCAGATCCTGGTGTAGTAGTGGTTGTGTCCACTGCCTCTGGACAGTGCAGTCAACATATATCCCAAGAACCTGGGTTCACATCCCAGGTCAGAGGGGGAAAAACCAAGATGGACAATGAAATAATATAAATGAAATGCTTCTTCCCCTTCTCTTTGCCTATTCACCTTCATTTTTGCCTGCACCTTTAAAAAATTAAATTCAAAAAAGAGAAAGACTAGCTCAAGAGTGGCTTCTCCTGGGGTGTACTGGGCAAATCCAGGAGACCCTGGGACTCCCTCAGGGAGTAGGCACTCTACACTCATAATTCCTAAGAGGGTGTGGGGCCCCTTGGATCAGAAACACCCCCCCACCCCAACTGTCCAGTCAGTCCACTTCAACAATTCTCCCTCTCTTGCCCTAATCCCCTCCCCACACATTCCCACTCTAACTGCCATCCTAGCAGGTTTCCACTTTGACCAACAAATTCAGTTGTCCTCCTTTGAGAGGCAACACAACACTTATAATTGTAATCAAACTTTTTCATAGGTACATGTGCAAAGCACTATTGGAGCAAGAGGAAGGACCCCTCAGACTGGGTGGGAGGGGAGGGAGGAGGGGAGATGCTGTCTGAAAGGGTCTCACGAAGGACGGGTGGGTTTGCATAGATGCAGAAAGGGGGAGGACTTCAAAAGGAATATGATCTGTCCACAAACATCCTGGCACTCCTTCCAGACACGTGATATGACTGCATCTCACTGCTACTGCTTTAGAATTAGGGACGGGCAGGGAAGAAACAAAAGAAAAAAGTAGTTAGGTTTTTTCTTTTTTTCCAATATTCTTTACAGACTGTGAAGAAAGAAAACATCTGTGAGGAGTGTAGGCTAGTGATGCGAACAGGCAGTCTAGGCTGTGAGTCTGTGAGCATGTGTGAGAGAGGATGAGGTGCGAGGCGGTGAGGAGATGGAGGTAGTCAGCGAATCTGCAGCAGTGGGTTCAGCAAGAATCAGGCTGACTAGGAGGCAGCCAGGAGTCTCTTCTGAGAAAAGTCGAGGCATCTGTGCTGTCCAGGCCATTGAGGGCACCAGTGCAAGGTATGGCCCAGGCATTGCTGCCTAACTTTATGTCTTTAACCACATCCTGCCAGATGAGAGTCCAGTCCAGAAATAGGAAGGGTTTACATGTTCCCCAATTTCTACTACAGAGGCATTTTTGCTAAGATTAGGAACTGTTAAGTTGAGAGCCAATGAAATTAAGTCTCCCCAGAATTATAAAATGTATTAAGCATTCTAAGTACTTTCGATCTCATCAGTGCCACCAGATGTCTCTGAAGTTAGAAAATTGCTTAGAAATAAGGAGGGGTATCCCCTTCCCCAATAGGAATCAATGGAACTAACCCTGGATTTGTCTGAAATCAGGAACAGGTTACACACAGAGCAACTGTCCCAACACCTTGCTTATCTGCATGTGTTCTGACCTGAAAAGCATAGTCTATAATTAACCATGCTGGTTGTACAGGCATTAGCAAATCATCTAATCAAGTCATAGGGTGATTAGTTGTAAAGCAAAACAAAACGAAACTCCTAGGCTTGCCAATACTTTAGTTCCTTGTTACAGTTTTCACACCCACAGTTGCCTAGTCTGGGCATTTTGACTTGCCCCCCATTCAACCTGGAGAGCAGGCTCATGTGGGTGATCAGGACACAAAAAGAAAGAAAAGGAGAGGGATGTCAAAAAGGGGGGTGGAGTGCTGACCAGATGTTATGTTTCCAAATAAAGCATCTAGATGTGGCATAAATAGTGAAGAATGATGGAATGGGAAACCAACAGTTTCCAATCATGAAATAATGAAAGAAGAGAAGAAAAGAGGACAAATAAGATCTGGCATGAAGCTATTTGGAGAGTCTTATGATTTTCTCTGTTATTTACCATCCTGTACTAACACTGAGGCATTCTGAGCTCCACAACAGGGACAGTGGAGAATGGTAGTAAGATCTGCCCAGATTTGGGCAAAGAATGTGAATTAGAGAGGACAACCAAAAAAGTGACCTAATCTCTAAAGCAGCCCGGAGGAAAGTAACTGGGCAATGCAGGTATGGCTCACACAGTGACAGCTGGGTGGAAAGTTATTAAAGAGGGGGAGCTGGGCTTCCAGCATGGAGTTGAGAAGATGTCTAGAGCCAGCAGAGGAAGTGTAAGGGACTATGGTCTATATAATGGGAGAAGCCACCTTCAGCTCCAGCTCCAAAAGGAAGTGACTTCCCAATTAAAGTGGGGGTAAACTCTGTCCATTGCCATTATGTGACCCACAATAGAGTCCATGGAGAAAACAGAGGCCCAGCATGAGCAGAGAGTTAGCAAGAGGCAGCATCACACAGTAGTCGTGGGCTTAACAAGCAACAATCAAGAATATGCTTTCAGTCCGACTAAGTTTACGAAGCATGAATTGGCCATGCACATGCTCCAAACTAAGTGAAGCAAGAGTCATGAGGGGCACACGAGAGAGGGACCCCCTCTGCCTTCTATTCAGCCTCATATATGCTGCCACAGGCAATGGGGCCTCTTCATTTCCTACTGCTGGTCCCAGCCATGTAGTGATTCTAACCCAGAGAAGATACAGGTCATTGATCTTGACCTCCTTGTCCAGTATCTTGTGACTTGGTGACAACTGAAGCCCTTCCAGAGTAGCACTCCTTTCTTCCTGACATCATGCATGATTGCCTCAAAGCACTTGGCTCCTGTTGGGGCTGCCATGATGTAACAATCCCCAAGCCTCGGCTTCATCTGCCTTCCTCCCAAATTCCTGGGTCAATTATGCTACTGGGTTCCCCGCAACCTCCCCAAATCCCAGACCCTGCATGTACTTACCTAACCTCTTATAAGGACTAGATCCTGATTTTCTACCTTCAGAGGGTTTGATCACTGTGTGGATTCCCACTGCTCTTTGTCTTCCATGTCCTGGGTGCCAATCTTTCCTGCAATGTTATGTCTGTGCAAAGAACCTTTTTTCCAGGGAGAGAAAGGTTCTCTGAGGCCCAAATTTGTCCAGGGAGTGTTTCTCTGCCTTGCTTAGTCTAGAACCAGAAACTTGCTTCTAAAATTCAGATAGGGCTCCCAGTTTTAGCACTCATTACACCCAAGAAATATAAAGGATGCAGGTTGGCTGGGGTTCTTCATTTAATTGGCAGTTGATAGACGTGCAATCTCTGGCCTCATCTTGGAATGTCCTCCCAGTGAGTTCTGATATATGGGAGCCCTATACCCAGTTTTCATTTTAGTTCCAGTCCCCTCTGGGCCTGCCTGGGCATCAGAGTTTGGAGAATACATGTTGACAGTATATTAATCTGTCCATTGATCCATTCATTCAATCTATAACTCCAGTGACCTACTGGTTATGAGAACTGGCCTGGAGCTTGTAGCTTTTGCAGAATAAAGCATTATGCAGCGATTATGAGTATAGGCTTATGCCTGGATTCTAATCCTGGAATTTGTACTCGAGTTATACGATTTTAACCTCATTTCTGAGCTTCAGTTTCCTCCTAAATAAAAAGGTGAAATGACAATAGTACCTAACTCACAAGGTTTTATTATCCTTGGCATATAGTAACTTCTCAACATTTTTCAGTTTTTATTTATTTCATGCTGATTCCACTCAGGTTTCCAGTCACCATAAAATAAACAAGTCTGTAGTTCTCAGGCAATAAAGCAATGAGAATAAAAATTCTTTGATTTCTCCATGTTGACTAATATAGCCTGGGCTGGTTTCCCCTCTTGCTTTCTGTTTTGCCAGGAACAGGGGGGCTTGATCATTCGACAGGGATGACATAGGACTTCAGAGAAACTTTCCTTGGAGATCTTAGCAGGCAAAAGCCTGCTGGTTGCCTCAGACTCTGCCCCTCCCCACCCCCAAGCTTCTTGAGCTGAGCCTCCTCATGCTACCCTAGTTCATACGTTCATCCAAAATGAAGCAGGATTTTACCCAGGGCCTTAGTCCTTCCGACTCAACGGGCTTAGGATGCAGCTGCTAATTTAGTTTTGGATCTCGGGCCCAGGCTCAGGCAGTGGCATCTTCTGTGCCCCTGCTCTAGGAGACCTCTAGATCACCTTTTATAGCAACTAGACCCAGGAACCCCGAGATTGGAGATAGTTCTGGGAATCCTTCAGACTCTCTCACATCAAACCCACACACTGCTCTGCCTGTGATGGCCTGCTCCAAAGACTGGGCCTCTACCTGTGCTTCCTCTCTTTAATTCTGAGGTAGGACCCATACCTCTTTCTGAGGCCAGGTTCCAGGTTCTGCATCTGAGTCAGCGTCCAAAGCCACAATTTACATCCAGCATGCTGAATCCTTGTCCTCAATGTTGAAGTCTCTTCCCCTCTGCCACTGCTCCATTTGCACACCTGTGGCTCATACCTCACTGCCCAAGCTGAATTTAGAAATCGTGGGGGTTTTGCTGCCATATTCCCTCTGTTGCCCTTGGGAATGATAAAGCCACTTGTTCTTGAATCCCTGAGTCTCTGCATCAGGGTAGCTTCTCTAACTTACAGGCCACCCAGTCCAGACACATGGGCTTGGGAGAATCCAGCACCTGCTGGTGGTGTGATCTTGAGATTTCTGTGCCTTAATTTTCTTAAGTGGAAAGTAGAAAAATAAGACTTACCTCATAGGTCTCTGGTGAGGTAGAACATATAGAGCACTTAGCAAAATGTCTGGCACATATGAAGTGGACAATAAAAGACAACACTAAAAGGATTTAAAGCAATGAGATAAAAGAATCTTTGTTGGGGGAACTTAGTTTTGTGTTCACATACTTCTCTTTGTTCCCTGGAAAAGTGCAATGATGCTCCCTTCTCGATGTAGTGCTCACTGTCCCTAACTAGTATCCAGAAACCAAGGGGGAGTCTGAAAGCCCTGAGGTGAGTAGGACAGAGTCTGCGCTCCCAGGTACTGGGCAGAATGGTCTAGAGGTCCAGCCATCACTTGGTCTTGGAAGCTTCAGATGCTGCTGAAGACTCCAGCCTAAAATCTCTAGGCATGAGCGCACTGACGGGAAGAGGAGAAGGGAGGGAGAAATGCTGGAAAGGGAGGTATGACCCAGGAAACAAGAATGGGAACACTCAGCAATGGTCTCCCTGCAAATAGGGCAAAAGGGAATTTATAGGCTCATCTGTGCTAGGACAAAGTGGACATGGCAGGACACCAAAGCCAGGCTGCTCTTTCAGCCTCTGTTCCACACTTTCCAAACTCATGGGCAGGGCTGGGCTGCTCCATGTTGATGCTCTCTGCTCAGCACTTTGCCCAGCTTTCATCAGGCCTGGAGGTTTCACAAGGCTCTAATTACACTTCCCACCAGAAACATGGTTCACAGATGGGGGTGGCGATAAGGACAATTAGCCTTGGCCTGTGGGTCAAAGTTGCCTCTCAAAGTGCAGGGCTCTCCCTCATCCCCAGGAAGACAAGTAGAAGGGATCTGTCAAGTCATTAAGCCTGGAGCGAACAAGGACACAAATCAGGTTCCTAGAATTTCCTTCCTCTGGTCTCAAGAAAGACAACTTAACTATTCCCATAGTGAGAGGCAAGAGAGGACCTGCCTGGACTAGGAAATGGAAGACTCAAGTTCAACGGCTGGCTCTGTCTCAGACTCCTCATGTGAGACACTAAGCTAAAAATGGAGACATCATCATCACCATCACCATCCCACATGCCCATGGCTATTAGTATCTGCCTCATAGGTGTCTTCCCTGTGCTGCACTGGGTCAATAGACCTTCATAGACCAGGCCTAGAAGAGAATACAGAGTGGTTGAATGCCCCACCACAGACTCTTCTACCACTGAGCCTCTGGGACTGTGTCCACCTGGGTAAAGCCCTATCTGAGCCAGCTGTGTGAGGATGCAACCAGCTGTGAATGCGTCTTCTACAACCAGGAAGCCTGCTAGTACTCCGAAGTGTGCTCCTACCATCACTCACCTGAGAGCTGGAGAGAGGTTCCCTCAGGCCTCTTGTGTTTTCTAATCAGGGAAGCCTTCTCTACTAGAATGTAAGTGCCACACAGCTTTGCCTGGTTTTGTTTTTTTTTTTCACTGTTGTACACACAGTACAGGGCACATAGAAGACAGTCAATAAACAGTTGATGAATGAATGAGTGGATTTCTCCAGTTCTCATGGCCAGGTCCACAAGAGTCAGTCTGGAGCCATGCGCGCTATAGAATTTTGCTTCCCCTGGCTAGAATGGGGCATCGTTTCTACTTACTAGATTCCTCAATCTGCTAGACCTTCACTACACAAAAGAACCACCAGAGGAAAATCTAAAATAGTATCAGTGCCCACATCCCATTTCTTGAAAATTAGCTGGAAGTGGGATCTTGACATCTGGTGTATATTGTTAAGTACCAATGAAAACATACTAAAACTGTAATATGCAGCTGAGGCAGAGAACCATTGCTCTAGACATAGGGGAAGGATGGAATGCCAGAAAGAAATGGGAATAGAGTAGGGAGATCAGACAAGGTAGGGATAGAGTGAGGAACAAGGTTATCAGATTCCAGAAGTGTCAAAGTTCTTTAGGAGTCAAAGCAAGGAGAAAGGATTGAATCAAGGAGACAAAGCAAAAATATGGGCTATTTCTAAATAGGAACCTAAGCCACTCAAAGATGCTGCAAAGACCCCCTTTGCCTTTCCTCCTACAGACACCAAAAGACATAAGTTTTCCACATAGCGACTAACAGTTAATTCAAGACTGCTCTTAACCTACTCTGCCCACTTGAGCTGCTCAAACAGAGATGCTGACTAGTTCACTCAGCTGAGGTCCTTTCTCCTTAATGATACCTAGCCTGATTCTTAACTGAGGACCATAGTTTAAACACAACAAAGCTATTTATTGCTAAGAAATAAGCCCACAATGTTGGGATGAGTTATGGTTGGTGTTCATAAATACATGCACACCCCAGACATACTCATAGTCCAACTTATACAAATATACATACACACAGGCACACACCAGTGATTATAAATAAAGTGTTTACTATGGTATAGATCTTGTGTTGACATCTGTAAACCCACTTACTGAATGGGTTGAATTTAATGATTGTATAAACAGGAGTTTAGTTTTTCTCTTATCACTGCCTTCAAACATAATGCCTTCCCTTGATGACTTCTTGGTCACTTTTGTGTATTTGAAGGATCCAATCTTATTAAAACTTAAAATGTTTTAGCATATACCCAACTCTTAACCCTTCCCTCCTACTTTCCATACGTAAGCTCAGGTTTGACCTCTCAGGCTTGAAATCTACAATGGGAAGGAAAAGGATGATGTGTTCTTTCATTCTTTCTTCATTCCCTCCCTGCTTCCTGTTGTAGATTCTTCCAAGTGTGGGCAGGAGAAGAAAGATTGTTTTTAGTCTGCTCTGCCCTGCAGGTGCTTCTCTTTTGAATACCAACACCTATAGACGTCCCCCAGCACACCCCATCTCCAAGGGCTGGCTTCACTGCTGATAGGGCACGCAATCTCTGGTTGGCCATCTTGCAATTCCCTTAGCAAATTCACCCAACAATCTTCTCTACAGACTCTTCCTGTCACCTCTACACTGGCAGTAGACCCTCTCTGGCAGTCTCAACTCTACATTTTAAGCCTAATTTTCTTCCCCAGTGTACATTCATGCCAAAGGAAAAATCATGCTTCCTTTTTCACACTAAAGCTGGTCTATTTCTGCTCACTCTATTTTACTTTCCTGGATGACATCAGCCACCCTCTTGACTTGCAAATTTAGCAGGAGGAGAGACTTGGAGGAGACATAAGTCTCTGTGTTGAAACACACCCCCAAATTCCAAGGAAACCTCCAACAACTCTCCTAAGATAGTCCCACAATTTCTGAAGCTCATTGGGACAGTGAGATACCAGACCTTTTTTTTTTTTTTTTCTTTTCTTTTCAATCTCAGTTGTCAATGTCCCTTCACTTGGGTTGAGATGATGGGAAAGGGAAGAGAAACATCTCAGCACTTTCTGCTGACAACTCCTTACCTCCCCGAGTCTCCTAAAGAGCTCCCTTCACATTTCCTATTTTCTGTGTGAGCCTGGATGAGTTCATGGTTGCTATGCCTATTTTTGTTAAGCTGTGTGGATCTGTTTAGTACCTCTCTCTTGGGCCTACAGGTACGCTTCACCATGTCTTTGACTATAGGGCTACTTTGCCAAAATTTTTCATCAACAGAAAGAGTTCCAGTGGTTAATATTTTGTGCTACCAAATTGGAGCCACAAATAAGGAAAAGTTGGTGGCAGCTAATCGTGCTGACCCACCCAGGATCTCATCTGTGATTATGTATTATTAGGCCATGTCTGTAGATACACATCAGGGACCCATAATCTGCATCTCTGGCAGTCACTGTTGGCCTGAGTCGCACTGGGCACAACTCTGAGCTGACATTTTGCTACCCAGTTTTCTCAGCCATGTAGATTATGGTGGGGCTACTGCTCTAACAATATTGTTCTATTCTTAATCGCCAATTGTCCCGTCAAAGATGTGGTGGTGTTGTACCTCTCTTTATGAGGTCTTAATAGACCTCCTCAGATTTAGCAGAGAGAGAGAGAGAGAGAGAGAGAGAGAGAGAGAGAGAGAGAGAGAGAGAGATCTTGAGCTGAATGCTGCCTAGAATCTTTTGTCCAACCACTCAGAAATTTGTCTCTCCATAGATGTTTCTTGTGCCATCTTCCCAGATGTCTAACCAATTGAGTGACACATGAATTAGATACTTCATATCTTGCTGCAACTCACCTGATTATATATTTCATGATGACTCTGCATCAGGCATGTGGATGATATGCATTTTGCTTTTGTTTCTCTCTTCCTCCTCCCCATTCTCTTCTAGTTTCACTGTCGCTGTAATGTTGTCTCTTCCTTTGTCTCACATGTGCCTCCATTGTGTTCTAGACCAAAGATGTGTCTGGGCCCCAACTAAAAACTCAAAATGGTTACATCAGTGGGTCCAAGATGCCCTGTGCTCTTGCTTCGCTGCTAGGGTGGGGACCCTGTGCCCAGTTTAGGATCACTTCCCTGTTGTCGTCCCTTTGACTGTTGAGTGCCACCGATACCACCTCTACGCTTTCCATCTCCACGCAGTCAGCGTATTTCCAGCTGTGGCACCTGGCCCCCGCCTCGGGGCTTCCTCCAGCTGTTGGAGTGCGCCTGGAGCAGGCCAGGTGCTAGGAGTTCACACCACCCCCAACCAATGACTGACGGAGCTGCAGGCGAAAGAACCCATTTCCGTCGCTCCTTTGGGAGGATAAATCCAAAGTGCATGTTCTACGCTGGCTCCCAAAGTTGCTCAGAGAGATGGAAGTTGCCACACCTTTACTGGCTGCCTTCCCTCCCTTGTGAAACTTTTTCTATGCCCCTTGCATTCCCTATGCTGTCTCAGGAAGTGCTTCTAGGGCACTTCAAACTCAAAGTTTGTGAACGCAAAATGAAAAGATGTGGGCAGATTGGTAAAACCAACAATGGCCCAGGACTGAGTGGGTCTTCAGTTCAGTGCTGCAGTGACACCTTCTAGACGTCTCATCACGTAGATTTTGAGACGCTATCGCTTTAACAATTTCTAATCTTAATTGCTAGTGGTCCGATCATAGATCTGTCAGAGTTGCAGGTCTGACTTTATACTAGACCAGAATAGGCTTTCTTGGCTTTAGCAAGAAAAAGAAAGGGGCACGCAACATCTGTATTGTATCCTTCAATCAAAGACACAGACAGGACATCTTAAGTGAGCAAATCTAGAAGCAGATATCAAAGTGGGGAGAATTTGCCCCGCTCTCTAATTCTCTTCATCCTTCTCCTTTTCCTTCTTCCTGTCCATCCCCTATTTCTCCTCTCTCTCCCACTTGCAGAGCCTGACCCCAGGTCCTTCTTTCACAGCTCTAGCCACAAGCTAGCCTGGGTGTGGAGTCGGTCTCTCTTCTCTAACCCTGACAGTGACCTGCAGTTCACCTGTGAGCCCACCCCAGCGTGCCAGTCATTGTCTCCGGTCTTTTGGAAGGACGTCAACCAAAGTGATCCACTGATGAAAGAATCCGCTCTTAGCAAACAAATCCAAAGTCAAACCTATGCATTCCCCCCTATTTGATGGTGAGAAACCTCTTCTCTGTCAGCTGTGTCAAGAAAGTGACTAACTCATTTCCTATTGGCAAAAGCAACTTAAGGACTGTGGATGGAGATAGGTGGAAATGTACATTACACTAGTGATGAAGGAGGGAGATATGCTGCCCCATTCTTCCCTTCAAACACATCTGAACCACACAGCGCTGCTTTCACCCTGTGCATGAGACAAGCAGAAACCCCACAAGAGCTCTTTTTTTTTTAGGAAAAGTGCAGGCAGGAATAAAGACAAGTAGACAAGCAGGCAGGAAGAGAGAGGAGGAAGAAGCATCTCTATTTTATTTTTATTTAGTTGTTGACATGTATTGCCTCCCCTCAGGCCCAGGATTCAAACCCAGGGGTGTGTGACTTGCTCCTTAGGAGGTGACTGACTGAACCACTGCTTCATCAGGGCACACCAACTGCTCCCACACGAGTCCTAAGATACCCTCTGACTGGAGTGCAGGTGATCTGAAGGAGCTTGTCACAGCAGCAACATCACAGTCACTGAGAGCTACTCTGACTGTGAGGAATCAGAGCCCTCAGGAACATGGGATAAAGAAAAGGTTGAGTTCTGCCCCAGTCAACTCCCCCCTGAGCAGGTGGTGCCTGACACCCACCCACTGTGTGTGCCTGGTGGGGAGGCGAGTTCAATAGTGACTTCCCTGTCTGTTCCCAGGATGAGCTGCGGTGGGTTCTGCATGGGATGGACCAAAGCATAACTCTCCTCGAAGCTCAGCAGCTAGAGGGATGCTTTGCCTGCACATTTTGCCGACACACTAGAATTTTCTCTGCCAGGGAGAATGACCTGTTTGTATGTCTTCATCGAGGGCAATTATTTTTTAGCACCTTGCTGGGCATGCTGGGTGATCTCATCACAGGGAATTGTCCATGAGGTCTGTATTGCTTAGAGCAAAAGTGAGAAAAACAGCCTCCCTTCTGTCTCATCCAGAAACTCTTCCTTCCCTGGCACCTTCATAGAGCTGAGAACCTGCCTTTTCTCTTAGAAGAGCACTGGTTCGCCCATAAAGCTCATCAAGGATGATTGTTTTAAAGTGCCTCCCTTTGGGAGAGAATTTTCCTTTTTTTAGAGAGAAAGGAAAACATTTCCACACTCCTGTTTTAATTAAAGCAAGTAGCATGAAGTGATTCAGTAAACTGGACACTGCATCCCTGAGCCCCTTCCTCTCCTTCTGGGGCATTCATGGGGTGCAGGACTCGGGGTGAGGCTGTGTCTGGATCCCCGAACCAGTTCTGCTGCATATTAGTTGTGACACGTGGGGTGTGTCCCTGACCCTCTTTGATTTTCACATCCGGGAACTGGCAGCAGTGATACTAGCCGGATTCCAACGCTGGGTTCTGGAGTTTTTGTTGGATGTGTGTAGGTGTGTGTACATGCATGTTCTTATGTTTGATAAGAAACATGAAGACTTACTGTGAACTATAAATTGGTAAATGAATAGGAGTCATGACACCCATTCTTTAGCTCTCACCGCCATTTCTCTCTCCTCCCCTGCTTTCTCCCCTTTCTCACTACCTAAGAGCCCAAGATGGGTGTTTTACTCTCTTCAATTCCTAATTTCTCTTTTCTTTTCTTTTCTGTGGACTCATCCATCACCCAGGACCTCCACCCCAGGCTCTCTGGAACTTGCAGACCAGGCTCTGCCACCTGGGTGCCTGTGGTGCTCATACCCACCAAACCCAACATGGCATGGGGACACTGCCTCAGTTTCCCTCCCACTGACTCCTTCTTCTAGAAGAGTGGAAAGGCACCATTCCTTTGGATAGACAGCCTCCATTTCTAATCCTGGCAACACCGTGGTTTGTGGTGACTGGCAGTAAACTAAGTTCCATTTTGCTTCCCCGTAAAACAGGAAGAGTGGAACCCAACTGAGAAATAGGAGAAGGCCTCACAGTGATAAAATATCAAATGTCAGCCCAGGTGGGTGAGACCCAGAGGGCACGTCTAGGGTGAGAGATTCTGTAGACTACCCCCAGCAACAGAGAATGAGTGAGGGGTCACAAGAGGACAGCCCTCTCCTTGGCAGGGTGGAGGGCCTGGCATTCACAAGCTGGCAAAATAGCACAGAGGTGAGGCGCACAGCCTCCAGAGTTAAATCTTAGCTTTACTGCTTCCTATCTGTGTTGCTTTGGGAAAGTCACTCAGCTTCTCTGTGTCTGCTTTACAGCTCTATAAACTGACTGCATCAGGTGAATAGTTTGGGCTGTTTACAATAGAGTCTCACCTGATAAAGTGCCAGCAAGCGTTTGATTTAACAAATGCTATGTTATCTATTAGTGCCTTTATTGAGCAAATGTTCCAGTTTATTTCTTGCTCAGGAGACTCTGGGGCCCCCGAGCAACCAGAAAACAAGAGGCCTGAGGACAATGCTTCTCAACAAGTCTTGTTTCAACTCTCTCTGAAGTGCACCCAGGTGGACATTCATCACTCTCCGCCCCAGCCCTGGCCTTGGAGCCCTGGTGCACACGCAGCCGGGCCAGTGACATCACCAGGCGAGACAGACAAGCCTGTGTGGGCAAGCAGATGACGTGGAGGGAGGGATGAAACGTGCCTCCAGGTCCCAGTTTCCCCTACCCAGGTGACTCAGGTACCATGGGCCACTCCTGGCACTTGACCAGGCAGAGCGGGTGAAGTGCTGGGACCAGAAGGGGAAGTGGGTCCGTGGAGATCGGGACAGGATAGTGGAAGGGCTGTGCCCAGTGGAGGGGTGACTTGGTCTAAAGTGCAGGGAGGAGACAGAAGCAGAGTCGTATCTAAGCTCCATCTACTTGGTGAAAAGCAGCTTAGCGTGGGCAAGATGAGATGAGAGGAGAGTAGCTGCAGAGCTGTCATGGAAGGAAGGTACAGAGGCCTGGATCTAGGTGGCAGCAATGGGAAAGCAGAAGGACCAGATGAGTCCAACTTGAGGGGTACAATTGGCTGGACTTGATGCCAGATTAGGCGTCGGCAGTGGAGAGGAAAAGAGTCATGGGCGGCATGAGGTCTCCAGCACAATAGGTGGGAAAGTGCTTTGCTGATTGTGACAAGCCCTACACCTGTCGACGACGGAGTTGTTTCACAGCAGGGAGCTTCCACAAAGAAAAGTGCAAAATTGTGTTCACTGCTTCCTTTGACACACAAAGTGGGCCTGTGCCAGGGGCTGGCAGGCCAGAAGGTGGGCAGCTGGATCCCTGCCTTTGAGATGCTCACATCTGAGCTGGGAGGCAGGGTCCCTAACTAAGCAGGCCAGGTATCTCCTGTCTTGACCACGTTCAGCTAAAACCAGGAGGACATGAGCTTCCTCCCGGGGAGAGACCTGTAAAGCCGGTTAGCCAAGAAGTCATCTCTTCTCACACCCTTCCCCAGAATTCTGGGGTGACATGTAGGTCAAATCTTAGTTACTTGCTTACCAAGACAAGCAGAAGTTGGCTGCTTCATTCGTAAAATGGGATGATGATAAAAGAAGGAATAAGTGATATATGTAAAGCTTCAAGCACCATGTTGGTACATAATAAGTGTTCAATTAAATGAGGCACTGTGACTGTCACTATTACTGTTTCTTATACTTATTGTCACATCCTAGTCTGGCTCTTTTCTCTCCTTAACTTTACTACCTCAACACCTTTCTTCCACTCCCTCAATGACTCATCCCAGATACAGCTAAATCCTCCCCACATACACCAGAAAACTTTGTGTGCGTCTAATAAAATCATGCCAAGTTCGAGGTGGACTTTTGCCTCCTTCTTTGGATGGATCTGCACTGTACTGTCAAGAAAAGATTCAGAATCAGGAAAGAGACAGGGATTTCAGGTTACTGAGACCTGTTCAGCACTGTACATCATTCCACTATCTGGCAGAGTCCTCACAATCCTAGAAGGAGGTATTATGCCCTCGCTTTATGTGAAGTGACATATTCAAAGGGCAAGTAACATGACTGAAGGTCACACAGAAAGAACCAGGAAGCTGGGATGAAACGGGCTGCTCTCTGATTCCAAAGCCCGAGCCCTTACTTCTAAGTCCCATAGTCTCATAAAACCTCCTGTCCCTGGGTGAGCAGGACTGGCCATCCCTTTGGTCAGCAGCCCAAAGACGGACAGTAAGTCATTCACTTCCATGCGTGGCTTCCAAATGGAGTCACCAAAGGAACAAAATATGATTTTGATCTGAATAATCCAGACAGGCTGTGTCTGGTGTCAGGGAACGGGGTCACTGTTTGCATCCCACCCTTTCTTGGTGTGACCTGAATGCAGCTGTAGTTATGAAATGGAAGGACTGTGGAAGAAGCCAGGCTGAGGACATGCATAGGCAGATGCCTATCTGGGCAGCATCTCCACCGCACCCAGGTCCCCAACTCACCCTTTACCACAGCCAGGACACAAAGCAGGAGTGATTTCCAGTTATAAACCCTTTTAAGGGCATAAATACATGTTCCACCCTGATTAATGGGAGACATAAAACTCATCTGCTCTCTTCCAAATTTCCTAGTTTCCAGCCCCAGTAGTCATCACAGCCAGCACTTCTGGGTACTGTGAAGACATCTGTTCCCTGTTGACTATCTCAATCGACCACATCTGGAGGTGGAGTCAAGGGTCCTGGGTGCAAATCCAGGCTCTATTGTTTACTGGCCATGGGCTGTGAATTAAGTCACTCCTCATATTACAGCACTGTAGGATTTTCACTTGGCAGATGAGGAACTTGGGCTTGGAGAGGACACCAGGGTAAATGGCAGGATGGGTTTTCTGTCAGGTCTGTGTGATTCTAAATCCAAGATTCTTTTTGAAAAGAGCATCTGGTCCATGGAGAAAGGAAAATCTCAGCAAACAGCATCCTTTGCCACTTCTACTACCATCTGAAATACAACTAACCAAACTCAACCATCAGTCAACTCACCCAGTTAGAAAGAATTGACAAAGTTCTCGATGGAGCCAGAATCCAGGGTCTCTCTATCCCATCCAGGTTCTGTCAGTAAAGACAGCCCTGGATGCATGAGATTGTCCTGGTGGGATTCCTTGCCATTTAAGGGGATAGCATCTGGTTTAGTGTAGACATTGGGGAAAAGCCTCAGCCTTCGGGGATGCAGCCTCTCTCTGGGTCGCAAATGCTGGCCAGGAAATCAAGATGGCAGGAGTCTGGTGAGTAGGTGAGGTGATCTGAATGTCCCTGAGAAAGATCCCAGTAAGGCTCTGGCTGGCTGAGGACCATACACAAGGCCCACAGAAATGGGAAGATTTCAGTTCTAAGATATTTCTACACCCTGTGCCTGTAGAGAGGAATCAAGTCAGCGTGACTCTGGCGACTAGGCTGTAGCCTGCAATGCTCATCCCTAGGGTATGTATAACTTTTCTCTGACTTGCCCTTCGTAGTCTCCTTTTTCTAGGAGAAGCTGGAGTTCACACTTCATGTTACCTGGTTGCAGAGCTCAAAGAGCAGCTATTTACTCATCATCCTCTCATTCACCCTGCCAGGCACTGGGGATATCATTGTAAACAAGACAGAACATGGTCCCTGCCTTCTCAGCATTATTGGAGTGATGTGAGATTCAGAGGCAGGTAGACTCGGGCTCTCACAGCCCCAACATTTACAATCCGGATGATCTCACTCGTTCCTAAACTCTCTGAACCTCAGTTCCCTTGGGTAGAAAATGTGCGTAATGATGCCTCTCTCATGATTCAAGCAAGTGGAAGGATTTAATCAAATAAATGTGAAAGTGCGTTGCTAGCTGTAAAGATCCTATTACTCTTAGTTACTATTGTTAGAATGCAATATTATTATTATTTCTATACTTTTCCTTCCAGGAAGCTTTCTCTGCCTGACTTGCTTATTATACCAGGATCTGCACAGCAGGCTCTGACAATATTGATTCATCTACTCTGCATCAATCATCTACTTATTTTTAAACAGGTTTAATGAGCTAAAATGCACATACTATACAACTCACCATTTAAAGTATATAAATCAATGTGCTTTTTCCGTATATCCACAGGATTGTATCATTGCCACCACCATCTAAATTTGGATATTTTCATTCCTTCCTTTCATTCCTTTCCTAAAGGAAACCCCATATCCATTAGCAGTGACTCCCCACTCTCCTCAGCAACGCCCTCTTCTTGCCATAAGCAACCATTCATCTTTTTGTCTCTGTAGACTTGCCAATGTGGATGTAAATGAAATCATATACTACGTAATCTGTAATCTTTTGTGTCTGGTTTCTTTTATGTAGCATCATGCTTGCGAGGTTCATCAGTAAAGTGTTGTAACATGGATCAGTTTTCCATTTCTCTTTCTTGCTGAATAATACTGCACTTTGCAGACAAAACGCATTTCATTTATTCAGTCCAGTGATAGATATTGGGTCATTTCCACTTTTTGCTATTATGAAAATGTTACCAATATTCATGTACAAATTTCTAGGTCGATATGCTTTCACTTCTCTTGGGTATGCAAGTGGAAATGAAAGTGCTGGGTAATATGGTAGCTCTGTGCTTGCCATTCTGAGGCCCTAACAGAGTTTTTCAAAGCAGCTATACCACTCACGTGAACGGTGTTCAGGTGTTCTCCACACCTCGCCAATACTTGCTATCATGCTTCTTTGACTGGAGTCATCCTAGCAGAGGTGAGGTAGTATCTGATTGTGGTTTTGATTTGCATTTCACAAACGACTAATGATGATGCGCATATTTTCAGGTGCTTCCTGGCCATCTGCATGTGTTCCTTGGAGAAATGTCTATTCAGATCCTTTGTCCATTTTCAAATTGTGTCATTTGTCATTTTTTTAGCCCTCAACCCTAGATCTTGAACCCAGGCCCATGGGCTTTATGTGACCTGCCTGAGTGATTTGTCTTTTTATTATGAGTAGTTTTCAAACCATATTTTGCATATAAGCCCTTAATCAAATATATGATCTGCAATTATTTTCTCCTACTCTGAATTGTTCTTTCTTAATTATTCCATATCTGTTTTCAATGGCCACACCAAATTGAGATAGAATTCCTAGGTCACCTTTATAAGCTTCCTCTCCCCACTTACCACCTGGAAAGGTGGGGATGATGGACCTCTTGAAGAGGTTTGACAGGACCCCAGGACCTTTGAACATGCTGTTCCTTTGTCCTGGGATATTCTCTGGCCCCAAGTCCTTTGCTTAATCAACTCCCACACTTCTTTTATCTCATGCTCCATTTTTTTTTTTATTACTCAGAAAAAAATAAAACTTCCCTGACATCCATTCACTCTCAACTCCAAGATCAAGTAATCCTGAACACATTTTCATAGTTATCTGTACTTTTCCTTCATGCTGCTTTTCACAAATTCTAATTATACATTCATGTAACTATTTCATCATCTATTATTTTCAATAGACTACATACTCCATAAGTATGGGATTTGTATCTGTCTGCTCACCACTGTATACTTATCACAAAGCCTGACATAAAGTTGATACACAGCCAATTTTTGTGGAATGAATGAATGAGTCATGGAGGAAGGAAGAATCACAGGAATTGGAAATCCCTCCAGAAAGACCCATTTATTTCCAGATGGGTTTGTTTTCAGGGTGTTCAGGGATCCAGTGACACAGAAAGGTCACTCCTCAGTAGAAACAGGAAAAAGCATCCTTTGTGTCCATGGCATCAGCAGTACAGGGCAGCTTTGCTGTGAGTTGACAGGTTTCTCATGTGTGCAGGCAAGTGGAACAGCATAAAGAGCATGAGCAGGAGACCAGCATTTCCAGAGCTGCAGACAGAGGCTGGCATCTCAGGGGTTGCTGGGGGAAGCTAACCTTGAAGGAGGGAGCAGAAGAGACAGAGGATGTACTCACAATGCCTCATCCACCATGGAAAGCAACTCACCTGAGTGGAGACTTGACCTAGAAAAGAACTTTGCTTTCTGAAAATCCTCAGCAAAATCACCTCAAACCTCATGCTGACAAATACACCTCCCACAGCTGCAACATTTGCTTTTACCAGGCTATTTGGTTCTATGTTATAAAATGTGAGGTTTTTATCTCAACTATTCCGTTTACTTCCTCCACCGCTTCTGAGCACGTGCCAGGAGCTGGTGCAGTGCTGGGTGAAAGAACAATTGCACAAGTATGCCGTGTCCCTGTTTCTGAAGAGCTCACCTTCTAGGGGTGAGACATCAACACCAGATCATTCTGATGCAGTCATGATGAGCCTTAAAGAACAAACTGAGAAGAAAGTGAGTGAGGCCTTTTGCCTTGAGGCAGGGGCGGAATTGGGAAGCCTTCCTGGAAAAAAGGATGCTTGAGAGAGGTGTTGAAGTAGGAATCAGCATCATTAAGCGGACATGGTGGGCTCCAGAGGCAAAAATATTTAAAAGAACAGAATTGTGTTGAAATGGTAGGAGTGATAATTCAACTGGAAACATCCTAAACTAGAGAGATAAGACCCAGTGCTCTTGAGAATGAATTCCATGGCCTGTTTCCATCTCCTGGACATGTCTTAAATTCGTCTTCTCTCTAGCTCTACTGTCTTTGTCCCAAATCAGACTCTCATTAGCTTCCCCTGTTCTACTACACAGTCTCCAAACTGGCTGCCTGAATCCTCTAACACATCCGACACCCAGTCGGTAGCATCCTCTTTCCAGGGTGAAGAATTATATTGATCATGTCAAAAACCTAACTGATGTTGGTTCAGGCCCCAAAGAAGATTTATTGACTCCCCAGGCTGCCGACTCAGGGACAGAGCTCACTGTAAGCAGAGGTGGACTCAGGGACCCCAGCAGAGGCATCAGGACTTGATCTCACCATGTCTTAACTGCATTTCCCTTTATGTTGACTTTCCTCTCAAGCAGGTCATCTCCTTCTAGTGGCCCCATAGCCACAGGCTGGCAGCCTTTCTGCTTCAAAAAGAGAACTTTCCCTCAACAGAGCCATAATATTCCCCAAACTGGGCCTCTCTGGACCCTCAGGGGTATATGCCTATTTCGAAACCATAAGGTAAAGAAATACACTGATTAGCCAGGCTAACTGAGAGCCAGAAGTATTTACATGAACTGAGAGTGGGGGAGGTGACTCCCCAAAGGAACACAGATGTTATGACCAGCTGAAGACCCCACGGCTGTTCCCACTTGCTCACATTTCCTGCCTTGCACCACCCATGGCCGGGCCAGTACTGTATGCCTCTCCATCTTCCTTCAGACACAATGCAAAAGCTCCTTCCACAAGGAGCAGCCAGCGATCATTCCTCCTGGCCTGCAGAGCACTGACTGCTCCCTCCTCTGGGCTCCGCTGGTACACTCCTTACAGTGCTACCTTCCATGGACCTCCTCCTCAGTCTTGGCCTTCAGGAGGCCTCCTGACACATCCTATTTGTTCAGTGAACATCTGTGGAATTAATTAATTAACCTGCCAGGAAAAGGGGGTGGGCATTAAAGAATATTCTGTGACCTGGTTCCTCTGGATATATTTTTAGGGCAGATCAACTTAATTGGGGTGCATATATTAGAGAAAGGACCCAGGATCTACTTCAGTTTTGGCTCGATTGACTGAAAGAAGTGCCATTTTCCTTTGCAGTGATTGTGCATCCCGCATCCTGCACACATGCACCAACATCCATGTGTTCTCAGGACACTCCCCACTCTTGATGGGCAGCCAGTGGCCAGATCTGACCACTGCAATGCTTTAGGGGCCTGCTCCTGGCCTTGGAACCATGTGAGGCTTAAAGTATGTGGAGCGGGCTTGTTAAGGGCAAGAGATACTCCCCACAGTTTCCAGGATGGCCTGCATTTCCCCACACTTTTGCCCCCCTAGAGCTCTCCCAGGTTGTCTCTCTCCCAGGTTGAAGCTGCAGGCCGCCAAAGAAGCCCCTTTGCAGACAGTCCAGCTCCTCTCAGGTATTATTATCGGGGTGGAGGGGGCAGAGAATGATTGTGTCTCTAACCCTGATATTGTGCAAGTAGGTATTACTGCCGATTTTACAGAGACAGAAATTGAGTCTCAAAATGACAAAATAACATGCCCGGTGTGCTTTTGTCTGCCTTGCTAGACATTACACTTCACACTACCTAGATGCACATCAACTAGACAGTGGAGAAATAAGGGAGGGAGCCGCTACACCTATGGGCTTGCAGGTCTCTCCCTGGAGACAGTGATAGACTACCCCTTCCAAAAACAATAGCTCACTCCTCTGACTTTCTGCCTCATCTGCAGTTAGCCCTTCATTCGTGACTATTTATTTTCTAGGTACTCTTCTTAGCTCTGGAACTCTTCAATAAATAGGCAAGCACTGGAATAAGACTGACTTCTAGTGAATACAACAGAAAATTAATACAGAATTAAGTACATAATATAACTTTAGATGGCAGTAAGTGCAATGCCAAAAAACATCAGGCACTGTTAATAGTCTAGATCATAAATGGGTTGGGGTTCAGAGGTGTTCATGACATTAATGCTTCATAATTTACCTATTCTTTCCACATATTCTTTGCACTTGATGTTATATAATAAAAAAAAGTTCCATGTATTAAAAGATAAGGGAACAGAGAGTGACTGTAATGGATTATGTATGGCAGTATCTTTGATGAAGTAATAAGAAAAAGCTCCTCTTGAGATGTATATTTAAGCCAAAATCGGAAGGATGAAAGGTCTGAGGAAAGAGCGATCTGAAAACTGCAGGGATTGGTCTGGAGAATTCTGGGAGCAGTGAGTGAGAGTCCAGTGAGTGAGAAATGGAACACATGATGTGGGTAAAATAGGTGAGCTCAGAACTTGGGCACAGGGCATGTGGATGCTATTCCAAGTGTAACGGGAAGTGAGCTTTTGCTTTTAAAAGATTAGTCTCTCAGGAGCACCAAAGAAAACTACACTGTCCCCTCTGCTCTTCCCCTCTCTTCAGCCGGCCAGATCTAGGTGAATATTCCAGAACCTAGCCCGTGGCCCCCCTTCTGGACTCTTCAACTCCTGGAGCATGGGCTTTGTGTTCACAGAGCAGGGAAGCAGAAAGTACAAGTTTAACTTGAGGTTGCTTTTACAGGTGTCAATTACTTTCATGTTGCTAGTAAGTTTCAAGTTCAAGTATGTCTGGGAAAGGATGATGGTCTAGTCTAGTCTACACTGACTGCAAGGGTTTCACTAAACTCTCTTTCCTGGCCCTCTTAATTTGGCTAATAAATTCACTCTTCTTATCCTTGCTCATCCCCTTCGTAACTCTCCAGCGATGTCTGTGTGACCCAGTCTTTAGGTAGGAGAAGAGCCTGGAGATCTGGCTTTAGGTGCTGCCACGTGACTTACCTGCTAAGTGACCATTGGACGTCTCTGATTTTATTGTCTTATCTATAAAACTAGAATACATCCTGCCTCATAAAAACAAAACATGGACAAATCACCTAGCACAGTGATTGGGATACAAGAGGTGACCATTAAAAATGAATGGAGTTCTATTTTAATTAAATGCCTAAATTAAAATTTCTAAATCTATTAAATAAACTCGACCCTCCTTTGATGCCGACTTCCTGATTACTTGCTGTTTTTCTTATTTGTTCTTAGTGACTAACCAGGTTCGCTGTAGGGCATGTGTAAAATTTGTAAAGAAGGAAATTCAACCATCACTCAGAGATTAATTACTCTTAAAATACATGTATTTCCTTCCAGTTTTCTTTTCTTTTCTTTTGCTGCACCTATTTTCAGATTCGTATGGTACTATTCAGTTCATTTCCTATCTGGATCTTTTCATCTAGTATTTCACTTCATCTATTTCCTAAATTACTAAAACATTTTCTGAAAACTTGAGAAATACACAAACAGTCAGATATCAGCTCTGGGGAAAGGAGTGTGGGAATCAAGAATGGAACTGGGGGAAGACGGGAGTCCTCTGCAAGAACTTCTTTTGCCTTGACAAGAGACCCTGCCCAGTTGCTGGGTCTCACAGTAGAGCTGGTGACTTGAGCAGATAGCACAGTTACGTCTGCTGTGCTTGGTTCAAGAGATGGCCTGGACTCTCATCCTCTGAATGGAACCTCTGGTTGTTTAGAAAGTGTACTTGGAGAGCTAAAAGGTTAATCCAGTATTTATGTTCATAGCATTCTCAGACCTAGCACGAGAAGATGCCTGACTTGCATATAGCAGGTACTTGGATGTATACTGGAAGACAAACCAAGAAATTTGATTTTAAAAAAGGTAAGCCTATGACTTATTTAGAACCTACTGTGTGCAAAGTTCTCGGAGATTTAAAAAGAGACAAATGAGACAGAAGAATTACCCTTAAGATGTTTACATTGGAAAATTAGAGTAAAAGTTACCTTAGAAGAGCAGTATTATGGATGCCCTGGTAGAGTAGTGGTTTGGTCAGTCTCTTTCTGGAGGAGCGCAACCCACATACAATTTAAGGATCTGGGTTCATGTCCCAGGTTCGGGGACCAACCAATGAGAATAAGTAAATAAGCTGAAAATAAAACACTTCTTTTTGCCTGCCTTTCTACTTCCCTTCATTCCTACCTACACATTTATTTAAAAAAAAAAAAGAAGAAAAGCAATATTGAATCCAAGTTAGGCAAATTGGGAGCCAGACCAATAAAAGAAATAATGACTCCAAATGCAGTCCTCAGATACTTGAAAGAAATCAGTCATTATAACAAATCTTTAAAATGATAGACCTAAAAATTCCTTTAGGAAGTATTGTTCAAATTTTTTATCATGACCTATAGTAAAGAAATATATTTTACCTCACAGTTCAATACACAAGCATACACACACATACTTATAACCAAAACAAGTCGCAATTGTAATATATAAGATATATTCTATTTCATCTATTTTTTTAAAGTACTGACCACAACCCACTGAATTGATTTCACAACCCATTAATAGGCTGCAATCTATAATTTGAAAGATGCTGATCTAGTCCGAATTCTTTTTACACAGTTCCTTCAGCTCAGGCATTCTACAGGGTCCCAGATGAGTTGTAACTTGTTGATCTAACAATAAACTTAGTGTCATGATTCTACAACCTCCAAAGAGGACAGATGGGGACTCATTCTATTCACCACCATACCTCTGCTGCCCAGCACTATGCCTGGAGCACATCAGACCTTTGAGAAACTGGATATATGAATGAATGAAAGTCAAAGGTCCCATAGCCACCTCGCTAAAGAATGATACCGCCTGTAGATAATTACACCACTATAGATAATTACACATTGTTTTTAGTGTGTACATCCTCATCTACCCAACTGCTCTTCTGACCAATGATGGCAAGCACTTAGATGAAACAGATGTTCCTTTTCTTTGTTCTCACTGACAGCTTAGTTACCCACTAATAGTGGGCTAGGTAATTAGGCTGTAAGTGTGTTAGGGAAAAATCATGTAAACCACTGATAGGATTTATTTCTCTCTGTTGTTTTGCAACAGTTTTATGACATAGAGTAAGTCTTCATTTAGCATCAATTAATAGATTCTTGGAAATTTTGACCTTAAGCAAAAGGACATACATCAAAACCAATTTTACCACAGGCTAATTGATAAGAGTAAGTTTCGGGTTACAAAAACATCATCAAATATCTAAATAAGGAACCAAAGCACTTATGATACTAAATAATAATTTGCATTCATTCATTTATTTTCCAACCCCTTTATTCCTATTCAGGGTGACGGCTGGCCAGAGCTTAATCCCAGCAGCTCAGGTGCAGGGCCAGGCTCAGGCCTGGACACCCTTCCTCATAGTGCAGAGTGCATCACATCCACGCCCACTTCTTACACCAGAACAATTAGACACATCAGTGAACCGAACACCCGCATCTGGGATGGGGGAGGAAACTGGAGGACTCAGAAAAAAACCCATGCAGATCTGGGGAGAATCAGCACTCACCCAGACAGTGATCTCACTAGGAATTCATTTCTTTTATTGATGTTATAATGAAACGCCACTGAATAAAAGTATGTTATTTGAGCATCTGCTGTATAACCGACATACAATAAACCTCATACTTAAAGTATATGACTTTTGATGGAAGTACATACCTGTTAAGTCACAATCATGATCAAGATAATACAAATACACATAGTTGTTCCTGTCCAACCTACATGCCTTTCATTTCTTTGACTCAACTCACTAGTTAGAGCCCTAGGACAATAATATGGTACATTTCACCTTTAAGCATTTTGTTAGCTGTACACTTCTCAGTCTTTTTTTTTTTTTTTTTTGTCAGATTAATAAAGTTCCCTTCATTTCCCACTTGGCTGATTTTTAAAAAACCAGGAACGGATGTTGTATTTTTATTGATATATAGCATTATATTAATGATTTGATATTTACCATATTGCTAAATGATGACCACAATAAGTTTAGTTAGCACCCATCATCACAAATAGTCATAATTTTTTGTGTGATGAGAACTTTTAAGATCTAGCCTCTTAGCAGCTTTCAAATATACAACATAGTATTACTAACTATAGTCACCATTCTGTACATTACACCCGCCAAGACCTATTTATTTTATAACTAGAAGTTCGTACCTCTTGATCACCTTCACCCATTTCCCCCACCACTTGCTATCTACTTTTGTTCTCTATGAACTCATTTTTTGTTTGTTTGTTTACATTCTGCAAAATCATTGAGGTCATATGTTTTGCTCTCTCTATTTCACTCAGCATAATACCCTCAGAGTCCATCCCTGTTAGCAGAATTGGCAAAATTTTCTTTCTTTTATGGCTAAATAATATTTCACTGTGTGTGTGCATGTATGTGTATGTGACATTTTCTTTATTCACTCATCCATTGATGGAAATTTAAGTTGCTTCTATATAATGGATACTGAAAATATGCTGCAGTGAACAAAAAGGCTGCATATATCTTTCCAAGTAAGTGTTTTAATTATTTTTGGATAAATACTCAGAAGCTGGATCATACATTAGATCCATTTTTAATTTTTCGAGGAATCTTTATATTATTATCCATAATGGCTGCACCAACAGTGCACAAAGGTTTCCGTTTCTTCTTCACATTCGCACCAACACTTGTGATTCTTTTTGTCATTTTTGAAAATAGCTATTCTAATGGTGTTAGGTGATATCTCATTGTGGTTTTGATTTGCATATCCCTGGTTAGTGATGCTAAGCACCTTCTTCATGTACCTATTGGTTATGTGTATATCTTCTTTGGGAAATAAAAACAAATTTTACTCAGATCCTCTGCCCAATTTTTAATGGATTGCCTGTGTTTTTGCTATTTGTTGTATGTGTTCTTTATATTTTTGATATTAACTCCTTATTAGATATATAATTTGCCAACAGCTTCTCTCTTTTGGTAGGCTGACTTTTCATTTCATTGCTAATTTCCTTTGCCGTGCAGGAGTTTTTTAGTTTAACATAGCCCCATTTGTTTATTTTTGCTTTTGCTGCCTTTGCTTTTGATGTCTAATCTAAAAAATTATTGCCAAGATCAATGTCAAAAAACTTACATTTTCTTCTAGAACTTTTATAGTTTTATGTCTGATGTTCAAATCTTTAATCCATTTTGAATTAATTTTTGTGTATGGTATGAGATAGCAATCCAGTTTCATTCTTTTGCATGTGGATGTCCAGTTTTCTTAATACCATTGAAGAGAATTTCTCATTGTATATTCTTCACCCTTTTGACATAAATTAATTGACCACATAGGTATGAGTTAAATTTCTTAACTTCCTATATTCCTTTGGTCTAGATGGTCTATTTTTATGCCAATACCATACTGTTTTGACTACTATATATAATTTGTAATATAGTTTGAATCCATGTGCTGTCTGTACCTTTGTTCTCCTTTACCAAGACTGCTGATTATATGGGATCTTTCAGATTTCAGAGATTTTAGGCTTGTTAGCTTTATTTTTGTAAAAAATGCCATTGAAATTTCAATAAGGATTGCATTGAATCTGTAGACAACTTTGGATAGTTTGGACATTTAAAAATATTAATTCTAATCCGTGAACACATTTATCGATCTCTTCTTTGACTTTTTTTTAATCAGTATAATCATTTTCAGTATACTGGTGTTTCATTGCCTTGTTTACACTTATTCATAGATATTTTATTCATGTAATGCAATTGCAAATGGTATTCTTTTCTTAATTCTACTCTCTTTTTTTTTTTTAAAGGAAAGGTGCACACAGGAATAAAGATGAGTAGGTAGGCAGGCAGGATGAGTGAGGTAGAAGAAACATTTTATTTACTTCACTGTTCATCCTGGTTGTTGTTGTGGCCCTAGGTCACAAACCCAGGTCACTGGGATGTATGTGGACTGTATCGGGCAGGTTTAATCATCAACCACCAGAGCACACCAATTTCTTTCTGACAGCTCATTATTAGTATATAAAAACTCAGCATATTTTTGTATATTGTACATTTTATACATTGATCCTGCAACTTTACTAAATTCATTTATTTGTTCTAACAGGATTTTGTTAAAGTCTTTAGGTTTTATCATATTAAAAATATGTTATCTTCAAATAGTGACTAAAAGTTGAATTTTTGGAAAAAAATTTTTATTGAATCTAATGAGTATATGGTTTTTCTTTTAATTTGTTTAATGTAGTGACTTACACTGATTGTTATTCAAATATCAAAGCAAACTTGTACTCCTATTATAAACCTTACAACTGTGATGGATATTCTTTTTATATGTTATTGAATTCTATTTGCTAAAATCTTACTTTAAATGCTTGCACCTATATTCACCAGATATATTAGTCTTCAGTTTTCTTATCTTGTAAAATTTTTGTATGGGATAATTTTGTCCTCATAGAGTTAAGTTGGAAGTATTTCCTTTTATTTAATTTCCTGGCAACATTTGTGTGGAACTGGTATTACTTCTTTCCTGAATATTTAGCAGAATTTACTAGTGAAACTATCTGGCATTGGAGTTATCTTGGTAGAAAAATTAAATCACAAATTGAATTTCTCTAATAGCCTATTTAGGTTATCTATTTCCTATTAGATGAGTTTTATATTTGTGTATTTAAAGGAATTTGTTCATTTAATCCAAAGTTTCTAATTTATAAACCAAGTTTTTCATGATCTTCTTTTCTTAGCCTTTTAATATTTGCACATATTATGTATGTATTCTTTTTTTCCTCATGCATCTAGCCAGTCTTATCAATTATGTTGATTTTCTCAAAGAAACAGCTTCTAGTTTCAGAGTTTTTCTTTTGTATTTTATTGGTTTTCACTTTAATCTATCATTTATTTCACTTACTTTGATTTAATTTCTAATTTTTGAGGTGAAAACTGAACTCATTGATTTGAGATCTTATGTATTTCTAATATAGGAATTTTGTGCAATAATTTTCTCTGTAAGTACCATGTTAGTGAAATCCCATGAATAATGATATTGTGATTTTATGTTTTTCATATGATGATAACTTTCAAGATTTATATTCTTTTCAACTTGCTATTTCATCTATATTCAACTCAATACTTTCTAGTTTCCTTTTTATTTTATCTCTATCCTATGGGTTACTTAGCAGTACCCAAATACTTGGGAATATTCTTAGTTACCTTTCTTACTAATTTCTAGTTTAATATTGAGATCAGAGAAAATGCTTTGTATAACTGAATACTTTTAAGTACACTGAGACATTCTATTGCCTACAATATAGTATATCTTCATAAGTATTATGCTGCACTGGATGAGAATGTACGTACCACTGTAGTTGGGTGGAAGATTCTAGAGTTGTCAAATAGGTCAAATCAGCTGACCTGGATATTTATGGATGTATTTTTAATTTTAACTTTAATAATTATAATTATCCATATTTAAAATTTTAATTTCACATTTTTGTTGCAAGCATGTGAAATACAACTGAGTTTTGAATATTTTTTATCTATTATGCTGATTACATGCCTGCTTATATTATTAATTACTGAGACAAGGCAGCAAACTCTCCAACTCCATTAGCAAATTTGTCTGTTTCTTTTTGGATTTTCCAGTTTTGCTTCAAATATTTTGAAGTTGTTATTAAATATAAAAATATCTGACATTATAATTGCTTCTTCATGTATTTTTTCCTTTATCATTAAGAAGTGGCCTTCTTTATCCTTGGTAACATTCTTTGTTTTGAAATCTAATTTATCGGATTTAGAATAGTTATTTTGGTTAGGAGTAGCATGGTATATATTTTTCTATTCCTTTATGTTTAATGTATTTAAGTCTTTATATTTGAAATTTGTTCTTTTGCCTAGCATGTAGTTGTGTTTTTCTTTTTTTATCCAATTAGACAATTTCTATGTATAAATCGATGGTTTTTAGACCATTCACAGCTAATGTGATTATCGTGATGGGTTTAAGTCTATCTTGTTTTCTATGCCCATCGATTCTTTGTCCCTTCTCTTTTTCTATCTTCTATTGGATGAAATACCTTTATAATTTCATTTTTATTTCCTTTGTTACCTTGTTAACTATAACTGTTTTGTATTTTAGTAGTTTCTTTATAATGTAATGTCGATAATTTGCCATAGTTTATCACCAAGTGATATTATACAATTTAGTGCACAATATAAGAATTTACAATAGTGCAGGCCTTGGTGGAGCAGTAGTTAGGCCAATCATCTCCAAAGGACACAGGCCACATACCCCTGGGTTTGAGTCCCAGGTCAGGAGGAAACAACTGATGTGAACAACTAAATAAAAAACAAAGTACTTCTTCCTCTCTCTTTCTATCTGCCTGCCTACTAGCCTTCATGCCTG
Source organism: Solenodon paradoxus (assembly GCA_004363575.1). Taxonomy (NCBI): domain Eukaryota; kingdom Metazoa; phylum Chordata; class Mammalia; order Eulipotyphla; family Solenodontidae; genus Solenodon; species Solenodon paradoxus. The sequence goes on from RJWH01001849.1 coordinate 206,975, forward strand.
CCTGCACCTTTCTTTCAAAAAGAATAATAAAGTAACTTTATGTTTCTCCTCTCTAAATTTTCATGCTACTATTATCATATATTTTACTTATATATGTTACAAACTCCACAATGAATTATTGTTTGTATTCACAGTTACTTTTTAATGGTATTTAAACAATTAGAAAAACATATATGTACTCAAGTTACTTTTTCTTGTGCTCTGCATTCCTTTGTAAATGTATAATTCAACAAGTATAATTTTCTTTGTGCCTGAAGAACTTTTAAAACTATTTCTTGAAACATGGGTCTGCTGAAAACATTCTTTTACCTTTGCACGTCTTAAAATGTCTTTCTAACGCCTAGTGCTTTATAGATACTTTTGCTGGGTATAGAATTCTACATTGACAGGCTTTCCAGTATTTCAAAGATGTTACTTGACTTGCATTGTTTCTGATGATAAATCTGATGTTACCCGACTCTTAACTTCCCTGTATGTAACATATATTTCCTCCTTCTAGTTGCTTTTTATATTTTCTCTTTATCACTATTTTTGAACAATTTGACTGTGACAAGCCATGATAAAGTTTTCCTTGTGTTTTGTGTTCACTACATTTGTTGAATCTGTAGATTTATGGTTTTCATCAAATGTGGAAAATTTTTAGCCACTATTTCTTCAGCTTTCCCCTTTTTCTCCTCTTCTTAAGTGGTAATAATATGCATGTTATTCCTGCTGAAGTTGTTCCAAAAATCAGTGGTGCTCTTTAAATTTTTTTAAGTTGTTTTTTCTCTCAGCTTTTCATTTTGGATAGTTTCTATTGCTATGTCTTCACATTCACCAAACTTTTTTTTCAGTGATCGCTAATCTGCTATTAATCTCATCTAGTATATTTTCCATCTTACACTTTCTTGTTTTTAATTTCTAGAAATTTCATTTGAGACTTAAAATATCTGTATGTGTCTATTATTTTTCAAACTAATGAAATCCAGTTATAATAACTCTTCATAATTTCTTTCTCTGTTATTTTCAACACTTGTGTCAGTTCCAGGTTGGGTGCTTTTTCTCCTTATTTGGGTCAAGTTTTCCATCTTCTTTATATTCCTGAAAGCTTTTTTATAGGTATTGTGAATTTTATTATGTTGGGCACAGGATTTTTTTATTCCTACAAATACTATTGAGCTCTGTTCTAGGATATAGTTTTGGAAACAGTTTGGTCCATTGCTTTTATGATTCATTATATGAGTTCAAGGCAACGCTCAGTCTAGAGATAATTATTGTATACAAAAACAAGGCTTTTTAGAGTATTTTACTCAATACCGATGAATTATCTGTTTCTCCTGTGTGACTGGTAGGAATAGGACTACTCCTGGTACCCTATTTTTTTTTGAACTATTCCTTTCATCTTTTTGGATGATTCTTTAACTTTTGGTGGATTCCTCATATGTAAGTGATAAATATATCTTGCTAAAGCCTTGAGGGAGCACAGTCTTTCATTACCAGCTATGTCTTGAAAATTTTTATTTTCTACATTTTGTTTTTTCTTAATTTCTTCAGTCAGGAGAGTATATTTAGTCATTATTATTCCATCTTAGTTAAACATGGAGTTGGTCTTCATTTTTTCTCTTCTCTGTGATATCTGTGTAATAAAATTTCTTGAAAATTATCCATAAACTGTCAAAAGGATCATGTCTTTCTCCATTGGACTGTATCACCATTATAATATGACTATATATATATTTTTTTAAATCAAGACAAAACAAAGGGAAAAAAACACCTCTTGACTGTTGTGGCAGCTTGAGGAATTTTTTTAAAGTAAAATACTTGACCACTGTCATTCAGACTCAGTCTGATGGAGCCATGGCTAAGTTAATAAATGACTGCAGTAAGATTAGCTACTCTGTAATCCTAACTGTTGAAAAATTGGTGAAGCACCTCTCATTGCAGCCTGCAGGCTAGGAGAAAGGTTGGGTGGGGCCTGAAAGGGATACACAACCCAATATACTCATCCTAAAATTGGATATTTCAAAAGACTGACTGATAAATGGAGAGTCATAAATTTATCTGTGATGTTTATCTTCAGAGATTTATAGCAGCAGCTTGAAAGACTCTAATACAGATGTAATCTTAGTATCAAACAGTTTAAGGTGGCAGCTGAGTTTGGTGAATCTGAGATTAAAGTCTTTGTGGGGGGTGGGGCCCTGAAAGTGCCATCAATGTTCCTACCTGCAAGCAGCTGCAGGGCTGTTCAGGTGGTTCACTGAGCTATAGGTAACATGGAACATGTGTGGATATTGGGCTTTTTGAGAAGACAGCCTTAGGTGAAACCCCAATGTTACTTTTTTTCTTTTTTTTCTGTGAGGTGGGTCTGAGTCTCAATTTCTTCAGGTTGTGTTTTTATGACCATTGAAATCAGTACCTCACACAATAAAGTAACATCATTGATACCTTCCTGTTTGAAATCCTATTCAAGTCATCAACCTTCAGTTAATAGTCTTCTCCCAGCTCATAGTATATAATGCAGTTGTTTAGTCTTTCTGTATTCTTATTTGCAAAACATTACAGGCTTATTGGGCCCAGGTATCTTAGCTAGGAACAATTATTGTGTTCCCAAATGTCTGAAATCTTTTATTTGTAGACTTGACTTAGGTTATTTCTAGTTATTTCTACTCTCAACTGTGCCATTTCCATCTTCCTAATTTCACTTTGGAAGATAACTTGCTTCCAAAGACTGACTAGACATATCTTCACTGTAGGGCTTGGCACATAGTTTTGGGAATCATTTTCTATTTTACTGACTGTCCCACTAGAAGATAAAAAATGCTTTTAAGATGAGGACAAAGTATTATTCATCTTGTTATTATCAATACCTATTGCTTAGAAGAAAACATTCTAAGACCTTTTTGAAACAGCAAATTAACAATGAAAGGACTAGTGGAAGAGCAAATAATATGATATATGGAAAGAATATACCTGAAATGGCTCAGAGGTTGAAGAATAGCAAACTAAGAAGAAGCTATTCATTCCTATTGGGGATAATAATTCAAGTAAGATTAGGGCACAAAGAAAATGCAGGCTATCTTATGGAAAGCAGCTCTGGAAGAAATAGTGTGGTAAAGAAAATGGAGCATAGACTCCACTACCAAATGGACTTCAGTTTAAATCCTTATTCTTCTGTGGTAAAATGTGTGTCCTTGGACAAGTTACTAAATTCATCTGAGTTTTAGTTGAATTTTAAAAATAAAAAGGGAGATATAATAATGGTATTATAATAATCATTAATGTTTATTAATATTTCTGGTTCTTTCTCAGGTGCTTGAAAAATCACACTTCCCTTGACTTCAGTCATGGCCATATACAGTTTTGAAATGAATTAGGAAAGCCTTTTACTAGGAGATTTTCCACTATGTCTTTTTCTTACAATAAGGACTGGGAACATTCCAAAGGTGAAGTTTCCATCACTTGGGTCTCTGAGTGGAAATGAAGGCAACAGAGTCTACAGAAATAAGCTATAGAAATAAACTTCTGCTGTTTTAAGTTCCTGAGATTGGGAGTTATTTGTTACTATGAATAACCAAGGTCATGCTAACTGATACAAATATTCATACATTGTTGAAATAATCAAATGAAACATTTGTTAATTTTTTAGTTTGAATTTGGGAATCTTTTTGGGGAGGTTATGACACAAAATCTAAGAGAAATTCGAGTTTTAATGATCATCAGTTAACTGAGATGCTTATAGCCTTATTGGAAAGAAACAAGACAAGTGTAGATAGCTAGTATTGGCAATCATTACTCAGCATGAACAAATAAAATGTGAATTACATGGCAAAGGGAGTTCTGAAAATAGACATGACTGGATGGAAGATAGAGAACACTATGACTTTCTGGATTTTTTAAGACATATCTAAAACATTTAAATCTTGCCCTTTGTATTGCAATCCTCTGATGAGAAGTTGTATCTGAATATGAAAAGCTGCATTTTTACTTTTCTTTCCACCTGGTGTGATATCACCAAAAGAAAATGGCCTAGTACAGTTCCTGGCTTATAGACTAAATAAATGAGTATATGAAATGGGTAAATGATTGGACTTCCTGTAAAAAACACATCTGGGCTCAAATATCAGTTCTCTCTCTCACTGTGATCTTGTAAAGGTGTTACTTACCATCTCAGTAGCTTATTTTCTATATCTTAGCATAATTTTGTGTTTAATTTTGGCACAGTGCTTCATAGATAGCAACTTAATAAAGAGAATAGTCTAGCATTTTTCCATGTTGCAGCACAGCCCTCATAATGATTACAGTCAATACTCCTCATGAAGTGGATCTTCATTCTTGACACAAAGACTGTTTTCTAATATATCATTACCATGGAAAACATGCCAGTGAACATCATTATACCTATAGCTTCTACCTTTGAATATTTTCCATTGGGATTTTATTTTAGAATCAGCTCCAAAGTTTGAACTCACAGATTTAAAGTAAATTGACATATCCATGAAAAAATCAGCATCTCAAAGGAATGATAAAGGAGGCAATCTCGGTTTATGGCTGAATGAAGCATAATTGTAAGAGCACGAATTCAGCTGATAAATTTATATTGGATCAAAATATCTGCTTAGGTTTGTCAACAGATTCTACTTAACATAGTTGTTTTCTGGTGAAAACTCTTTTCCAATTTTAAGTTGATATTCAGTCTTCCCATTTTCAGTGTTCCCATTTTCCAAAACTATCACTATCACCTCTGGAAAAAGAAATAAAGCATGAAATTTTAGAGTTTTGAAGATGGGGAGGGTTCTATCTCTTACTAGTATTGATGAATAAAACCATCCGAGGGTGGTACAGATGGTTAGAGTGTTGATAAATTTCTGTGTACTGTGTGGCCTATTTTCACTCCTCAGATGCCCCAGTTACTTTCCATATCTTTCTGCACTAACTTTTAATGTGTTTATCATGTAAATTATGGATATGAATTCTTGCTATAGAAAGACAAAGTAAAATCCACAATACTACAACAATACATGAAATTTCTAAATGAGATATAAGCACACAAGGCTCTTCTTGGAACTAAATTGTGTGTGTGTGTGTGTGTGTGTATGTGTGTGTGTGTGTGTGTGTGTGTGTGTGTGTGTGTGTGGATGTGAATGCTTATTTTCTCATTGTTTTCTCCCCAATGTATCCAGTTCACTCAATAATATTCCATGACCAAAAGCGAACTCATGGTCTTCTACTCCTCTCATACTTGGTCTTTCCCAGAGTTTTTTTTTACTCAGGGAGTGGTGTAACCATTTATCCACTTGAGTTAAAGGTAGAACCTGGGAAATTTTCTTGATTCCTCTCCTTCCATTAATACCCTCTCCATATTCAATCCATCAAGTATGGTAGCATTTCAACTACTAAACCCCCCTGAATCAGGTCACTTGGTCTCTACTGCTACACACTGGTTCAAGTCACTCCCATCTCTTTGTGGCAGTACTTGTTAACTGGAGTTGCTATAACCTCCTGCTGCAGAAAAGGAATTATGCAACCAGAGTCCCCTCCACAGGAAGACTTACTGTCCAGCTAGCCTTGTAAGACGCTATGTAAGATCAACTCACACAATATTTGATGACATCTGCTCCTCCATTCTTTTCCTGTTGAAAGTGAACTTTCTCAACAAGTTCTTCATCCATTATTTGAAGGTCTTTCATTTTAGTCAGAAGCATTGGCCTCTCAAATATTCCTGAAAACACCTGAAATTTTTTCAAGTGCGTTTTTATATATGGAGAAACAATAACTTTATGGTAGTTTTGACTTACACAAAGATGAGTCTTTCTTTTTCAAAATCTTGTCAGGAACTCCACTTTCCACAATTGTAATGATAGAACTTTGGGGCAGTTTATCATATTCCATGAATTTCACCTCTCTGCTACCATTTTGGGACTTACAAAAGCTCAGTTCTAGCTTATTTCTCATATGATTTTTGGGCAATTCATCATGAATTTCAGTAAAATTGACCTTCACTTTAGAAACTTCTACACAAACCTGGAATCTGACTGCTGAGTTTATGGAACTGGATTATCAACTCCACAGCTACACTCTATCTGTAAATGATACTTCCTCATTTTGATCATGCTTGGGATAACTTCTTTTTCAAACCTGGTAAGTGTTTGTTTTTTATAGCTCATAAGAAACTTTTGAATTCACTTGAAGCAGGAGATATTTAAAAACTATTGTTCTTGGGATTCTCTATATAGACATAAATTCCATCTTTTGGGGAGAATACCCTCTTTAACCTATAGTTTTTGATGGCCTCTTATAACTCAGCTTCAAGTTTTTTATCTCCTTTAGTTGAAGAGTTTCCTTTGTAATTTCATCAATTAATCTCTGATTTTGTTCATCTTCTATAATTTCTTCAACTGGCAATGTTCCTTAAGAACTTGCTTTTTATTATCTTCATCAGGTGATATGATTACGATTTTAATTATAATGTATCTTGATGTGGATCTCTTAGGAGTTTCTCTTATTTGGAATTCTCTAGGTTTTATGTATCTGGATGTTGGTTTCCTTCTCCAGATTATGGACGTTTGGATCGTTATTTCCTCAAATAATTTTTCTGGCCCTTTTTTTCCCCCTCTGGAAAAGCAAATAGTATTTCTCTTAATGTTGTGCAAGAAGTACAATTATGTATCTTGCTTTTTTAAATTCCTTTTTGGTTTTGTTGCTGTTCGGGTGAGTCCTATTGCTTTGTCTTTCAGCTCACTTATTTGCTCCTCTGCTTCACTTAGTCTGCTGTTGGATCCTTCTATTATATCTTTTATTTATATTATTGTATTTTTAAGCAATGCAACTTCTGTTTGGATCTTTCTTAAATTTTCTAACTCATCCATTTTTCTCTTGAGTTCAGTGAGCATCTTTCTAATCATTACTTTGAATTCTTCATCAGGTAGTTTTCTTACTTCTACTCTTTTAAGGTCTATTTCAGGGATTTTATTTTGCTGTTTCATTTGGGACATATTCCTCCTAATCCACACTTTACCTGGCTCTCTGTGTTTATTCCTATGATTAAGAGAATTTTACTATCTCTCCTAATTTTAAAGTTTTGACCTTAGGTAGGTGATGTTCTGTTGAGTCCAGGAATGCAATTTGCTTTGACCACCCAAGCTAGGCACTCAAGGTATGTCCCCTCTGTGGGCTGCAACTACTCACCTATTATATTGGAGTGGCATGGTAGGTGGGGCTGTTAGCCTGGCTTGACTGCATTGAAGTGAGTGGGTGTGGTCCCCAGTACATAACTGTGGTGTGCTGAATGGGCAGTTCTGTGGGCCCATCCCAGCTGTGGTGTTCAGTTCTGTGTAATAGGAGTGAAGCTATCAGCCTGGCCTGGCAGTAGAACATAGCTACTATTCAGCAGGTGTGTGGGTCTGTCAACTAGTCACTGGCTTCTTCATACTACTGTGATTCAGGGCTGTGGTGTGAGGCTGTGGTACATGATTATATTAAGGATTAGGTAGAACTCTTGGTGGGGCTCACCTACAAGCTCTAATAGACTAAAGGGAAGGTTCCAAGATGGTATCCATCAGCACTGGTATTATAAGGTTGTCAAAATGGCACCCACCAGTGGGTACCATCTCCAAAGTTTCCTGCCCCTCAGGCAGATACAGTAAGAATAATACATGGTATATCTATATGATTTGGGCACTTTTCAGATCAGTGTGGCTATACTGGATCCTAGGGTGAATAAGTCTTCCTTCCTATGGACCCTCGAAGGGCAAGTTCTCTTGCTTTACAGTTCTTTGATTCTCTTGGACATATTCCAGACCCATCTCTACTCTGTAGAATCACAGGGTTGGAATGCCCGGTGCAGGCCCAACCCTCACCTACTCCCCAGGAAAAAGTTTCACACCTTCAAAATTCCTGCTGACTGCAAGTCATCAAATCTGGCATGTGGTTTCTTCCTTTGTGAAACTGTGTCTCTTTCTCTCCTGCCCATCTTGATGATTCCCTTTTATTCTTTGTTGGGGAAATTATTCCTCTATTTCTCAAGACTTCTGAGTAAAATATTCCATATGTAATTGTATATTTGTTGTATCCGTGGGAGGAGGTGAGTTCAGTTTCTTCCTGTGCCACATTCTTAAACTAACTTTTTTATGTTCTGAAGTCTTAGGTATCCCTGTTTCCAGGAGATATGGAATCCCACCAACCCAGTCAATACAGCAACTTGCTGAGGAAATGGGGAAAATGAAAACAGTAAGAGCCAGCTAATTCTTGAAGTTGACCTCCAAGACATTTTTCTATGAAAGATAGCTTTCTTGCAGACAGAACCTTCTTTTATGAGTCAATCGCAAGTCTTTAGTATCCAGCATAAAAAAGTGGTCAAGGACTAGTCTCCTGAATTTCGAATGTTTATAATCAGGACCCTGTAGAAACCTTGACTCTTCACTTTTCAGAACACAATGATAACAATGGGCAGTCTACCATTCCTTCAATATTCTACCTAGGGAAGAGAAAATTCCTCATTTATCCAAGTGATACTCTAAAAGTGAAACAGTGGAACTAGCCCAAATACATGAAAATAATTAGAGAAGATTACAGTCAGGGGAGGTGGAAAAGAAAGTTCTAGTCAAGATGCTATTAAAATATACCTACTAAGTTAAGGATGACTTCTGATCTTCTGGTTATTTAGTAAAGAGGGATAAGTAGTTCTTATTTTCATGAACCCCATTTTAGGTCTCTATATGCTATACTTCTGGAAGCTTCCTTTTTTCTCCTTTAAGATGATCTTCAGGGTATGCCCTGGTGACCTAGTGGTTTAGTCTACCACGCATGCATCCCAAGGTCCCCGGTTCAAGACCTAGGGCCCCAGGAAGCAGCCAAGATGAATAACTAAATAAAATAAAAATAAAATGTCTTTTCCTCCTCTCTCTTCCTGCCTGCCTGCTCACCTTCATTCCTGCCTGCACCTCTCCTTTAAAAAAAATGTTGCTCTTCTGATGAGGTATCTATTCCTCCTGTTTTTCTACTCAAAGACTCTTCTCTTCCTCTGTCATCAGCTACAGTCATTGTCATCCTATCGGTGACTGGGATCAAAATTCATCAAGTCTGACCCAGGCAAAGATGTTTCCCAGTTGGAGGTATTCTTGCATATAGCGCTAGTGTGCCAGAGAGAAAGAACATTTCTATAGAAGCAGACCTAATAGGAATAATTAATATTTTTAATCCTGTAAAATTATTTTTATTTTTGTACTTTCTCATGGCATGACCTTTATTACAGGATGCCTCAGGAAGATTAGGTTTTGTGACAGAAGAATGCAAAAAGAATTACCAAAGTACTAATTAGCTCTGACAATCACAATTTAGACAATAAGATAATAGACTTGTGCCTAAGGCTACTGTCTTGAGAGATGCTTTTCCAAATTCTTTTGTTTCCCTCTCTTGCTATCAGGGTCCAAGCCCCAGGGACTTGGCTCAGAGTGTGGAGACAATTCCTTGATCCTTATGGAAGTCAGTTACCCTTAAGTGAAAGGAAATGGAGCAGAAGCAAAAGACAAACCCTCAATTTGCTAGCTCAAAAAAGAAGAGGAGCTCTTGGAGGGAGAAGAGCAATGCTGTCAGTCTTATTGGCTACTTTTAACAGCCAACAGCACAAGATGGTAAGTCTAGGAGAGCAGCCCTCTGAAATGCTAAGGAAAAGGCTGATTCAACGCTGTCCACACTAAGCTGAGGGACCACGTCCTTACCCTGGTGAGTCAGCATAATCAGAGGCAGGCTCTATGGCTCAACTTCCCTGAGTCGTCTCTGCCTCCAGTGTGGTATAGACAGGTTTCAGGAAAATCTCAGAATCCAGTGAAGGAGTCTGCCATGGCAAAGGTAAAGGGTCTCAGATTCAGGGATATTTAGGGAAACATTCACTCAAACCAATGGGGATCTTTTCCAAGGAGTTTCTGATGCCAGAGAGAGCCAAGACCAGGGTGAACCAGTCAGAGAGTAATCTTATCTTCTTACAGCTGATAAAAGTCAGATCATAAGTCATACTGCCACAGAGACCAGAGGGGACAGGGGAAAAGACAAAGGCCCTGAATCTTCCCCATAACCATGAGATTGCATAAACCCCCACTATGCCTCACATACATATGTGAACACATCTTTGGGAATATGTTGAAGGAAGAGGAGGAAATATTTTATCTGAGAGTGAACAAAAGAGATTGATCTATACAAACTTTAACAATGCATTTAATATTGAATTAAGCTGTAATTTCCTTTTCTCTTTGCTAACCAATTGGGAGTGGGCTTGGGTAGAGGACTATATTCGATACTGCAAAAATAAAGTATACTTTCTCTGGGCATCCAAGTTAGAGTATGAAATTAATATTCTGTTTCTCACACACAGGAATAAAGGAACCATTAAATCACTTGTCAAAAATCTCAGTCATGTTTTAAAAAAAAAAACAAAAAACAAGGAGTCAGGTGCTGTAGGATGGAATGAGTCACATTCTTAAAGGACCCCTGCTCCCAAAAAGGACCAAGTGCAACTTTCACAGTGATAGGAAATATTGGAGGAAATTCAAGGCGCAGACCAGGATCATGGATTTCCTCCGGGAATCATTCTATTCTCCACTGTGGAGTGAGGCACTGCCACTCAACCCTCAGTCAGACCCCCTCACGAGGTAGCTTGACTAGTTTGTTCATGGTGGGCACCAGACTATGAGACCGGCCCACTCATTCTCCCCACTTTGGCAATACCTTGTAGTGTTATGTCGGCAAAAAAAAAAAAAAAAAAACAAGGTTTGTTTAAAATGACCAAGTGCACATTATATGATAACCACACACATGTTACAGAACTGTCAACTTCAGCGTACATTTTGTATAGGTTTTCCCTGCTCTCCAAATGGACAGCAGTTCTATGCTGGAATGATGTAAGGCAAAGAAGCAATTGCCATTCATTTATATGGAAAAGCTTTAGAGCAGCCCCAGGCCCCAAAAATAACTCACCAAAGCATACCAAATAGCACATAAACCCTAAAAGAACACTAACATAGAGTAAAAGCAGAAACGATATGAGGGACACACGGCCTGTATAAAGCAGGAAGAATGCACCGCGTAGTGTGACTTACGACGGCACCGGGAAGACCGCCAGCACGCTGGAAGGCTGAGCCAGGTGAAGTCAGGCTGAGTCCTTGGAGGTCGGGTGCTGGGAGGTCCAGCAGGTTGCCGCGTAGGAGAGAGAGGAAGAGGGTCACCTGTTAACATCTCGTGCTCACCTGAATCCATCCGGGCAGGCGGGTCACTAGTGTCTACCCTTCCAGGTCTGCCTTCCTCCCCGGGCAGGGCATCAGGTCGAAGTCGGAGCTCTGCTGTGAGGCTGTGGCAGACACCCTTGTGCCTGACTGCTGACCCGCACGCATTTTTCCCCTTAGAATAGGCACTCAAAGCATTCTGCAACTGCTCTAGAACCCCCAAGCCTGTTCAAAATTCAAGTCAGACTTTTCTGCAATCGTTGCAGCGCCGATAACAGTTACGAAAATCTCACACAAGTGCGTCACGTTCAGTTTCTGCTGGTCTTCAGCTTCTGGCCGTGCACCCTTGCACCGTATTTCTCTTACAATTGCAAAACTAGCTTTTCTGCCAGTTCTTGGTCACGGGATGCCACAACCTCTCCAACATCAACTTCGTCAAATTCCGCTTGATGCTGAGATGCGTGTATAGTTTCTCACCAGCTGCGCAGTGGGGCCCGGCTTTGAGCTCTGGGTGCGAAACCTCCACAGCCGCTGCTGCAAAACAAACGACGGCGCAGGTTACGCTTTTCACCTGTCAAAAAAGCGGAAATGCTCCTTTGGGTTCTTTGGGTTCCTGAAATCTGGTGCTAATGCAGCTCTTTCGTGAAAGCCACAAGGCATAATGCAAACTTTGGAAAACCGGAAGCTCTATAGAAAGACAAAATTAGTACATGATTAAAACAACTGTGTGGGACTGGTGTTCATTGCCTGTCCTTCCCCACGAGGAGAAGCCACAGTGATTTGGGGAGTGTCCCTTCCCTGTTTCAGACTCTTCTTTGGATACATGGGTCTCCTTTACATGCAGTGCTGAGCCATGTTCCACTATGATCCTGGCTAGTCCATAAGAGGCAGTCCTTTCATTGTAAAATAATAATAATGGAGCCCTGGGTCCTTCCACTTACAAAGTGCTTATTTTCCACAACTTTGGCCATCCAGTTGTCATGTCTATTTGTACAACAAATCGATGTGTAAGCTGTAGTTCTCCCCCAGTAGAAATCCACTTGGTCTAGTGTCTATTGCCAATGATCAGCAAATGTCTGCTTTTTATCAGTGCTGGTCGCGGACCACTTTAACTACTAGAGAAGAGGACGTCTTCCAGGATAAGTGCCTGTTTCCCTATCCCATTGTTCAGATGTTTTTGCTCTAATACTGCCTATGTCCCACTAGTCACTATCTTGTCAGATGCAGCACAAGGACTTAAAACTGTCCATTGCTTCGCTCTGATTTGTTCTGCTTTTTGGGTAATTTTCTCTGCATGTAAAGATTAAATCCACTCTCACACTTACACACATTTTACTAGTAATTCTGAGCACTTGATAGCATTATTAGAAAACTATAAGAGTACAACTCAACTCCATAAAAATCCCTTGGGGACATAGTGCTGTTTTATACTTCCTTCAACTTCCTTAGTGCCAAGCAAAAAAATTCCTACTTCGATTTGAGATCATTTAATAGCTACTTAATATTTCAGATCTAACCAGTGTTTGCTTAATATTTTAATGGGACCGAGACTCTCTTATACATTATCTTGTTTGTTCTTCACAATGACAACTCGTGGATTTTGGACAGTATAGTGTCTGCTTTGAAGAAGAGACAACACTGATTCAGGGAAGCTAAGTGACTTATCTAATCACTTAATCTGGAGGGAGCAGTCATGGAATTAGAACACACTCTCCTGCTTGGGAGTGCAGTGCTGTTTTGTACACCACAGCTTATTCTTTGCTGCTTTAAAGTAGTTCTGCCCTTAAAGAAGAGGAGTTCCAAGGTTAGCAGACTTCTCCAATCAAGAAGTCCTTAGTATGGAGAGGTAAGAAATTAACTTCATGGAGAACACCAGTCCATGACCTGCATCAGCCTAGCAGGTTTCCAGGTCTCTGCTGTTAGAGAACTGATCTCAAAATAATTTCTGATATATGTGAAAGGGCAACCTGGATCCATGTCACTGTTCCTGCAGGGGTGGAATAGAGGGGGATTAGGGCTGGCTTAGTGGGGATCTCTTACCAGGTCCATATCAATGGCTTTCACATTAGGCCTTTCTAATAAGAGGGTAATATGGAATCCAGTCTTCCCAGAACAAGGAGGTTGTGGTGGGGTGACAAATGACACTCCCATACTCTGTGTGTCCTTGACCATGATCATGCAGAGTCCCAGGCACCATCTCTTGAGCAAGCCATGAGGCCATCCACATTACCCAACCAGGCTTAGCAGGATTTGACAGGACCGGAGAGAACTGGGACCCAGGTAGGTAGGTCCCTTCCATATGGGCTCCATAAGACTTGAAACCTTGGATGTCTTGTTCACTGTTTTCTCCCAGTGCCTTGAACTGTGACTGGCATATGGGAAGCACCATCAGATATCATTGAGCAGGTGATTGGATGGATGAACAAAAGAATCGTCGTTGTGTGCTTCATGCATTGTGTGTGCACAAAACCCCTCTGCAAGGAAAACACACACGGGTCTTGTTTTAAAAGCCTTGCTTACACCTTATTAGCACCACTCTCTTCTTCAATATATGCTGTTTCAAAAAAAAAAAAAAACTCTTAATGTCAGAGTGATATCTAAACATTGCCCTTACTTTGGTACATTCTTTTCCAAAGGCAAGAAAAACTCGTCTATCGAGTTTCTCTTTGAGCACAGTTAACTGTCTACAGCTTTGGAGCCATTGAGGTCTCACCAGCAGCTGAAGCCTTTCAGTTTAACACCACTTCCCTGAGTTGAAGAAGCCGAAGTCCCACTGTGGTCTTGCCTTAGGTCTCCCAGCCTCAAGTTGTCTGAGACACATCCCGTGCTGAGGCCAGGCCTGGGTGGATGTCTGGGAGAGAGGTCGCAACGCCCTCTGGACTCCAGCAGCTCTCATCTGTGCTCATGATTCTTTGCCTAGGGAAAGCCTGTGGACTGTGTGGTCAAGAGTCTCACTGGCTGCTTGACTGCAGGAAAGTTTTAACTTGCCTCTGTCTCAGTTTTCTTACGTCTCGAATTAGCCTAACAGTAGAATCTGCCTCATAGAGAATTATGTACGAGACTGTGTAAAGTGCTCAGCACAGTGCCCAGCACACTAGAAGACCTCATTCAATGATAACCATTATTATTCCTGTTTAGTATGGTTTGTTCCTGTGCTTTTATCATAAAAATGAAACAAAGACAACCCACAATCTGAAAAAAAAGAAGGAAAAAATTCACTCGCCATTATTAAATCACTCAATACAGACTGTCGGGCCCCAGATGGGGCAGGGAGGTTTTGCAGAAGAACACCAGAGTTGAGTATTTAACTGGACTTTTACTTATGTTGGTCCCTGGAATATGTTACATATTCACTGTTTCCTGCCTTCCTTTAGCCTCCCAAACTCAGCCACATGGAACCTCTTCCAGGATCCTTTGCCTGACTCGACATGTCTCAGGCTGGATCCCTTAGGAGACAGCTTCTGGGTGAACAAGAAGGACACACATAAGGCAGTGCTCCTGGGATGGACGCCTGTCTCAGGGAGGAGAGAATGCAGGTGCTCGAGGGAGAGCTTGAGCAGCAATGCAACCCCAGCAGAGGCTCAGCAGCCCCCCAAGACCTGTCCCAAATTGCAGTGAGTGGGCCAGGCCTTTGTACTCCCAAGTTGGATCAACCATTGCATGCAGGCTGCCTGTGGAAGGTATGACCTTGGGGGAGACACTTTTCTTCAGTCAGGATAATCCCCAGAAAAGGTTATCAGCTGAGGGCCATCTTCTGGAAGCTTCTCGGCAGCTGGGGAGTGAGTGCTTCGTTCCTGAGTCTTTGGGTGTTGCAACAAAGCATCTACCACATTCTCCAAGCCAGCTCTTACTCGTAATAAAGAAATGTTGATTTCCATCTGTTTGATTCCTGTCTCTTGATTGCATCTTACAGGGATGCAGGAGGAGGACTGGCGTGTATTGTGTCCCTAAATTCTCAAGCCTATTAAAATCTGTATTATCCAGATTAGGAGGTTCTCCTTATGTATTCCACAGCTCTCGGTCCTTTCTTCTTTGCTAAGCACCCCTACCATCCAGGCTAGAAGTCAACAAATGTAGGAGGATTTATGATAAATGAAGGAAGACAAGAAATATATACAGACAAACTAGTAGTCATGGGTTAATAGTGAGGAGGGAGCAGGCAGAGATTGAGTTTATCTCCAGACTGGCCTCTGTCTCGTGAAAGACCATTTTGGACGCTTCTACTACTTTTTTGAAGGGAGACGGGGGCAGGCATATTTTGGTCTCCCCTGAAAAAGCAGGGAGGTGTTTCCCTGGGCTATCGAGTAGAGCTGCTATGGCGATCAGTTTGGCACAGTCTATCTGAACAAATGTGGCTGGTTGCGCTGCTGTCTGCTGGCATGCTCCAACAAGGCCAAACTCGAGACAGAGGAGGATAAATGCCTGTTTGAATGAGTTCTGGGATCATATAGTGGATTTGCAAACATGTCTTCACTTAAAGACTGCTCTCAGAAAACTACAGCTGCTTTTCCACCCCAGAAAGAAAATTTTCGAAAATCTAACTTCAGATCAAGACTCAAATTTATATTTCAGGCTTATGACAGACTTTTGACAGACTTAGGACAGACTCCAGGCTCTTTTTCAGATTTCTCATTATTATTTTTTTAAAGGAAAGGTATAGGCAGGAGTGAAGGTGAACAGGCAGGCAGGCAGGAAGAGAGAGGAAGAAGCAGTGTTTAATTGTATTTTTTTTTATTTATTTAGTTTTTCACATTGGTTGTTCCCCCCAGACCTAGAACATGGCTCCACGTTCCCTGGATGTACACGGACTGTGTTCCTTTGGAGGTGACTGACCCAATCCACCAGGGCGTACCAGATTCTCATTATTACCTGCTAACCTTGAATAAATTATAAAAAAATTAAGAATTATAAACAAATCCTAATTTTACTTTAGTGAGTTTGTTGTAATGGTACAAATGGAGTGACTCTGATATTGTAAATATTGTATATGCATTTATAACTCAGATGTGAACAGGCTAATGTTGAGATCTGGTGTTTTCACTATGGCAGAAGGGAGGCACAGATATGGACTGATTAATAATGTGAGATGATGGATGTGCTAATTAACTAGATGGTGATAATCATTTCATATTATATATGCATATCAGATCACCATGGTATTCACTTTAAATATCTAATCATTTTATTTGTCCATTTTACCTCAATAAAGCTGAAAAGAAAAAAAGTATGGATTGGGAGAAAGCAAGAAAGAACCCCATAGGGGTGGAAATAGACATATCAATGTAAACTCATGGTTTCTAAAACATGCCTGTGTGTGAATGCTGTATGTGCATGTGTGTGTATGACTATGGATGAATACTTATATACATGCAAATATTCCTAGATCTGCCTACTGAAAACAACACTCTAGTAGCAATGAGCACACCTATCACCCAGATCTTGGTCTCTAATATTCCTCACTAAGAGGAAACAGGCTCCTTCCCCAGAGAAATGGTTGATTTCAGGGTTAGGGTAAGGTAGGGACAAAATGAGCCTTATTACATGAGAAATTAAGAGAATAGGAGAGTGGTGGGAAGGGAAGAAGGGAAAGGGAGGGAGGGAGGGAGGGAGAGAAGGAGAAACAGGAGAAGGGAGGCAGATCACTCAGGTACAGTAATGAATTATAAAGCATTGGGTAAAAAAGGAATTTGTATATCTGATCAGTAATGAATACATAAAGTAAAAAATGGAGAATAAATGTCAAAGACCAGCTGGTGAATGTGGAAGGAGGGCTGTAGCTGGAAAATGCTCATTTTGCAAGCACCATGATCCAGATAGGATTGGGCAAATAGAAGAAAATCTAGGAGACAATTTTGACTAAGAACAGAATATTTGAAGCATCTTTAAGTATTTCCCTCACTGATTGTTTACTAGTTGCAAAGAAGGGGCGGAGGGAGGTATATAGAGTGGAAAACTGAAAACATCTTGACTAAGTGATCGAATTAATATTACCAAGAGGGACAGATAGCTGCCTGAAGCCTCCACATGTGACGTCCTGAGAAAGACACACTGTTACCTATACAGTGTTCTCCCAAGAATGTATAAGCTATTTCTAATCATGAGGAAATACCAGGTAAAATTAAAATGAAATCTGTCCTATTAACATAGAGGGGAGATGGGTTGAATGCTTCCAAATGTCAATGTCATAAAGGGTAAGGAAAAGTTGTGGCTAAAAAGGACCACAGACAGACAATAACTAGTGTTCGGGAGGATGCGCAGAAATTGGAGGCCTCATGGGTGACTGGTGGACTGTAAATGGAGCACCATCTTGGGAAATCAATCTGGCCACTCCTCAAATTTTAAACATTGAGTTATCATGTGTCTCAGCAATTCCATTCATACAGATATGTGCGTAGACATATATATTATAAACATGTACATTGTACAGAATATTCACATCAGCATTATTCATAACAACTCAAAAATAATAATAGGAAAATGTCTATGAACAAATGAATAGGTAAATAAAAGGTGTTATACCCATACAATGGATTATTATTTGGCAATGGAAAAGAATGAAGTATGAGTACACGCAGCAACATGAATACCCTTAAAAATATTTTACTAAGAAAAAGAAGCCAGTCACAAAGGCTGTTTACTGTATGATTCCATTTCTACAAAACGTTCAGAATAGGCACATCTATAAGGACAGAAAAGAGATCAGTGGTTGCCTATAACCAGAGGATAAGACGTGGGGTGGGAGGAGGGTATGATTGCTAGTGGGCGAAGGATTTATTCTGGGGATAACAATGTCTAAATCTGGGTTTGTTGATAGTTACACAAATCTATGAATCTACTAAAATCCAATGACAATTATTATTCATTTTGTTTACAATGCTATAGTCATTTTAGGATACTGAAATTGTCTCTCAGTCTGTGAGTATTTCACACCATACCTGCCTATTGTTTTTTATTTAAAATACCTGGGGAGCAATAACATTTATTTAGCACGATGGTTTGACTTATCTCTAAAAGAATAGTTTATAAAAATAAAGAAAATACTCACATACAAGGAAGTATGAAGAGGCAGGGAGACCATTTGGGATCTTGGCAAGGGTATGCTTAGGGGAGCAGAGAAAACAGCCAACAGGACAGGGCCAGAGGAATGGGAAATGAGGGAGTAGGTAGAATAGGTTTGTAATGTAGACCACCCTCCCAAGGAGATTCAGTGTGATGCAAAGTAGAGCAATGAATGAGATCAAGAGAGGCATTTGGGCTGGAGTGGAATCTTCATATACAGGGGAGTTAGAGTGTTGAATGCTGATGGGAAGGACCCATCAGAAAGATCCAGCTGGAGATGCAGAAGTTAAGAAAAGCTAATCCATACAGCAAGGTCCGAGAGGAGTTATGGGATCCAAGATCCATGCGTTACCCTGAGGTGCACTTTCCCCATTAAACAGGAGGGGAAATAAGAGTTAGCTGCTGGTATAGACATTGCTGTGCTTTGGCTATGTTACCATCAGAAAGTTTCTGTTAGCAGACTTCTAACCATGGAGGAGAGAGGGCTGGCGGTTTCAGGAGTCTTCATATCTAAGTTGACCACAGATTAGCCGTGTAATCTTGGCAAATGCAGTGTACTTCTCTGAGCCAGTTCCCGCCTTTGCAAACCAAATAATTAGAGTGTTCTTAGGAGGACAAAAGGAGATAATACAGGTAAAACAAAGCAGAGAGGCTATCAAATATTTTTTTCTTTCGCTTCTATAGTCTTGTTCACTCTGCCTCCTTGTAAAATACATACAAAAATAAAAGTTTCTTACAGGTGTAAGGTTTTTCTGGGCTCCGCGAGGAGAAAATTTCAATCAGACAGAAAGCAGAATAGTCAGGGCTTTATTGGACTTTGCGCTCCCGGGCGAAACTCCCAAGTACGCAGAGGGCTGGGAAGTCACGCGCAGAACAAAGGGGTACCGGCTCTTTTAAGCAGAGGAATTTCGCGGGCTTCCCATATCACGATTGGGGATTGGCCCCGTGAATCCATGTGTGGGGGTCGCATCCCTTGTTCTGACGTCATCCACCTTTTTCCCGGGCTTGGCCGCCGGGCATGCCCTGCCCGCTGTCCCGTCTTTCTGAGCCAGCCTAACAACAGGTAATAACCTTATTTTATTAACCTTTATGTTCCTGTAACAACTCTAGCACATATACTCAATAGGTCTGTTCTTTACTTTCAGATCTGGTTCCTTCCTATCAGCAGCTGTCAAGTTGGACACTTGTGCTCGGGACGTTCGCCTGTGTCTCATCTTGTCCATGTTGGGAGGCAGTGGTGTCATCTGGGTTTTACAGGCAAAGAGCCTGAAGCTGAGAGAGATTAAATCACTTGGCTGCTAATCATAAAAGTGAAACTCCAAGCCCAACCCCTCACTCCACCCCCAATGTCTTTCCATTGCCTCCCAGCTACCTGGTGGTGTTTTCATCTTTTGTTTTGCTGTTTCTCCTTTCTCAGGCTGGCTTACAAGCAAGTCTTCAAGATGTGGCCCAGAGGAACCAGTGCAAGCCTTCCCAGAGCTCACTCTTCCTAACTGCTCCCCCCACAAAAACTGCTCTTCTCCCTCTTGCCCCTCCCTGATCTGAGGAAGCTGGCTAGCACCTCGATTAGATGGTTTAAAGACTTTGTTTTTTTAAAGGAAAAGTGCAAGCAGGAATGAAGGCAGGAAGCGAGATGTTCATTCTATTTTTATTTTAGTTTTTCATCTTGTCTGTCCCCCGACCCAGGCCCCAAGACACAAACCCTGGTGCTTGGGATGCATGTGAACTGCACTCAGGGGACCCAACCATTACTCTCCCAGGACCCACCTGAAGGCACTGTTTTACCTAACTTTGGGCCCAATTGAAAATACATAAAGCTGGAGAATACCAAATCATCTTAAAGACTAATACATTATCATTGAGCAAATGAAATTCAGTGTCCAATTGGGCAGGACAGAAAGACATAGCAGAGTTGAGATGCCCAAATTTAGCTATAGCTAGAAAAGAAAGATCATTAGGAAAACAGAATCTTTTGCTTTTCTTATTTCTTAAAATGTTAATGACAATTTTTAATATACAGTATAGTGGTGTACTTGTATGACCTTGTAGAAAACGAGCACAACGAACCCATGTACCCAGTAATTAGCAAGATAATCTGCGTTGGCTTCATCTATCTTTTGTTATTATTGCACATGCTTAGGCATAAAATATGCAATCAGAATTACCAAATGAATAATATTTGCATCTGATTTTTATATCACTGCATCGGAAATGCATAGAATTACATTTTTACACACAATCTTAAAACGCTTTTTCCCTGTAACACTGACGTATGATTTTCATGAGAAAAAAGCATTTTAGCA
Organism: Solenodon paradoxus; assembly: GCA_004363575.1. NCBI lineage: Eukaryota > Metazoa > Chordata > Mammalia > Eulipotyphla > Solenodontidae > Solenodon > Solenodon paradoxus. The sequence goes on from RJWH01001849.1 coordinate 227,529, forward strand.
CTGCAAAATCAAACATATTTACTACAGAAAACTTCAGCATTTTCATTTTTCATTTCTAAGCAGGTAAAAGGGGAAATAGAAAAAAAACCACTTTATACATTCAAGGAAAGGTTAAAATGAAAACTCACTGGTCTTATATGGCTCTGATAACACTCAAGTGAAAAAAGCACAAAAAATTTCACAAACATCTTCAAAATATAGAAACAAAAAGGCACTCTAATTTCATATTACAAGACAAAAAAAGGATTTCTTCAACCAATACAATTTTTTTTTGATGTCTTTTCACTCCTCAGTTCAGTGTACTATTTTTAAAAATGGATTTTTTTTTCCTAAAACCTAACCACACAGTCATTATATACCTAACAAACTTGACAGTAATCTTTCGATATCACCTAATACCAAGTCTATATTCAAATTTATCTAATATCTTACTATTTTCCATTCCTTTGTTTAAAAAATAAACAAACGAAAGACAATTCCAGATCCACTCCCTGCATTTGGTTGTTTCATCTCTTAAAACTTTTTGGTCTAGGGAGTTTCTCTTTCCCAAATTCCGCCCATGAATCTGGATGACCTGGCTTTTAGGGAAACATCTATTATTCATAAGAAAGTCCCATATTCTAGATTTGTCTATTTCCTCTTGGTACGATTTCACTTGCTGGTTCTCCCCTGTGATTCCTGTAAACTAGAAAGTGGCTTTCCATATCTGATCTGCGTCAGGGTTTTGGCACATTTGTTGAGGTTATACCATGTGCTTCACGTTGGACCATATCACCAGGCGACATTTTTCCACTCTTGGTGATGCTGAAATTGACCAGGGGGTTCAGGTGACTGTCTTGTTATTTTCTGGGGTTCAGTACCTGTGAAGCAAGTTACTGAAAGCTGAATTAAGAGTGTTTTTTTTCATTCAGTCTCTACCATGCTCTTGCCACTCCATTGTGATTGGGAGGCAGAGAAATAAAAATAAATTAAAAATATCTCCCGATCTTTGCAAGAACTCACTAGGATGACAGAAACAAATTGAACAGTCCCAGACTTACTTCTTGAATGGTTTCCATTTCTGAATGTTCAATCCAATAAACACTGAAAGTGCCAGGAAGTGCCAGGAAGCACTAACTTGGTCTCCTAGGAGAGAGACCATCTTGCTTGGAGCTTGAAATCTTCCAGGATTCCTGATCATCAGGAGTTTTCCTGTTCTCTCGATGGAAACTGGAATTTTTCTCTAATAATCACAAAGTGCTAAAGCCACGTTCTTGGAACCCTGAGAAGTTTGACTTCATAATTCAATGAACAATATGGTCTTTTGCTTTGTGAGTCAGATTTTAAAAAGTAGAAACTCTCACCATCCAGGGAGTAAAAAGGTCTTGGATGCAGTTGCTTTAAAATGTCTGTGTCTTGTGTGCTGTGTGGGGACAGCTACATGCAAAAGTGAAGACTTAAATCTGTACTTGGCTAAATTAGAATTTTAGAAGTGGGTCAACTCAGCTTTTATGTGCTGTCCAAATGCCTCACCCTTTCATGGTTTTCACTCTGCTCAAAGCCCTCAACAAGACTTCCTTGCTTGAATTCAAGAGTATTTTGTATTCAGCTATTGTGTGCCGGATAAACAAAAACGAGTATAGCTCACAGTGAGTGCTGATACTTTGGAGAATGTCAAGTGTATTCCCAGGTTCTGAATCCTTTAACAGAGGCTCTGTCAAGTCACTTGATGCCAGGTACTGTGTGTGTGTGTGTGTGTGTGTGTGTGTGTGTGTGTGTGTGTGTGTGTGTTTTAATAAGTATTTATGGACACTGAAATTTGAATTTCATATCATTTTTACAGGTCATAAAATATTCTTGTTTCTTTTTTTTCTTGGGATATTTTAAAATGAAAAAAACCTTTCCTAACTCACAGGTGATTCAGAAACAGATGGCAGGCTAGATTTGACCTATGGACCAACTCTTTACATGGCAGGTACACCTCTTGTCGGTGAAGAGAGTGAGAGCAGTTAGGTGCTTTGTTTCCACAGCGGTGTGAAGCACTCCACTTGCGGTTGCTTCTTTCTCTGAGTATTTTTATGATGGATACACACACCTTTGAAAAGTGATGAAAGCACTCTTTATCGCAAAAAAACTCCCTCTGTTTGCATTTCTAGCAATGTTTCCTAGCCAGCTCTGGAGCTGGAACAAATTCTTCCTCCACCTGCCCCTCCTTCCCCGTTTCTCCTCCCAAATGCCGTGCCAGCCCTAGACACTGAAACAACAAATGACACATTTGCCTTGCTTGTTGTCAGAGGAGGCTGCCCCACCCACCACCTCCAGGACCTCCTTCAAGGAGAGGTCACCCTGGTCCTCATCAGGGGTCAGGGCCATCTCACTGGGTGGGTTGATCAGATGTCTGAAGTTGGCAGTTGCTTTGACCTAGTTCCCTTGACAACCCCCTTGGAGGCGGAGGAAAAGAAAAGTGGGGTTTGCCTCCCCCCTCACCTGCTCTGGAGCCCAACCAATTGCCAAGGCCAGAGACTCCCACAGCAATGGCGTCATCCCCAGTACCTAGTTTCACACCGTCTCTTCTCTTTGGTTGTCAACTTTATATAACTTTGGCTTGTGCACTAAAGAACTCATTGAGAGACCTCTGAATTTGGATGTTTAGGGAATTATCAGAAAACTCTGAAGAATACCCAAAGTAAGAGAAGTCAAATTATCCATTGCTAGGGGGCTAGGATTCAGATAAGAGCACCTCAGTGGTTAATTAGTGGTTTTGCATATGCTTGTATAGCTGACGTGTATTGAACTTGCATATGCCTCCGGTACCTCCAATGGCACTGCAGTCAGAGACAAAGCTGTTCACAGGTGTGGTGGGGAAATCGTCAGACTCAAAAAGTCCTCCACTGGTTGGTCTCTTTCGTATTATCTTTTCTAAAAAGATATTTTTATTTATATCCATGTTCTTAAATCCAGGTTATAAATTCCTATTTCCTTTATTCAAGCAAATTTAGAAATTCTGGGTCGGATATTACCTTGTTGAATCACATGTGTATCCCATGCATTAGAAAGAGGGAGCAAACAAAGGGTATAGACTTACTTATAAAACCCAAAGAGTTATGAGAAACTTCTATGTGCTCCATGCTTTTCTTGGGAGGCAAGATGGTCTAGCTTTCACCTGCATCTGGGTTCAGATCATAAGCCAATCACTTATTGTCTGCAGATGAGACTTTGGAGACTCCACCCCTTCACCCACATAGAAGAAAAGATAACAGAGCTCATACAGGTGTCAAGGGACTTATAAAAGAGTCCGTACGCTTGAAGCGCACAATTTTGGCTCCCAGCGGGTGCTCATTCCCAGTTGATCCTTCCTTCCCCCTTTAAGATTTGGAAACTTTTTTCAGAATTCATTAATAGCAATAGAATTCAATGAATAAAATCACTTTGGAACATGAAGTTTAAAGTCCGGCTCCCTGAGTTTAGGCCTTTCTTCCCTCTCTGATAAGTCTCATAACCTTGAACGTGTTCATTAACAGTGAGTTTCCAGGGAGTTCCCCTCCCTGGAAAATGGGCATAATGGTGGTACCGATCTCATGCAGTTGTTGCGAGGTTTTATTGAGATAAAAGCCCCTGGCACACACTACATGTGCTCAATAAACATTAGCTATTACATTTCAAAAGCTGAGAAGTGTGAGAATTAGAGCAAAATTACACCGGGACTTAATCATTATGAAAACATCTTCCCCAATGAAAAAAAAAAATTGCTGTCATCTTTCCCCAAGAGTAGCAAAACTTGCCCATTAAGGAGGTACTTGTGTTGGAGCGTGCTACCCGGAAGCCCTGCTTTTTATGAAAAGTTCTGTAGGATTCACAACCAGTGGAGGGAAATAGGTGACCTTTCTGTACTCTCCCCACTCTAGGAAGCTTAATGCCACCGAGGTTCTCCAGGAACAATGTGTGCTTTTGTTGGGGACTGACATTTAAAAGTGTTTGATTGTTCAGTACCTGTTGTGTGAAGAGTTGCTTTACTATAATTTAATGGCAAATTCCACTCTGGATTTCCTGCCGACAAATCTATAAAGCTTTGTTTGAGACTGAAAGCATTCAAAAGTTTTTTTTTGTTTTTTTTTTAAAGCTGGGAGGTGCAGGGTGTACATTAAAATGGAAAAGAAAGAAAGGAGGAGGAGAAGTCCTGTGGGTGTAGGATGAGTGTTTGATGTAAGAACTGGCTGGTCGGCTCCAGAGTCGAGTAATTAAGAAAGGTTTAAAAGGGCCAAGATGAAGAGTGGGGCAATCAGAACAAGCAGCTCCATCAACGCCCAGCCCAGAAGAAACAGCCTGGGCTCCTCAACCTGCTACTCATTCAACAGCTTTGTTCCTGTGCGGAGCCAACGTGATGACAAAGCAGCTTCCAGGGCATCCTTACGGAATGTAACATTACATAACGCCTGCGCCGTCTGGCCCGCTGTGGATGCCACAGCTTACTATCCAAGACTGGCGTTCCGGGGCTAGGTCCAGAAAATAAACATGCAGTGGTTTTCACGGCAGCGATCATGGCATTCCGGGCTTCTCTCCCCAATGCTGTATTCGTGTAAACCACTCTACCTGCATTTTGGAATAACGTAACTTAAAAATGCATTTTCAAAGTCCATGAGTAGAGGATTTTTTAAGATAAAGGGAAGAGTGGCTGCATAGGCATCTATTACTCCACGAAGCATTTTTTCTGACTGTTAGAATAAAACTATGCTTCATGTTATTTACAGAAGCAAGCAGTTGTCAGAAAGTACAAAAGTGTGGCAAGAAACTTCATATACCAACTTCAGGAGTGAGTTAGCTTGGAGAAGGATGAAGGGAGAGAAGAAGACATGAAGGAAGGGAGGGAGAGGGATGGGAGCAGGGGCCGACTGGTAGGTGAACTCTGCTTTTGTTCTTTACATCCAAAATGAAGAGATCTGAGAAAACATGTCAAAATGTTGATACCTATTAAATCTAGGTGATGGGTGCCTGGATATCTGCTTATATTCTGTGCTTTTCTGTTTTTTAAATATTCATAATTTCAAGTTTATCATCAGAAACTAATGGCATATTCATGCATTCATTAAAAAACAAGAAAATGTGTGGGTTATCACAGAAATATGTACAAGATCTATTTTATATAAAAAAAACAGGTTAAGCAGTACAACACAGTGATGAAGTTTGCTTAATAAGATGTGCATATATACACATTCACACATATATATACACACACAACCACACGTTTACATGTGCACACACACACACACACACACACACACACACACACACAAATCCTCTTAGCCTAAACCTTTCCCCTGGGCCACACACTCCTATAATCAGTGCCCAAAATATCAATTCAGATGTCACTCAAGCAATCAGAAAAAAAATCTGTTGGGTCCAAAACCAACCCCTTGATCTTTGCCTCCGGACACTTTATCTCCTATGGTTCCCATGTTTGACAGCATCATACACTGATGCTCAGGTGAAAATCCCAGGAGTCAGTGATGATCCCCCTTTCCCTTAAGAACTGCGGACCCCATCCATCCATTCTCCAAGCCATGCCTGCCACTCCCTGAGTCCACTGCTGCTCACTGGAAGCCTGCAGGTGTTTCTCAAACAACAACCATGACATCGACTACTTCTCCCTACAATCCAGCCTCCAAGCAGCTTCCAGAGTGGTCCAGGGAAGGCACAAATTGGCCTCCAGTTGCTTTCAATTGCTTAATCACAAGTCTGCATCTCCCACTGCTCCCCACCTCATTGGGCACCATCTGCCCCGTAACCCTGGACTCCAGCCACTTTCAGTGTTTTCATTTTCTGAGTCACCCTCCAGGACATTCACAAACTGTTCCTCTTGCTTCAGATGCTGGATTGTTTCAAATTTTCGTGATCAGAAATAGCCCCTAAATTTAATTAAAAATTTCCAGACAGAGGAAAGACCAAATACATGCAGTGAACTGATTTGTTTTTTTAACCTGATTTTTAAATTTATTTAATATTCTTTTTATTTATTTAAATCAACAAAGACTTATTGAATAACAACTCTGATCCCTGACCTGTGCTAGGTGTTACGGTTCCCTTGTTCAACTTTCACAAGCCCAATTGCATCAGGGTTTTCATTGTGATTATAGTCCTTAGTACAGGAACATCTGTAGCTGAGCCTCACTCTGTGTGGTGAGTAACACTCCGTGGAAATGTAAACACACTGTCATTTCTCATAGGGAAGGAAAACTTTATTAGACTAAGCCATCCCCGTAGGGGGACAAGACTAAACAGTTCTCACTGAATCATTTTCCTCTTACTCTAGACAACCACAAGCCCAGAAGACAGGTGATTCTCACCAGGTTCCCACTGAACATGGGTTCTGAGAATTCTGCATCAATCCTGCTTTACACTACTCCCTGTTGCTAACTTTTAACCTCTAGAGAGTTTGCCAGGCACCTCATAGAGGAGCTGTGGCATTAGATCCCAGTGTGAGCAGCTTCTACGGTACTCAGACCTGTCTGAACTTTCTCTTCTCCTTGGGCACAGTTCAGACACATGACTCATTTTAAAATCCTTGGAGCGAAATCTGCAAGGAAGACATGCTTTCATAAAACCTGAACTCTCTGGGTTGATTCTTGATATTAACTCAGGTCCCCTTCTGTTTTCACTTTTTGTCTTCCTAAAAGACCTGAGTAAAAGAAAATACTCAGCAATATCTATCTAATTGTGAGATGAGTGGGGAGAGTTAGTTGGATTGGCCTCGTGTTAAAGCATGGACTGTAAGTCAGAGAAATTTGCTCAATAGGCTCTTTTCTTCCTGCCCTGCCCTTTACTTCCAGACAAACTCCCAATCACCCACTTTAAATATCACTTCTAGAAAATTTCCCCACTGCAATCAATCTGAGTAGGCAGTTCTAGTTTCTGAGTTCCCAAAGCATGTCTGTTATGACTAATCTAGTACTTGCCATATTGTCTCATAATGATTTGTTTACATGTATGTCTCTTCTATTGAATCTAGGTTCTCCAAGGCCAAAATTATAGTTCACTCTTTTTAGCATGAGGGTTATCATATATAATAGTGGTCAAATATGAGTGCTCAGTGGTCATTCAAACCCAGCTTCAAATCTTGGTTCCATTTTGTGCTAATTGACTACATGAAGTTACTCAAGCTCTGTAAACCTCCGTTTCCTCATCTAAAAGATACCTACCATTAAGGGTCATTGAGAAAATTAGGCATTGCATGGAAGTGTTGGACATGTAGTAACTGACTCATATGGAAGAGTTTTTAACTCATTCTTATTAATAACTGCATAAATGTTTGTGAGTCAAACTAATAAACATGCAACCCAAAGCGCTGATGGTGACACCCTCATGCTGACCAAAGAAAGCAATGAATGTAACATTGTGGCAAGTGTCATTAACATACTGTTCACTTTTTCATACAAACTACAGCTGAAAATATATAGGCATTTTAGAGTCGTTGGTGAAGGATGTAACCTTTTTAAACTGCTCCCTGAGTTATAGTAAAAATGAAGCTCCATGTAAATGCTGAAGGTCTCATAATGTATATTTCTTAGACTGCCTGTTTGGGCAAGTGGTGTTCTCTGAGAGTCTGCAAGAGACAGCTTAATTAGTGGTCATTAGAATAGATGCAGCTGATTACACAGCACTTAAGAACATTTCAGGTTGATTTTATTTTCACTTTGTAATCTTCTACCTTATCCTTCCCTGGCAGCTTTTTGCTTCTTCCGGATTGAAGTTTAAGAGATAAATGCATTTTCATAAAAATTTACAGCCAGTATGTCTGCCTCCGGCTCTTACTCTTGTCTTAATTGTAATAATAATCACACTAATTTTCAGCATGCCTACTGTGTGCTAGCCAGAAACTGTGCTAAGGGCCAGATATAATCTTATCTCTCCTTTTTGAGGAGCTTATTACTGTCTAACATGCCAGATAATTTGCTCCTCTATTATTTCATTGTTTATCCTCTGTCTCTCCTTTCCTCCCACCCCTCCCTTCCAAGGAAGGAAAGAGCCCAAGGGTAGGTATCTTTGTCTGTTTTGTTTCCTGATGTACCTATAGGAGACTAAAGGATGCCTGGCACCTAGCAGATGTTCAAAAAATATTGTAGAATGAATGCATCTTCACACAATCCTGAGGTAGCTAGTATTATCTTCCATTTGGGATCAGGAAACTGAGGCCAGAGATATAAAATAAATAGCCCAGCACCACACAGTACAGAGCAGCTGTGGCCTTTGGACTCAGTTTTCTCTGGCTCTGAAGTTTGTCCTTTCACGAAAAGGAAGTGCTGGTTGCCACTGAGTCCTCTTCTGAACACATGTGCCCACTATACCTGACCTGGCTTGAGACGGGTTTTGAGATCTAGGATTAGCAATGCCAGGAGTGTTCCTGATTGTGTTGTCAGCTTTAAACAAGGAAACAGTTCAGACTGCTGGCCACAAGGAGAGGGCTCGGAGCCAGATTGTCTGACCATATCACTCTCGGGCTCTGTACTCAAAGAGATCTTTCTGGCCGTCTCAGAATTGTTTTCCCGTGTGTGCTGGAAGTTGATATTATCTCCCTTGCTTCGTACAGACCTCCCAAATTTCTGTGAAGATTCATGGTGGGCAGATTCCAGTTCTTTGGCAAAAGGTGCTTTTCTAAGTGCCAGGTGTTATTAAGTACTATGATAATGATCATTTACTGCTACTCATTCTCTTTGATAGTTGGTACTAGGAACTTTGGTTCTGAAATCTCTCTAGTCAAATCCCAAGCCTAGTTCATCCCCAACTCCTTTCCCTTGTATACTGAAAGAAAAGAAAATGTGGACAGAGTTCTATATTTCCATTCTGGATGTGGGTTTTGATGAACAAGTCAAGAAAACAGGACCTATTGTGGGAGGTAAGGGACCCTCTCCCTTCTCACCGTACATACTTCCTATGCAAGATCTTCCAGCTCCCTAGCTTCAGCTTCTGTTTACCCAACTGATCCCCAATAAACATTATCCTCCCACCTTGTGTTCTAAACGCCAATCCCATTTCTGCACACATCCACATGGCTGTCTGAAAAGCAACTCCTATGTAGCATGCTTAAAGCTTAATTTGTTACCCTAACTGAAGTCTAAATACTTCTCTCAATTCTTTGTCTAAACAGATGGTATCTGTCATCTTCTACTCCTTCTCAATTCTCATTTCTTCATTGCCCAACTAGGTGTCAAGTTTTGTCTGTTCCTAAACAAGAACGTCTTACCTCTGTTTCCCCTTCTCCATGTCTACAAACTCTGGCCCCTAGCCGGCGCTTGCCTCCTCCCTGAGCTTTCTTTGTCTTCCTTCCACACATGGCCACCACAGCTGTATTTTGATATGACAAATTTGGTGATGTTACACACTCACTCCAACTCTAGACTTGTCAACACTGGCCCCAGCCTACCATAGTAATATCGTGTGCCCTATTCTAAGCTAACACCATGTCCTCACCACCATTCCATGCATACACGAGAGCTTCATCTTCACCTAAACCCTCTTTGGATCTTTATATACTCTATTGCCCTTCTCTGCAATACCTTTCCTCCTCCACTTAGTCACCTGTCATTTTACATACATATGTTCCATCCCTTTTCTTTTCTAAATCCCTCCAGGTAGAGGGAGTAACATCCTCTTCGGTAGTTCTATAGCCCTTTGTAAATGTGCTCATATATTAGTCAGGGCTTTCCAGAAAAAGAGAAACAGATAGATAGAGTGGATGGATGGAAGGATGGATTTATGGATGGATGGATAACTTGATAGATGGAGAGATAGATGGATAGATAGTAAAGAACTGACACATTATTATGGAGGCTAAAAAGTCACACAATCTACTGTCTTTTAAGTAGAGACTCAGGAAAGCCAATGATAAAATTCAGCCTGAGTCTGGAGGCTTGAGAACCAGTAGAATGGTTCTCCAGGACAACAACCATGTCCCACCTCAAGCAGTCAGGAGGGACAGATGAGTTCTTCCTTCCTCCAACTTCTTGCGCTATTAGGGCTCTCAGTGGATTGGATGATGTGCATCCACACTGGGGAGGACAAACAGCTTTACTGAGTCCAAGAATTCCAGTGCTAATTTGATCTGGAAATACCTACCCTTACAGACATACCCAGAAATAATATTTAACCAAATATCTGGGCACTTTGTGACCCAGTCAAGTTAACACAAAAATTAACCATCACATTTTTCAAAACAGTTCTTAACAGCGGCAGTCATGTAGCACATGCTTTGTGACAGGTACTTTTGTGATCTCTTTACACAGTTATCTCATCTCTGCATCAACCCAAAGAATAGCTATTATCATTACCTTCATTTTATGGCTCAAGAACCTGAGATAAGAGTTGGGTTGTTTGTCCATGGTCACCCAGATAGATAATGGAATTGTCCATTCAAATCAAGACAGTCAGCACCTGAGTCCACACAATCGACTATACCCCTTTTTGTCACTCACTGTGAGATTTATGCATCTGTCTAGACTGTACATTTCTTCATGTTCCCAACTTAAAAACCTGGTAAGTTACCATTAATACCTAATATTTCAGACTTTGGGGGAGTATTGACAAAGTTATTAGGAAGCATAAGTAGGTGGAAAATGCTAATAGGACATTCAGTTATTGTTATTAATACCCTGGATTATTGTACCAGTCTTCTGAGGGTAATTCATCCTTCTAGTCTATTCTCTTCTTTGCTACCAGGTAAGTCTTCTAGAATAGAGATAAATAACATAATTCTGCTACCTAAATATCCTTCAGTGACTCTCTGTCATCTAAAGGATCCTCTACAAACTCTTTATCTAGAAATATGGGCCTTTCAGAAGCTAGTCCTGCTATGGTTTTCTCTACTGTTTCCTTACAGTCATCTTAAACTCAACTATAAAATCACTAGTCATTTTCTGAACACACCCATGACCTATTTCTTCCTATGTTTTTGCCTGGTCTGTTCCTTCAGGCTGGAATTCCTTCTCTCTTTACCTAGTCAAAGAATATTTACTCAGTCACTAAGAATTTACTCTATAATAGTCCCCAGTGAAGCCCACCCTGACATCCTCAGGCAGAGTTAGACCCACTTCCTTCATATCACCACAGCCCCTGGGATCTCATCGAGCATCTTCCATGACTCTATTCCATCTTTTCCCAGAAGTTTGGCCAGTTTCCAACCCAGCCACCCTCCAAGATTCCCTCTTTACTGTTGCCAGTTCCTGGGAGACATAGTCTAGTTCTCACCTAATTAGACTGCTTCCATCTGAGGCCACTGAGGCCACCCCTGTCAGACCAGCTTGGCTTCCCCAGCCACCTCTTTCCTGACCAAAATTCTACCAAATAAAATGTTTTGCCACATACTGATTTTTTTTCAGTTGCTTATGTGCTGGCATTAGGCTAGATGCTGATGATATAATAGACCACCAGACACATACATCTTTGAATATATGAGCATAAAGTCCACTGGGGAAGATAGATATTAAGTGTGTGACTGCAAATACTAGTATCATGACAGTCATGTACAGCAATAGCAGGTGCTACAACTATTTAACGAGGACATCCTGTGTGCCAGGCACGGTTCTAGGCCATGAGAAATCACTATTCTCACGGAGCTCATCTTAGAATGAGACACACAGACCAATAAACATGTCAGTGAGTGGTAAGCACTAGAAAGAAAAGTCAAGCAGGATAAGGTAAATAAAGAAGTCTAGGGTTTGTATTGGTTAGGATTAGGTTCAATTGTGCAGAACAGGCAAAATAAATAAGGAAGATTTAACATAACGTAGGCTTTTATCTGGAATAAAGAAACCCAAAGGCAGAAAGTTCAGGGTTTTTAGAATAGTTTCCCTCTTTTCTTTCTTCTCTGCCACTCTCAAAATGTCTTACAGCTTTAAGACTGTCTCATGGGATACACCCTGATGGAATAGTGGTTATGTCAATTGCTTCCAAAGGAGCAAACCACATACTCTTGGGTTGGTATCCCGGGTCCAAGGGGAAATAATCAGTGTGAACAACTAAGTAAAAATAAAATAAAATGCTTCTTCTTCCTCCTCTCTCTTCCTGCCTGCCTGCCTATTCACCTTTATGCCTGTCTTCACCTTTCTTACAAAAAAAAAAAAAATATGTATATATATATGACCTCACATTTCCCTATATCAATAAGACAGGAAATAGTTGGTGTGGGAGGGGTATAGGGAAAAAGGAACCCTCCTACACTGCTAGCGGGAATGCAAATTAGTGCAATCCCTCTGGAAACAGTATGGAGATTTCTCAAACATAAAGATGGATCTACCATTTGATCCAGCAATCCCACTCCTGGTCATATATCCAGGGAACATAAAATATCTAACCAGAAGAAAAAAAACAAAAACCTGCATCCTTATGTTCATAGTAGCACACTTCACAATAGCCAAGAAATGCAAACAACCTAAAAACTCATCAATGGATGACCAGATACAGAAGCTGTGGTACATATACTCAATGGAATTCTATGCTGCTATTAAAAAAGAAGAAATTGTGCCCTCTGCAACAATTTGGATGGAATTGGAGGGGATCGTGTTGAGCGAAATAAGTTAGAAAGAAAAAGAGAAATACAAGGCAGTCTCATGAAATGAAATGAAAAAATGAACATAAAAATTTCATTAAAAATAGTAGGACACAGGTCTGTGGTTATGGAGCGGAAGGGGGAAAAGATAGTGGTAAGGGACACTGGAACTCTGGTGGTGGGTATAAAATATAGATTTCAATATCCTATAGGGAATATAGCATTGTGAACGAAAGAAGTAATAAGTATTACTGTTTTTAAGAAGGAAGATTAAAAAAATTTTCACTCCTGTAACAACAGAAAAAGATTGCCTTGCAGTTCGAAGTGACTGCAAGAGCTCTAGTCATCACATCTGAGGTCCAGAAACGAAGAGGGAGACAGAGAGTGGGGGCAAAGTAGGGGTGCCCCTCAGTTAAGTCAGCTCTTTTTAGAATCCTTATTAAGAAATTTCCCCCAATGACTTCCACTTACATTTTCATAGCCACCCCTAAACGTAAGGAACTCCAGGGAATGGAACTGATCAGCTCTATACAGTGCTACTCAAACTATAACCAGAATTTATTCATAAGAAAGAAGGAGAAAGTGATATTAGACAGAAAACTCATCATATCTACCAATGTCCGTGGAAGGCTTTCCAGAAAAAGGGAGGCTTAGACTGAAAGTCTATAGATGAGTAAGACTGGTCAGGCCAAGAAGAGGTTGAGGGAAAAAGCACATTGCCACAGACAGAGTTACGGTAGCTCTAAGTCTCCCGAAGGACTAGAGCAATCTGGTCATTGCACTGCATTGCCTGATCAGAACCTGACACAGGCTCAGCTCAAGAAATATTGACCTCTAATTGGATGCTTATGCTATTACTCAATATGGAATCTCTACCACAAGAGGAAAGTTTCCCAAAGATATTCTCTCAGTTATTTCCATTCTGTTTACAGCAAAGCAAATGATGCTTGGAGAAAAATCATCTGGTATCCACATATAGACAGGCTGGTGCATACAGGTACGGGAAGTCAAGATATGGAACATGCATTGCAAGAAAACCTTACCGTAACTTCTTAATGATTCAGGAGCACTGTTTCACAGACCAATGCGTCTTATATACTGTGTATCCTTTGTTGTTAACAGCTGCAAAAGCTGCTGAGGTTCGGATTAGGTAAGGAAATGAGAAGGAACCTGCCCAGCCCTTCCTGTTGATGAAATTCCAGTGCAGCCTGGTTCTAAGGTTCGGTGATTACTAGGCTGAGTCTGGGAACTCTGACCCTGAGCCATTCTCTGCAGGAAGACCTGCAAAGCTTGAATGAGTGGCACGGAGGAGGGGTCAAAAGAACATGTGCCTTGTTCAGAGTCTGGCAGACGGCAGATATTCAATAAATAGAAACCCTCTGAATGGCTGGGGTCTCTGAGAAAGAGTTTATAGAAGTATGACATTTGAACTAAACCATCAAAGGTGAACAAAGGTCCTTGCAGGGGGGGTTGCTGGTGGTGCAGGGACAGACATTTCAGATGGGAGGGACAGTATGTGCAAAGGAGGAGAGATGTGAACAGAAAACCTCAAGTGGCTCCATGAGGCTAGGGGAGTGGAGAAGTATTGTGGGTTGTAAAGATGTATGGTGCAGGAGAGTGTTTGAACTTTGTTTCGTGAGTAACAGGAAACTTTTGATGAATGCTGTGAGGTTATTGCCCCCTCTTGTAGTCTGCTGCCCCAACACAAGTCCCAATACCGTTTGATTTACCTTTCTCTATTCCTTCACCCAAGATTTTTTCCTCTCTCCATCCCAACTCCTGACATCAGCCATGTAGATGCACCACCCAACACCTTCAGCCTTGTCTTGGACCTTCTTTATCTCAAGAAGCTCAGAGCCCACTTGCTCTTTCCCTTTGTCATCCACTGAGCAGGCAGATGAATCCAGTCACCTCATTTCCCTTCTTGAAGCACTTCAGTGATTCCCCAATCATTGCAAATAAAAATCCAAACTCCTTCCTACAACCTTCTGGACTCTGCATGCTCTGGTCCCTGCCTACTTCTCCTGTCCCAACTTGGGCCACTCCCTGTTGTCTTCTATTCCACCTTGGCCCTTCATCCCTTCACAACTACAGTCATGGCGTCACCACCCACCATACTGACTTCTCAAACGATTGCTCATTCTTGCTGTCCCTGCCTTTCCACTTTCTGCTCAAGCCTCTGAATGTGGCTTTATCTCCCACCAATCCACTGCTCCTTCTCTCTCTAAGATTATACTTAAAAATTACCAAATCAAAAGTTTCCAGTTAGCCACCTTTTTCTTACAACTCACTCCCCCAAATGTGGTGTCCATGATGAAACTTTCTCTTTCCCCCGCCTATTTCTCTGTTCTTTCTTAGTCTTGGTGAATTGCTCTTCTGCTATTTAAGTATCAGTCATCTTCAGAGGTTGGTCTTGAGTCCCTGTGTCTTCTGCTTTATACTTTTCTGTTAGTGTCTGAATCCCTGTCTATGGTTTCTCCATTCCCTCAGCAGATGACATTCACATGTACCTCAATTCAGCAAATTCCAAACTGAATTCACCACCTCCAATTCCCCACTTCCATTCTCACCCCTTGTCAAGACCCATTCCTCATCACCAAAGGAAAGTACACAAAATACTCATTCATTTTCACAAGATGGAAAACAGGTGTCATTCTAGGTTAGGGCCTAGGTTAATCCTCCCTCATCCTCTACCAATGATTAATCACCACAGGTAAAGAGGCTAGTTTCTAAATGTCTTAGACTTTTGATTTTTCTAACCATAATCAGACCCTCTTTATCTCTTGTCCAAACTACTAGACAACCTGAAAACTATGTTCCATGACTTTGTTTTTAAATTTCTCACCCTCATAATGAACCACGTTTTAGTAAATTTCTTATCCTCTGGGTCTGCCAAAGCAGTTGCTCATAGCACGTAGTTGCAGCAGGTATATATGACTAAACGAATGAAATGAACATAGAATATGTGAAAGAAGGAACAAATGGGACAAGCTGCTTGGCATGGCCCAATTCAAAATAACATGTTTGCAATATTAAAAGTCACCTCCACAACAACCCTGTGAGATACTTAATATAATTCCTAACCTCACTGGTTAAATAATTTGACCAAAGTCATAAAACTAGTAATTCATAGAATTACTAAGTAGAAAATCCTGGACTTGAATCCATGAATCTAATATTAAACTTCCCGCCAAATCACAGAGCTTTTCTCAGTGGTTATATATTATTTTTTTTTGTCCAACCAAAATGCAGGTATGAGCCAAATTGACCGTCTAGTCTACTTACCATCATTGTGTTTCAATACATATTTTTGCCTTCAGAAAATGAAAAGTATTCATTCCACCGAAGCACAAAGATTTGTCTTCATTGCTGCTGTTCCAGTGAGACTCACGTGCAAACTCAGAGATTTCAGTCCTGGCATATATGTTCAATAGTTGGCCCCACACACCAAAGGCAGTAAGATTTATTTTTGTGCTCCTCTGTGGTTTGAGAAATGTATTTCCTTAGTGATTATGGTAACTATAGTCATCTCTCAGATAGCTAAAATAGATTTTAGAACACCCAAATAAAATTTTACTTCCTGTACTATCTCCTGTACTACTCCCATATCTCCTATTTCCATGAATAGCCACCTGTTTTCTAGGCCAGAAACTTGGACATCACCTCTAAGTCCTCCCTCATTCTCCCTCAGCAGAACCTACCCAGAGCCAAGCCAGGTAAATTCTACTTCCTCGGTGTCCCATGAGACTGTTCTCATCTCTCCATTCTAGAGACTGCTGTCTTTATCCAGGCCTTCACCTGGATCTCATCTACATAAGGAATCCACATCTCTTCCTATTTTCGGTTTTGCACACATCATCCATTATCCATAGTCCATGCAGAGTCATGATTCAAGAAGACAAATATGATGATGTCAGACTTCTGCCTTTAAGCTTCCAATGTCTTTTCAATTGTCTCAAGATGAAGTTTAAAATTTTCATCATGACACTAAGGTTCATCATGGTCCAGTCCCTACCAACCTTTCCAACCCTTTCTTTCCCCACTTTTCACCTCTTAACTCTGAGCTGATGTTCTCTTCTTCGGAAATTTGCATTTACTCGTACCTCCCTTCCGCACTTAAATTTGGTCAACTGCCCTAGGGTAGCCATCATCTTCTCCCAGCATTTCTGACTGCCATAATCTGGGTTAGATGCCTCCTTTCTTTTTCCCATGAAAGCCACAGCACTCACTCATACTAGACTGTGATTGCCTGTCTATCCTTCACACCCAGGCCCTGACTCAGTGAACTTGTAAGGGCTTGAGGTCATACCTTGTTCATCTCTCTGTCTCTAGTTTTAAGCCAGTGGATGCTCATGAGTTTTTTAAATAAACAAATCCTTCTCTTCACCTCTCTAAACTACCCTTCCTTCCTACCATAGCTACCCTTCCCTCTGGATCTAGACCAATTCAGGAAACTTGCTGATCTTGGAAAATGATAGTTGACAGTTGGAAAATGAATAACTGGTAACACCTTCATAACTAAATATATCTATTCAGGTATTAAGAGATTAGTTGAAAACTGTAAGAATTTGTATTTTAACACGAATTAACAGATTAAATACTTAAGACAACTAATTCTACCATAAAACCTGCCTTACTGCCACATGATAAGATGACTAGGCCATGTTTCCCAGAGAATGTGGATCACTTTGCTAATCCCTCAAGGCATGGCAGTTGGTTGGTTTAGGGTGATGCTAAGTCTACTCTAATTATTCAGGCACACCCTTCACTCTCATAATTTTAAGTACCATTTTTAGCAGTCTCATTCAACTAGGACACAGTAAACAATCTCCTGTAGTACTTTGTTTATACTGTAATTATGACATCTCGCTTATTCTTTTCATAGTTACTTAAATTATATGTACTTAATAATTCAAATGATGCGTAAGTTTATAAAACAAAAATTAGAAATTTCCTATGTCACTCCCCTATCCTATTTCCTAAAGATAACCACAGATCATAATATAACCGTCTGTTTATTAAAAAAAAAAACATATCTATTGTTCTACAACCTGATTTTTCCTTTTTCTATTTCCCTCATAATTTTCCACTATTTATTATGGAAATACCCAAGCCAATACATAAATACAGAAAGCAGCATAACGAATCCCATGTACCTGTTACCCAGCATCAATATATATCAATGGTTTGCCAATTTCATTTTATTTACTTCTCCGCATCAAAAAAATGTTTGGAATATTCCACTGAATCATATTATTTCAACATAGCACTTTACTATGTATTTCTAATAGGAAAAATATTTTAAAAGCATAATCATTTTGCTACTATTATATCTAAAAATAATAACTCCTTGATAATAGTCTACTTTCTATTTGTCCTAATTGTCATTAAAATGTTCAACCATTTTTAATCAACAATGTTCATAACTGGGTGATATATTCACTCTTATCTTTAAATTCATAATTATTACAATAGTTATATCTCCTCTTTGAGACTATTTGTCCTACAGAGTTTCCCATAATCTGGACTTGACTGATTACCTACTCAGAATATCATTTCACATGTTCTTCTACTCCCCCTGTTTCCTATAACCTCTTCAATTGAACTAGACTCTTGACTGGATTCAGATTCAGTTATCTGGAGTAAGATATGTGATAGGTGAGGCTGAATGCTTCCCATTTTTTCATACTGGGAGGCACACCATGACTGGATTTCCTGAGGTCTGTGTTATCAGCTGATTCATCCCCTTACCTAACTTAACATCCATTGATGATCACTATCTAGATGTATTAATTCATTAGGGGTTGGTATTACATAAGGGTAATTTTCTAATTCTATCATTTTTTATGCATTTGTTAGTTTATATTCTTTTGTAAAGAAAAACTTTCCCTCATAAATCATTTGATGACATAGAAACACAGTGTGTACAAGATATAATATTCCCCTTATTAGTGATTTCCAGAATGATAGCTCACTGTTCTATCAACCTCCATAAATGATGAGTTAATTTCTTAGTATCATTGTGAACCCCTGGATTTTTAGGATCTTGATATGTTTCAATTTATTACAATTATTTTTCTCACTGAAGCTCATATTTTTCCACCTGTGCCATTAGAGCCTCTTCAGGTTGTCCCTAGTTCATGTAAAACTAAAAACTCTTAAACAGTTTCTTCGTTTTTCTGTAGATAAAGTTGTAGCAAGTCTATTGTACCTACATTTTGCCGTGGATTTGGAATCATTCACTACTTCAAGGAGTTTTTATCTTTTTAAAATAAAATGATACATAGATACCACAATATAGTTGCTGGCGGTGCTCATTACATACTGGGTGGTAACTAATTCCAGAACTTTTCAGTGTGCAAAGCTAAGAAATGTGCACCTGTTTTAGAGCTTTAAAAATAAGTGATGTGTTTATATATTTCTATTTACTGGGTTTTTTGTTTCACAATATATTATAGATGTTCTTCCATATCATCAATGCAATCTAATTTATTTTAGTAGCTGCATGATATAAAATAATGTGACAATAATATGGTTTATATAAACAGTTTCCTCTTTAGTATGATTTCTAATTCACTATTACAAATTTTACTTTTACAAATATTGCTGCAATGAACATCACAAACTTACATCCTTGCCCAACTGTGCAAATATTCTTTAGATACTTTAAAGTATTATAATCACAACTTTAAAAGTATTAATCCAAAGGGTTTAATAAATTTTTGAGACTGTTTTTAGTGATATCATAATACCTATTTTACTTATACCTGCTTTTTCAGGTCTAAACCCTCTGCTAACTGTATGGAACAATTCAAGACCCACAGAAGTAGATGTGAAAAAGAAATAGTCTAGGCTAATGTCTCTGAAATAACTAAAAGAGTCCCAGAGAAAGTTCTATGTTATTGGTTTGAGGACACATGAAGTGGGTCTAAGCCCAACTCATAGATTAGAGCCAAGTTTAGCTGATGTTAGCCTGGATGAACTCACTCCCAAGAAAACATACAAATGCATGCTGAGAATAAATGCTTATTATTTTAAGCCACATTGAACTTGGGGGTGATTTGTATTTTATTTGGATAGAATAACTCAATATCATGAAGATATCAATTTTGCTCAAGATAATATATATATGTGTGTATATATATAAAACCTCATCTTAACAAAATATACTGACAAATATTATTAGCTAAATAAGATTTTCTATAATTAAAATTGTAGATGATAGTAAAATCAAAAGAGACCAGAGATATGAGTATAGTGTGTTATGGATCTTGTCTTGATTTGAGGAAAAACTGATTTGACAAACTTATATATTGGCCAAGAGAAATAGGTGTAAGCATGGCTCTTAGTAAGTTTTGAGAAACAGAAGAGCAAAATTAAATATACAACTTGCAAATCAGCCAAAGAAAATCCTAACACTGATTTAAGTGGAACAGGCAGACCATTGACATCTGAAATGTCATCAGTAAAAGCAACAAGAACAATGGCAAAAACTGCCAAAATCAACTTTTCCAGAATCCTGTTAATTAACCAAATGCTTGAAACTATCCAATGAGCATTAACAAAAAAATGTCAGAATCTTAGTAGGAACAGCAATCTTTATGCTGTTTTTAACTTGTCTAGTTCCATCTCTCTCCCCAGTGCCACAGTAGTCCTGAAAAACAGTAGCCTCACAATGGAGCCAAAGTTCCATGACCACAGTGAAAACCAGCAGCCTAGCAGTCACTGGAGAGAATAGGTTTGGAGCTCATTAAAATATCATTATCAGAGGACTGCCATTATTTGACCTGTCTGGCAGCTCCCTGGCTTGTGTGTATTTTACCTGACTCGGATCTCACACAGTGCAAACATTCTTTTCCATGAGGACATTTGTCAAACACAATTATAAGCAATTGTTTAACACTGGAAGTGCCTGAAGCAGGCATAGTAAATGGAGAAGAAAGGAAGCTGATCAAAAATAGATAAAAGGAAAAGCTGGTGAATGTGATATTCATAGAGGCTTTGAAAACCTCTGACATATTTCTGGAAATTAGCAGGTCTCCCACTACATATGGATGTGCACATATCCATGAAAGATCTGAGAAGGCCTAAGCTCTCAACTCTGACTGAACTTTAGGCTCTGAGCAAATGAGAGGTAAAGGCCAAAGTAGAATTGTAAATTGACTCCCTAAAAGGTGAACTCACATACAGCCCCTTAGCAAAAGGTGGGAGAGTGATTTGTTCTGGGAAATTTAAGAAAATCTCCATTAATTATTAATGAACAGTAGGTTATCTGAGCAAAGAGTTCAGTGAACACATGACAAATAATGCAGATTTTACAGAATAGTAGAAGAAAGCCATTAAAAAATAAGCAGAAACAAACAAAAAAAACTGTAACAAAAATAAATGATGATATCAGCAAACTCTAGGGAGAGGAGAATCTGATTTTCAGAATTGCCACAGCATGTTACTTTAAATGTCCAGTTTTCTACAAAAATTCATGAGACAGTAAAAAAATAATAAAACTAAACAAATAAAGCTGAAAAAACAAATGAACCTATGTATGGGGGGAAGTAGTCAAGAGAAATTGTACAATTGTAAATTATATAGTTCAGATGTATAAATTACTAGACAAAAGCTTTAAATCAGTTATTGTAATTATGTTCCAAGAATAAAGGAAAACATCTAAAAATAAATGGAGAGTATGAAAATTATCTCACAAGTAGAAAATATAGAAACAATTTAGATCTAAAGTCAAAAAGAGATTGAAAATGAAAGGCTGGAAAATATATCTCATGCAAATGGCAATCAAAACAGAGCTGAGATATATTAATATCAGACAAAATAGACTTTATGTAAAACACTTATATAAAAAGGATTTTCTATATCAATAAAGAGCAAATTATGTATAAACATTTTATATATTCATAATATTTATAAACATATATGCACCAAATATCAGAGCCTCAAATATAGGAGGCAAACACTGACAGACCTGAAGGGAGGAAGGCAATTCTACAACAATAGTGGGAAATTTCAATAGAACACTTGAATAATGGATAGAACAACCAACAGAAATTTGTATAGAAAACTTGAAAAATGCCATAAACCAACTGTACCTATCAGATATACACAGAACACTACACCCAACAACAGAAGAATTCACATTTTCTTAAGTACACATGAAGGTTCTCCAGGATATAGCATATATTATATAAATCTCAATAAATTAAAAAAATTGAAATCATACAAATTGTATTTTCTCATCACAATAGAAATAGCTAAAAATAAATAGCAAAAGGGAAACTGAAAAATTCAGAAAGATGCGGAAATTATACAACACACTCTTTAATAACCAATATGTCAAAGAGGAAATTATGAGAAAATTAGAAAATATCTCTTGGCAAATAAGAGTAAAAATACAGCATACCAAAACTTTAGGGATACAACAGAAATAGTGCTAAAAGTGAAATGTATAGCAGTAGTGTATGTATTACAAAAGAAAAAGATCTCGAATCAATAACCTAATTTTATATCTTAAAGAACTAGAAAAAAAGAACAAGTTAAATCCAAAGTTAGCAAAAGGAATAAATAAAGATTCAATTAAAGATAAATCAACAGAGGATAAAGTCAGCAAAACAAAAGTAATTGTTTTAAAATATCAATAAAATAGACTAACCTTTGTCTAGAGAGCTGAGAAAAAGAGGGAAGACTCAAATTACTAAAGTCATAAATGACAGTGGAAACATTAGTACTGATTGTTTAGAAATACAAAGATTATAAAAGATTACTATAAACATATGCCAACACATTGGAATGCCTAGATTAAATAGAAAAAATTCCTAGAAACATAAAATTCAACAATACTGATTCTTGAAAAAAAAACACATAAAATCTGAATAGACCTTACATGTTAGTAAGGAGGGTGAATTCATAATAAAAAACCTTCCAACAAAGAAAAGTCCTTAGTTAGATCAATGATTTCACTGGTGACTTCTACAAAGCTTTCAAAGGAAAACTAAGAGTAATCATTTTCAAACTCTTCCAAGTAATTGAAAAATGAAGGAACATTTCATAACTCATTCTATGAGACCAGCATTACCTGGTACAAAAAACAAAGATACTACAAGAAAACTACAGACTCTTCTGCAAATATTCTCTACAAAATATTAGTAAACCAAAATGTTAGTATTATATTCCACAACCAAGTGGGATTTATTCCTAGATTATAAGAATAGTTCAATATACAGAAGTCAATCTATGTGCTACATCACATTAACAAAATGAAGGGAGAAAATACATGACTATCTCAATTTATGCAGAAAAGAAACATTAAAAAAATCTATTACCCTTTCTTGATTAAAAAAAAAAAAACAAATCACTCAATAATTAGAAATAGAAGGAAACTTCCTCAATATGATAAAAAGCCATGTATGAAAAACTCACACTTAACATCATACTCAAAGGTGAAAGAATAAAAAAGCTTTTCCCTTAAAATCAGGAACAAGACAAGGATGCCCTCTATCACTGTTTCTATTAGAAATGCTATTAGAAGTTTAAGCCAGAGCAATTAGGCAAGAAAAGAAATAAAAAGAGAAATCAGGCAACAAAATAAATAAAAGACATCTGTTTGGAAAAAAAAGTAAAATTATCTCTGCTTAAATATGACATATGTAGAAAATCATAAAAATTACACACACACACACAACCAATAAACAAATTCTGTAAGTTTGCAGAATATAAAATCAACATGCAAAATCTACTGGATTTTCATACAGTAACAATTAATGATCCAAAAAGGGATTTAAGAAAGCAATTCCCTTTATAATAGTATCAAATAGAATAAAATAAAATATTTAAGAATAAATTTAATCAAAGACTTATTCACTAAAAACTGCAAAATATTGCTGAAAGTAAAGAAGATCCACCTAAATAAAAGATATCCCATGTTGATGGATTAGAAATTCAATATTGTTAAGATAACAATACTACCCAAAGCTATAACAAATTATTTTCAATCCCTATTAAAATCTCAATGGTGTTTTTTATGGAAAAAGAAAAATGCACTCTAAAAGTCAAACTGGACTGCTAAGGACCCCAAATAGTCAAAACAATCTTGAAAATGAAACAAAATTGGAGGACTCAGATTTCAAAACTTACTACAAAATTACAAAAATCAAATCAGTATGACACTTGGCCTAAGGATATAGACTAAAGGAATAGAATAGAGAACTCAGAAATAAAACTTTCCAAATATGTTTAATTGATTTTCAAAGAGGGTACCAAGATCATTTCATGGGGGAAAGGACAACCTTTTCAACAAATGATGCTAGGGAAACAGGATACTCACATGCAAAACTGGAACTTTACTTCATATCATTTACAAAAATTAACTTAAATGCATCAAAGAGCTAGACATCAGAACCAAAATTATAAAACTTTTAGAAGAAAATATAGGGGGAAATCTTCATGACATTGCATTTCATAAGGATGTTTTAGATATGACACCAAAAGCAAAGGCAACAAACGAAAAAAACAAATAAGTTGAAATTCATTAACACTTAAAAAACTTTTACACATCAAAGACACTACCAATACAGGCAATCAATGGAGAGGGAGAAAATAGTTACAAATCATATATCGAAGAAAAGATTAATATTTAGAATATATCATGAATGCCCACAGTTCAATGACAACCAAAAAGCCTGATTCAAAATGAGCAATGGACTTCAACAGACATTTCTCCAAAGAAGATAACAGGTTTCCAGGGAATTGGGGTAGGAAAGGACGGGGAGTTTTTATTTGATACAGAATTTCTGTTTGGGATAATAGAAAAGATGTGGAAATTGATAGCAGTGATAATTGTGAATGACCTAATTCCATTGAACTGTACACTTTAAAAAGTATTGACATGATAAATTTTGTTATCTGTATTTTATCACTATCAAAAATTCAAGATAAAATAAAATGATGCATTTCCTAATTCTTTCTACTAATTGTCCTGAAATCAATCACCAACTCAATGGCAATGAGGACCCCCAGTATCCAAACTGTGGTTTCTAAACACCATTTCTCAACAAAAGTAATAAGTGCTCTTTCCAGTGATAGTTGAGATCATGGCCTGAGACAGAAAATGTACAGTATGAGCCTAGAACATCTTGATACACAAAAGAAGCTATCAAAGACTGTGAAAACTGTGTGATAAGATGACGACTGCAGGGAGCAGGGAAGAAAAGAGAGCGAAATGGTGGTGGTAAAAGACACTGGAACTCTGGTGGAGGGTGTGATATGAACTATAGATTGACATACAATGTCAATATTTAAAAACAAATGCAGCATTGTGAATAAAAGAGTTAAGAAATATCAATAGTCTTTTTAAAAAACTGAAAAGAATTCAGGAGCCAAACTGAAATGCTCTCTCTAGCCAAAAAAAAAAAGGACAATTTAAGCTTCAGTAGCATTAATAGCTACAATGCTTGAAACACATTAAATATTTTAAAGTCAAAATTTTACAGTGATCCTCAAAAACATGAACACCTTTATTAGTTACCTTAGAAGAATGATAAGAAACTATCTTATTATTCTAAACGATGATAAATAAAATTAAAAGGTAAGAATGTTGCTTTTATCCTTTATTTCAGGATCATCAGAATTTAAACTCTCAGGGTGACATTTGATGAGAGGAAGTTTTTTTCTTTAGAATTACTCCAGTTAATCAATGATATAGGAATAAAGAGGGAAGAGGGAAGGAGAGAGGGAGACAAAACAAAAAAGAAAGAATGAGGTCAGTGGGAGAAAATATAGATGCATATCCTTGTGACTTTAAATGAGAACACTAAACCACCAGTCACAAGGAGTGAGGGGTGGGAGTGTTAAATTTGATTTTATTAAAATTAAAGACATTTTCCAACAATGGATACCACAGACACAGTTAAAAATGGAGGACAGATTCGATTAAGATATTTACACTTGCTCTAATGTTAACAAGAGAATAATGTTGGGGATAAATAAGGAACTCCTACAAATCTGACAGAAAGAAGAGACCTCCAAGGAAAAATAATTGATGACAATACATAGCTAATAAAAGGGGAACCCAAAGCATGCTAAGTATGTGAAGGCCAACTTCACTAGAATTCAAAGAAATGTAAATTAAGGCAAATTCGTAAATAGAAAGTTGGGTAATATTAAGTGCTGGTGAGGCTGTGGGGAAAATGGAAACCTTCATTGCTACTAAGAACCTAACCTGGGGTAGATACTCAGGAGAGTAGTCTAGCAATTCCGTATTCAAACTTCTGGATTTTAAACCTCAAATTTTCACATTATAGTCACTGATTTCTGTCTCTGTTCATTGCAATGTTTTTTGAAATAACAAGGAATTGGGAACAACCTAGGTTCCCCTCTGTAAGGAAATGTAAAGTGATGGAATATCAAGCAAGTCAGAAAATAATGAACTAGATTTATATATTGCCAGGTGGAGTTTTCACATACACATGTCATGTAAAAAATACAGTTTTATAGAGTAGTAAATGTTAGATATATTAAACTTAAACACAAACTATTTCATTTTACTTTTCAACTAGATGTGTGTGTGTACAAATGGATGGTACCAGCAGTGCTACCATTCATACCATATCCTTTGTGAGTCCTGCCCTCTGGAGCACAATTCCAGAATACAGCATGAATGGTGCCCCCTGGAGCTGTGCAACACAGCAGCCCTGAATATATAAGATGGTTTAGAAGGTCATAGATACACGGATACATAGGTGCCTAAGGTGGAAATGGGAGTGGGAATGGGGGAGAAAGGGGGACGTGAAGTAGAGTAAAACAAAAAGGTCCTTGCCTAAACGATGGCAGTGTGTCCTCAATGTAGAAATAGGATCTGCTTAATTCTATGGTTTAAAGGGGATAGATATGGGGGACCAAAGAGAGAGGTCTTGAGCTAGATAACCAATAACCAATAACTTTATAAATCCTGATAAGAAATGTGGATTTTTATCTTGAGAGCTATGGGGAATACTGGAAGTGTCTGAAACAGGGAAATTATGAGTGGGGATGGGTGAAAGGGGCAGAGGCAGGGGCAGCAGTACTTCAAAGAAACCCACACTATGTCTCCATATGTGCAGAGTCAGTGTGGTCAAAGATGCCCTCAGTTACACATGTCAGGCTAACTTCATGGACACAGGGCTCCTTGAAAAGCTTATCACCCACCTACCTCCCCAGCCCCAGCCCCCATGACCTTCCCCTGACTTTCACGTACCCAGTGGCTCAATCAGAAATCAGTCCTGTTAAAAGTGCTGGGGGACAGCCATGGTTGGAACCACCTTCCACATGTGACTGTGAATGGCTCACAATTATCTTCTCCGATGGCCATGGATCCCATGTTGTTGATGACTATGCACCTGTGCCCTTGGGACATTCAGTCTAAACCTTCATGATGATGATAGGATACTAACTTTTTGCAAGAATATTTTTCATTGGCAAAAAGCTCACTTCTTATAGACAGATGCCCAGATATTCCTCCCCTTTTGCCTTTTCCTAAATATTTACCTAGTAGAGATTTACTAGCTCTGTGATTTTAAGAACACTATTCCACCTCCTTGGTAGAAATAATTGGACAAGACTTGATAATTTCCAAGGCCCTTCCAAAGCTGACACTCTGGGACCTGAATCATTTTTCCTGGGTGCACTGAACAACTTCATGGGTATAATGTACCTGGAATGATGTAGCAAAATGGCCTCAGCTTTTGTAGTCAGGTTTGGGTTAGAATCTTGCATCTGGTACTTACCAACTAGGCAGCCTTAGTGAAAACTGGAAGTTAAGAAGTTCTCATAAGATGAAGGCAGATGAAAGCATTCGGCATCAGAACATGGCCTTTAGAAAGCATTCAACAAATCCTTGTTTCTTTTCGTTTCAGAGAACACAGGCGACAAATATTTTCATACCAGAAATTTCACAAATTAACACCACCAAATTTTCCCCTTTCGAGAATGTAAGGATGAGCTCAGGTATAGTAACATGAAGACAGAAATTCCTAGAAAAATTACAACTATTCATAAGAGGATGTTAATCAACAAATGGGTTCATGTTTTTATTTTGATTTAAATTTTGATGAAGATTGGTAGAAACACATCAAAACATTTTATGACATCACATTCTATAACCTTTTCCCCTAGACTCAAGATGAGAAAAAGATAATCGGGTTTTTTCGTTGTTTTTTATAACGAATCTGATCCTCCTATTTGTTAGTCCCTTAATTTCACCCATGTGGAGTTTTTGTATCTCCTGTTCAGATTATTGGCCCACTCTGAAATGAGACAAGATTGTAATTATTAAGCAGTGCTTATTGAAGACAGGACCTGGGATGGAGAGAAAACACTTCTGGTTGGCTGATTTGCCCTTTCACTTGTAAGGATATTTAAGGCAGTGGTTGACAGCCTGAAGCCACCAAAAAAATTTTTTTTATTAAAATATTTCCCTAACAAAATGTAATATCTACTGAGAGCCAAGGTGTGGTGAAACAGACGCTCTGATGCCTCCCTGATTGTAATTAGTTCAAATCTTTTGAAAAGCAATTTGAGACTTAAGGATCAAACCTCTGCACTCTTCAACCTGGGAACCTATCTAATTGGGGACATAGAGGTATAATTAGGGAAACATGCACACGTATTATTTTATAATAGTTTAAAAAAATACTGGGAACAATGTAATAACATGAGGACAGTTATCTATGCAATGGTGCATTCAACCAATGAATGGAGGGAGCCATTTATAAAGAAGTCTGTCAAAACCTGAGCATATATACAATCTCATTAACATTATATATTTTTTAAAATCAAAATATAAAATCTTCATAATTCAAAACGTCTGGAAGAAAATATACCAAATTTTGGTAGTGATAAGTTTTGGTGACAGGACTTTGAGTGGTTTTCCTTCCTAAATTTATGTCGTTTTCAGATCCACCATCAGAGCTATTTTTCTTTTCTAGTCAGTTAAACACAATCACAATCATGCTTCATAAGAAAGTAAGCAGACAAAGATGCCAAATAGAATCTGCTTGGTTTGGGAAATGGCTGAGAATGGGATAATTTATATTAAAAATTTAATATAGCATATCCATTCCAAACAGGATGAGGCTGCTTGGTGAGGCGCCTACTTCACTTTACACACTCCTCTGCCAGCTTTCTGGTTCCTCCCGGGATTTCTGTGAGACCTGGAGATGGAGAGGGGCTACTTTCCCAGGGGCACCGAAATCAGGGTCCTGGTACAGTCGCTGCTATGCATTTATTCTCCTGACTATCATAATGATTATCTAAAAAGTGAATGCATTTTTAAAACATCTAGCATTTATTAGGCCCCTCCCAGGCAAAGGCACTGCTCCTTCCCCCCTTACAGCTGTATTTCACCTTTCTCAGGCTCGAAAGAGCTCTTAGTCAAAGGAACTATTGTCTCCATTCTTTTTTCCTCCCTGTTCTTTCTCCTACCCACACAGAGAGTGCCTTTGGGGGATATAATTGATTTGTATGAGAGAGGAAAATGGGTGGGCTGGGCCACCCTTTGTTGTAAACAAAGTCTTCTCACCGCCTAGTTGACTGGAGAAGCATCTTCAGGTGGCAGCACAGGAAAGAAGGTTTGGGAGAGGACACCAGAGTCTGACACGCCTCCCTGTGATGTGGTTCATTGGTTTTACAGGCTTCAGGTACATTTGCTGATGTCAGCAGCCTGTCAACATTTAAAATAATAATAATAATTATGAAAAGGGAAACAGCCCCTTTTGGACTGGCAGTCCTGTTCTGTCAACTTCTGTGTTCACTTTTGAGTTTAAAAAATGTCCAAGAACCATCTTGCCTACCATCCTAGGAGGGAAAAAGCACAATAATTTTAAAACTACCAGGTCAGCCCATTGCCAGCATAAACCATTCAGACAAGTAGCGTTTGTCACACTCTAATGAGGATTTTAGCTCTGCCTCAGAAGGAAAGCTATCATTAGGCCTTGTGTTTATGGAGTCAGGTGATTGTCTGGGGACAGTGGTCCCTTCCTCATTTTAATCATGCTCAAATACACAGAAGTTTTCTGTAGCCAACGAAGCTAAAAAAAAAAAAAACCCACCATAATTATGCCAGTTAATGTCTTTTGAAAACATCAATTAAGAAAACGGCCTTTTAATTCCCATTTTACTTGAAAATCTTGACTATCCACACGTTATGATAGCACGGGAGGAGGTTTCTAAAAAGGAGACAGCCCACAGGGCTTGAGGAGGCCTGGTGGACCGGCCCCCCGCTGGCCACGAGCCGACAGTCTCTCCCAGGGAAGAAACTTCTCCATAAAGCAAGACCTCTTATCTGCACATGTAATGTTGAAACTGGAGCCAGCCCCTCCACAGTTAGGTTGATACCAGGCTTCTGCACCAGGCTGGCACCACACACACCCCATTGTTAATACCTCCTCAGGACAGATTACATCCTGCATTCCTCAGGACAGAGCTCCAGAGAGAACGCTGCCAGTGGGCTCCTCCACGGGGGGCAACAACTAGCTGCTACTGATAAATTTTCATTGAAATAACTGAAACAATTACACTGAGTCCCTCTCGAGACTGTCACCAGCTGTTGAGAGAGAGGTGCTGCATGTGCAAAGACCTGAGCGACAGGAGAGTAATTCAAGACCTCAGTGCACTTTTACACACTTTTATCGATGGCTACGTGCCGTCAGCAACTAAATTGTTCACCTAAAGTGTATTATGAGATTGCTTGACTATATCTTTCCTTTTCGGGCCCCGTCTAGTAAATGTTGGTATTTACACTTACTCTCTGCAGGTTTGGACAAGTAACTAATCTCTGACCAAAGATAGCAAAGTTAGACTTGGATTGGGTAAAATCTGTTGGTTTTATCATGGTTGGTTTTAATCAATAGCTCATTCCAAAAGCTGAACACTAAGAAAGATCTTTGCTTCCCAGTCAGAGTTTCACCAGCATGCACATTAAACAAGAAATTCAGTTGTGTTTAACTTGAGTTCTGCCATCTGCCTTTTATTTTTTTCAAAAGTAACTGAGTAGACCAAGTGGCAAGCTGAATGGAAGGTCAACACACATAACCTTGCAGGATCAAATCCCAAAGGGCCTAGATTAAATTTTAACCAGGGATTATGTCTGCCCCGGTCCTGGATGGCAAAGGGCTGTGTTTGGCTTTTGTAATAGTAAATGGTTAATTTTGGAAAAAGGATCCCAATTTCACATATACCGTATTTGCTGGGAGGAAATACAGGGTTAGACTTTGATACAGTTCAGCCTTTGAAAGAAAATAAAAGGCAGTTTAGCAGATGGGTAAGTCCCGAATCAACAGAAATGTAAACAGCCAGGATTTTGATGCCTATGGGTTTTATCAAAGATGTAAGCAAGGCTGAGAGCTACACCAGTGCGTCCTCTTTGGCTAGTTTTAACACGTTCACAGTCACAATTAACATTCAAGGAATTTCCTTTTCATCCAAGTGCTTCTTTTAAAAGCACTTTATGCCACAAACTAAAGTTCTAGCTGCCATCAGTCCCTCCCATACAGCAGAGCGGTGAAATCTCTGTAATACTTTTTTTTCTCCTCTTGTTTTTGAAAATGGGCTCGGACCACGTCGATTTCCCTGGGGCGTTTGTTTGCCAATATAGGGGCTTCCACCTCCTCCCTCCTTTCTTTCCCCGAAAGAGCTCGGACTGGAGACCCGGATTCCTCGCCCCGAAACCTCCTCCACACTCACCCCGGAGCCAGAGGAGTGGCGTGGAGGGGCAGGCGGCCGCTGCCCTCTCGCTGCGGCCCAGCCGGCGCGCTGCTGCCCAGCGGGAGCTCCGGGCTCAGCTAGGTTTCAAGTCCCTGAGCCGGCCAGGCCGGTGTTTTCTACAAGAAAAGGAGAAACGACCTTCTCCCTCCCCTGCCCTGCTCCTACACAAGTGATTCGCACACGGGCACCGAGTCCGAGTCCTGGCTATGCATAGAGCTTAGTCCTGTATCCGAGTCTTCGTCGTTGCCAGGACAGCTCTTAGCCAGCCCGCGGGCCTGGTCCACCCACACATCGGTGCAAGCCTGAGGCCCGGGTTCCCGCGGAGGTCCATCCGAAATGGGGGCCCCGTCAGGCGCTATTGCCAGCTCCAACGTATGTAAAGTCTGGAGAAGGCGCTGCAGCTCCCGTTCCTTAACGTCCCACTGCTGCTGGCTGTAATCCAAGTCCGATTTGACCGCCTCTAGGTCCGTGTTGAGCCGGAGTCCGATGTAGAGGCTGGTGCTGAGCTGCGTTCTGACCCGCTCCTGCTCCAGCAGCAGTTCGCCGTCGAGACCGCCATCGGTCTCCGAAGACTGCTCGCGCGCTGCGAGCTCCTCCTGGCGCCGCCGCATCCACCTCTGGTTCAGCTCTTCCTGAATCTCGGCTGAGAGGCGCTCCAGCAACTCCTCCTGCTGGGTCCGCTGCTCCTGCAGCCGCAGCAGGTCGTCGCAGCGCCGGGCAAGCTCCTCCAGCTTGGCTGCCTGCGCCTCACCGTCCAGGGGCGCCGCCGCCGCCTCGGGCTCCTCTCCCGGGTCGGGCCCATCCAGATCGATGCCTGAGCCCACCAAGTATGTGTCCTGCACGTAGTTGACTCCGTGCCGCTGCATGCGGTCTAGATGCACCTTGGCTTCATAGCGATCGATCTCACGGTCCAGTTCCCGGAGCCGCTGCACCTGTTGACGGATGGTGTGGTCCTGGGAGAGCACTAAATGCACCAGCGTCTCCATACGCTCCACCGACGCGCTTTCAGTGGCTCGCGGCAACGACGAGCAGGAGGAGACCGTAGACGACGAAGTGGACGAACAAGGCGATGACGGCTGCTGCTGGCGGCGCCGGTTGAGTTTGGCCAGCTTGCGGAAGGCCTTGCGCACTACTCGCCGCTGCTTCTCCTGGGTCATGGCCACGTTGGGCCGCTCCGGGACGCCCCGGGACGAGCCGGGGCGCTCGCGACTAAGCACCACACGCGCCTCGGCGCTGCGGGGGCCCGCGTTGGGTAGCGACGCCTCGCTGCGCACCAACACGAAGCGCACATTTTCTTGCTCGTCGCCCCAGGCCGCCCAGAGGCGCAAGATACGCGTCTTGTTGGGCAGGATGCGCTCAAAGCCCCGCCACTTCTCCACGATGCAATAGCACTGCGGGGGGCCGCACAGCATGCCCTGCGGTAGCGCCTCGTCCTCGTCCTCGTCGTCCTCCTCCAGGGGTTCAGGCAGCTCCCCCGGGCCCGGAGAGTCTTCGGCTACCCCTCGCCGCCGGCCACGCCGCTGCTTCCCTCTCCGCCGGCAGCCGTCCTCTAACAACACTCGCACCACGTCGGAGCAAGTGGTGCGGCGGGAGAGGCCAGATACCAGCTTCTCCTCCTGGCAGATCCACACCGAAATCTTCTTCTCTGAAGGATCCATAGTGCAACCGGGACCCCAGGGGCGGCAGGAGCAGCGCGGATAGCCCCGTAGTTCTAGGGTAGGATAGGAATCCGGACCCTCGTCCCCAGCAGCGCGGTCCCTTCTCTCCCTCCGCGCCCCGAAGGTAAGCGCCTGCGCAGGCTGAGGGGCTGTGGCCGTACTCGGCCCCGGACGGCGAGCGCTCCCGGGGCGGCGCGGCCCGGCTCGGGCTCCCGCCGCTCTGGCTCTGCAGGAGGAACCCGGGACCTCCAGTTTTGCTCCGCCCCCTGTGGCTCCGCCCTCACCGCCCCCGGCGCTCGGGGCTGCCGCCAGATCCCGACGCGCGGCGCGCAGACCTGCCTGTCGCAGTCTCCACGCGCCTGGAGTCCTTCTCCCGCGCCTCCCGCGTCAGGAGTCTCGGCCCCTTCCGCCGACTGGCACCTCTCTTGGGCTCCTGGGCGAGGGAGGTCTCGGGGACCCCTCTGCTGCGGGGCGTGGCGCTCACGCTTAGGCGGAGACGAACTCTGTGTCCCCTCGGTCTGCTGACTTCTCCCCTTAGGTCTAGAGCTAATTGGATGCAGCTTAACTTTCGCACCTTTCCCAGCGCCCCCAGAGGCGGTTCTGGGTCTTTCAGTGCCGCGCCGTCTGGGGACTCCCTCGCCAGTCAGGGAAACCAGAACCCGCAGCGGTCTCTAATGGTGAAGCTAACCGCCTTGCAGGACCTCCACTTGAGAATCATAAGCGCTGCTTGTAGCCGAAGGCCCCTCAGTGATGGTCAGGAAGCAGTATTTGCACCTTCGAGGAGAACAAGATGGGGCAGTGTGTTCCGTGAGAGCACAGATAGAAAGCTGGACCTGGAGGTCCTCTCAGGGTCATGTCTGTGACTCCCCACTTCAGTACCCTCAGCCTTCTAACACCAGGCCCAAGTTCAAGTTCTTTTTCCACATCCCACCTCCCTAAGGGGAAACCTGCTCAAGGCTGTGACAATTTCTGGCTTTTCCAGTATTTTCTAGATGTGATGGAGATAAGAGCCAAGTTTCCCAGCTCCAGGAACTCCAGACCACTATGCAAATGGTGTTTTGTTTTAAATGATGATGAGGATGGCGCCTGGAGTGCAAGTGGGTGGCTTGTAGTCAACTTGTTCTTGTGAACACAGGTCTGATAAATGCTGCACGTCATTGGATGGCTCCCCAGTGCCTCCTGAATAAAGCGCTTTTATTCAATCGCCCCTTCACTCATTATTAAGTACCTCCAGTGCTCTAGGTACTGTGTAAGGGATTTGATAATGAGCAAATTTACCATCCAGCCCTGCAAGGAGCTTCATATCTAGTGGAGAACACAGCTGAGTAAAAGGGCTGAACACAGAATGGATAAGAGAGCATGAGAGACTGGAGGAATGCTGGAGTAGCACCCTATTCAGTCAGGGAGTATCAAGGAAGACTCCTCAGGAGAAGTAGCATTTTAGCAAGACTGCAATCACCGTTTGAGTCAACCAAAGGAAAAATAGATGGAGGGGGGAAAGGGCAGACCCCATTCCAGATAGAAGGACCCATATGTATAAAGTCAAGGAATCAAGAGAGCATGGCAGTTAAGGGGGCTATACCAAGTTTTAATGAGAGGAATAAATAGAAATGAAGTTAGATGTGTGAGCAGGAAGGGTATTTTATTCCATGCCCTGATATTTGGACCTTCCCTAAAAGGCAGTGAGAAACCAGAGAGTGTGCATTCTGGGGGTCAAACTGACTGAATAAAAATGTTATCCCTGTTACTATCAGTGACCTTAGGAAAAGTATTTCATCACTTCAAGCCTCAGTTTCTCATCTGTGAAATGGTGATAATAAAAATATCTGCCTAATCAAACTGTTAGGATGAAATAATTGAAACTGGAAAGACCACAAGAGAAGTTTTTACATGAATATTAGAAACTAGACTGTTGTTTTCTATTTCTGTGGCACAATTATTACAAATTCAGTAGCTTCAAAAAACACCCATTTATTAGTTTACAGTTCTGGAGGTCAGAAGTTTGGCATAGCATGGGTTTCCCCAGGCCACCGCCCAGGTGCTGGGTTGGCTGAGTTCTCATCTGGAAGTCCTGGGACAAGATTCATTTCCGAGCTCACTCAGGGTGTTGGCAAATTCCAGTTCCTTGAAATTGTAGGACTGAGGTCCCTGTTTCCTTGCTGGCTATTGGCTAGGAGTCACTCTTAGCTTCTAGAGGCTTCTCTCAGGTCCTTTCCACATGACCCCCGCTTCATCTTTAAGTGCACAACACACATTGACTCCTTTGAATCCTCCTTTGCTTTGTCTTGTGACTTCCTCTTCTGCTACCTGTTAGAGGAAATTTCCTGCTTTTAAAGGGCTCTCTTCAAGAGATAGATCCACCTGGATAATTTCCCCATCTTAAGGATGACTGCTTAGTAACCTTAACCATATCTGCAAACCGCAACCACCCCCCGCCCCACCGACCATTGCTGTGTAACCTGAGAATCACTAGGGTGATGCTACCATGATGGAGATCATGGGGCCATCTTAGGTCAGAGTCTCATTTTGAAAAATCATTTTATTTACATCAGGATGATGATCAGGAATGTGTAACAAGAGGCAAGGGGAACGTTTAGAAGACTGGGACATTCATTCAAGGACAAGAAGATGAACTGCAATGAGAATAGTCATGGTGAGGGACCAGACATAATTGAGAACTATTAGGGAAATGGGAGAGGCAAGAGTGGTAATGGATTAAGGAGGGAGTTCCATCCCCCTGGCATTGGTGGAGTCCGGGGTTCTTAGTCTGACTCAGCCCAGGCCTCCAACTCCTCTCCCACATATTTAGATATCCCTTTGCCTCTTATACGTAATTGTTAGAGCTTTGTCATTAGGGACCAATTCTACTATATTTTAAGCTCCACAAGAACAGAGATGATACTTACTATAATCGCTTTAAAATCCTCTGCATTTAGCACAGTGCTTGGCACATTCTAGGTTTACACAATTGTCAATAAATGGATGAATGAAAAGATCCTACACTCTAGCAAGTCAATACCTCACACTCACTGGGAACAGTATCTACATCTTGGTGTTTCCATGCTTTTGTACATGCTTTTTCTGCTAATTCAGATGCCTCTTAAACAACTGGAAAACTCCCACTCATCCTTCTGAAGCCCAGCTCAGTTTTCATGCTCAGGCAATTATTTCTTTCGTCCTCCAAGAACTGCTTCCTTGCTCTTTTTCTGCTTCTCTCAATGCAGAGGTTACATTGTGTTGTGATGCAGTTTATAAAAATTATTTACCTCACATGACTTAAGACCTTTTCATGAGAAGGGACTGGCTGCCTAATTTATATTTTTGTACCAGTGCTTAAAGAGCGCATGCCACATAGAAGGCTCTCAATCTTTGTGCTATAAGGAACATTAAGATGAATGGTACCTAAGATATTGGGCTGTCCTCAAGATTATTATCATTTAATTCTAGAGGAAGACAGATACGTGGAAGCCCTGTCATAGGAATGAGATTTCTGCTTGAGTAATTAAAGGGTATACTGATCTAAGGATTTTGGAAAGGTCGAAGAAAGAGAGGCTTTAATAAGTGGAGAAAAGCGCTCTCTGGTGGAGCAGTGGTTAGGATAATCACCTCTGAAGGAGCACCCAGTTCGAGTCCCCTGTCCGGGGTGGAAACAACCAGTGTGAACAACAAAATAAAAATAAAATAAAGATGCCTCCTCCTCTCTCTTCCTGACTGTACCTTACCTTAAAAAAAACGTGGAGATAAGGGGTTGAGTGCATCCTTGGTGGGAGTAATTACATGGTTAAAGTGTTAAAATGGGTATGCACACAGTCACCTTAGCAGTGTTTTAGGGTGAGAGTTCTGGGGTCATCCAGTCTAGATTTGCATACCAATTTAAGCTTTCTAAGCCTTCATTTCCTCATCTGGAAAAAATAATAATAGAATCTTCTTTATAGAGTTGCCTTGAAGTGAAATAATATGGAACACATAAAAGATTTTGCATAGCATTGGGCACACAGCAAGTGCTCAATAAAAAAAACCAAAAAGGTACTTTATCTGCAGCTGTGCCTCAGGGTCTCGAGTCCGCTTTACTCTAAGTGTGCGCTCTAGCCATGTTCTCACTGATTCCTGGCTAATTCCTATCCACTTTCCAAATTTCAGCTTAACTTTTACCTTCTCCAAAAAGTCATCTTCACGACACCATCCTCTCCAGGAAATAATCTAAACAAAACTGTGCTTTAGGAAGATTAATCTACAGCAGTAGGTGAGAAGTTATTATACACTTCCGTTAGGAAGAACATGGGCTTGGGCGGGGGGTGAAGGATGGACTTCAAAGTTCAGGCTGGTCACCTAAGCACTTTAACATAAACCGAGAAGATGCCTCCCAAGGTAGGGTTTTCTGGACTTTTCATCTTAATCCTCAGGGTTGTGCTGTCCTATACAGTAGCTGCCAGACATGGTTACTGAGCACTTGAAATGTGGCTGTCTCAGTTGTGAAAGACTCAGCACCAAACAATTTAATTTCCTCAATAATAATGTTACATTAACTAGATGTTTAAAAGAGTTTAGAAAATATTGGAATAAATCATTAAAATTATTTTACCTGTTTCTTTTTACTTTTTTGCTGTTGTTATTGTTGTGGGGGGGTTTTTGTGGGTTTTTTTTGTTGTTGTTAAGGGAAAGGTGCAGGCAGGAATGAAGGTGAGCAGGCAGACAGGCAGGAAGAGAGAGGATGCAGAAGCATTTTCTTTCTTTTATTTAGTTGCTGACCTTAGGATGCATGTGGGACTATACTCCCAGGGTATACCAGACCACGAGGCCATCGGCATGCACCCTGTTTTGTTTTGTATTTTATGAGAGGAAGGGAGAGGAGGGAGAAGTATTTTTAAGGAAAAAAGAAAGGAAAGGAGGAAGAAGAACTTTTATTTATTTTTGGTTCTTCTCCTCTGGAAACAATCACAAACCCAATTCCTTTGACGTTAGTGGTCTACGCCCCAGCCACAGGCTTAGTGTCCGAGCTACCAGAACATGCCTTAATTTTTTTTATCTTTTATTATTATTGAAGGGATATTGCATTTTGATGATGACTTGTTTTGAGGTGTACATAGTGGTATTTTTACATTTACACATAGCACAGTAGATTTATTGATATTCTCCCCCGCCCCCTTTTTCCCTCCCTTCTTTTGCAGTTAAATCCCTTTGTCTTATCCTCCCCCATCACTTTGGTACCCCTGATTTGCCTTTTTATCTCTCATCTCTAAGAGTTCATAATTACTTAGTGTTCTCCCTCTCTATCTGTCTCTCTTCCCCCCACCCTCCCTGTTTTTAGTGTTGTTTAATTTATGACATTTATTTGTTTTCTCTTTACCCATCATATGAGTGCTATCATGTGGTGTCTGTCCTCCTTCTGGCTTATCTCGCTAAGTATAATTCTCTCCAAGTTGTTGCAAATGGCAGGATCTCTCCCTTTTTGATGGATGCATAGTATTCCACGGTGTATATGTACCACATCTTCTTTATCTACTACTCTGTTGGTGGGCATTTAGGTAATTTCCAGCTCTTAGCTATTGTGAATGTTGCTGCAGTGAACTTGGGGGGTGCATATATCTCTTCGGATGAGTGCTTTTGTGTCACTGGGGTAAATGCCTAGTAGAGCAATAACTGGATCATGTGGAATTTCCATTCTCAATTCTTTGAGGACTCTCCATACTGCTTTCCAGAATGGTTGCACCACTTTACATTCCCACCAACAGTGAATGAGAGTTCCCTTTTCTCCACATCCTCTCCAACACTTATTATTTCCTTTTTTTTTTTTTTTTTGGATAATAGCCATTCTTGCCGGCATGGGATGATATCTCATCATTGTTTTGAGTTGTATGTCCCTGATGACAATGGATATGAGCATCTTTTCATGAACCTGTTGGCCATTTGTATGTCTTCCTTGAGAGCGTCTATTAAGGTCATCAGTCCATTTTTTGAATGGATTGCTTGTATTTTTGTTGTCTAATTTTTTGAGTTCTTTGTATATGTTAGATATTAACCCCTTATCTGAGGTGTGAGAGGCAAATATCGTTTCCATTTCAGTAGGTTGTCTTTTTGTTTTTATATGAGTTTCTTTTGCTGAGTAGAAACTTTTTAGTGTTATGTAATCCCACTTGTTTACTTTGGATTTTATTTGCCTTGAAATGGGAGTTGAGTTGCCAAAGATATATCTTAGGTCTATGTCTAATAATGTTTTGCCTCTATTCTCTTCTATGTGTTTGATGGTTTCTGGTCTTATGTCTAGGTCTTTAATCCATTTTGAGTTAATTTTTGTGTTAGGCAATGGTCTAGTTTCAACCTTTTGCATGTGACTGACGAGTTCTCCCAGCACCATTAATTAAAGAGGCTGTCCTTGCCCGATTATAAGTTTTTGGCTCCTTTGTCAAAAAGTAGGCGCCCATATATATATAGATTTATTTCTGGGATTTCGATTCTGTTCCATTGACCTGTCTTTCTGTTTTTACACCAGTACTATGCTGTTTTAATTATTATTGCTTTGTAGTAGAGTTTGAAGTCAGGGAGCATGACTCCCCCATAGGTGTTTTTTTTTTTTTTTTTTTTTTACTTGAGGATTGTTTTTGCTATCCTGGGTTGTGTGTTGTTCCAGATAAATTTCATTATTTTGTGTTCTATGCCTGTAAAGAATGTCTTTGGAATTTTAATGGAGATAGCATTTAATCTATATATTGCCTTGGGCAGTGTGGCCATTTTGATTATGCTGATTCTTCCAATTCATGGGCATGGAATATCTTTCCATTTCTTTGTGTCATCTTCTATTTCTTTTAACAATATACTATAGTTCTCATAGTATAGGTCCTTTACCTCTTTGGTTAGGTTTATACCAAAGAATTTTTCTTTCTTTTTTTTTTTTTTTTTTTTTAGTGCAATTGTAAATAGTACTGTTTTCTTCAGTTCTCTTTCTGTATTTTCATTGTTGGCATACAGAAATGTAACAGATTTTTTAATATTAATATTGTTGGCTGCCACTTTACTATATTTGTTTATTATTTCTAACAATTTTTTACTTGATTCTTTAAGGTTTTCCATGTATATTATCATGTCATCTTTGAAAGTGATAGTTTCACTTCTTCTCCTATTTGGATACCTTTTATATCTTCAGATCTTCAGAACTATATTGAATAGTAATGGTGAGAGTGGACATCCTTGTCTTGTCCCTGATCTCAGGGGAAAGAAGTTTTTAAGTTTTCTCCATTGAGTACAATGTTGGTTGTGGGCTTGCCATATATAGCCTTAATTATGTTGAAGTACATCCTTCTATTCCAATTTTTGGAGGGTTTTTAACATAAAAGGGTGTTGAATGTTGTCAAATGCTTTTTCTGCCTCTATTGAGATAATCATATAGTTTTTGTCTTTTTTTATTGATATAATGTATCACATTTATTGATTTGCATATGTTGAACCATCCCTGCAGCCCTAGAATAAATCCACTTCATCATGGTGTATGATTCTGTTTACATGTTGTTCAATTTGGTTTGCTAGTATTTTGTTGAGAATTTTCGTGTCAGTATTCATTAAGGATATTGGTCCATAGGCTTCTTTTTTGGTGCAGTCTTTATCTGGTTTTGGAATCAGCATAATTTTTGAGTCATAAACAGTGTTTGGTAGTTTTACCTCTTCTATTTTTTGGAACAGTTTAAGGAGGATTGAAATTAATTCTTCTTTGAAGGCTTTGTATAATTCACTGGTGAAACCGTCTGATCCAGGGCTTTTGTTCTGGGAAAGGTTTTGATGACCATTTCAATTTCCTTGCTTGTGATTGATCTGTTCATGGTTTATAGTTCTTCTCTGTTTAGTTTTGGGATATTATATCTTTGCAGAAATGTGTCCATTTCTTCTAGGCTATTCTGTTTGTTTCCGTAT
This sequence comes from Solenodon paradoxus, assembly GCA_004363575.1. Classification (NCBI taxonomy): domain Eukaryota; kingdom Metazoa; phylum Chordata; class Mammalia; order Eulipotyphla; family Solenodontidae; genus Solenodon; species Solenodon paradoxus. Next base: position 268,344 of record RJWH01001849.1, read on the forward strand.
AGTTGTACGTAGTATTCTCTTATAGTCCTCTGTATTTCTGTTGTATCTGTTGTGATTATTCCTTTTTCATTTTTTATTCTATTTATTTGTGTTTGCTCTCTCCTCTATTTTGTGAGTCTGGCTAATGGCCTGTCTATTTTGTTTATTCTTTTGAAAAACCAACTTTGGATTCACTGATATTTTTGAATAGTCTTTCTGATCTGTATTTCATTGATTTCTGACCTAGTCTTTATTCTTTCTTTCCTTCTGTTGGATTTAGGCCTCCTTTTTTCTGCTTTTTTCTAGTTCCTTTAGGTGATGGCTTAGGTTTTTTATTTGTGATTTTCCTGTTTTCTAAGGTAGGATTGTATCGCTATAAATTTCCCTCTTATTACTGCTTTTGCTGCATCCCATAGATTCTGATATGTTGTTTCTTCATTTTCATTTGATTCCAGATATTTAAAATTTCTTCCTTAATTTCCTCTTTTACTCATCAGTTGCTCAAAAATATGTTGTTTAATCTCCACTCTTTTTCAGTTTTCCTCTCTTTCTCTTTTTGGTTGATCTCTAATTTGATGCCATTGTGATATAAAAAGATGCTAGATATGATTTCAGTCTTTGAAAATTTACTGAGACTTGTTTAGTATCCTAGCATATGGTCTATTCTTGATACTGTTCCATGAGCACTTGAGAAGAATGTGTACAGTTGTTGGGTGAAGAACTCTATATATGTCTATTAGGTCCAACTCTTGTATTTTGTCATTTAAAGATCTTGTTTCTTTGTTGATTCTCTGTACGATCTTTTACCAAAAGAGGAGTATTAAAGTTCCCTCCTATTATTATGTTGCTGTCAATATCCTTATCTAGATCTGTTCAAATTTGCTTGATATATTTGGGTGCTCCTTTATTGGGTGCATAAATGTTAATGAGTATTAAGTCTTTTTTGTTGTATTGAACCTTTATCATTATATAATGCCCATCTTTATCTTTTTAAATTTTCTTTGGTTGAAAGACTACCTTATCTGATATGAATATAACTGTTCCTGCTCTTTTGGATTTGGAATTAACTTGGAGTACCATTTACCATCCACCCACTTTAAGCTGTTGCTTGTCTCTTGACCTAAGATGAATTTCTTGTAGACAACATAGAGTTGGGTTGTTTCTTAACCCATTTAGCAACTCTGTGCCTTTTGGTTGGTGAGTTCAATCCATTTACATTTACAGTAATTATTGACATTTGAGAAGTTGCTACTGCCATTTTGATTTTTGTTTCTTGGTTATGTTGATCTCTTTGTTACTTTGTTATATTATTGTGAAGTTTTTTTCTTTGGTTTAGCTAGTAGAGCCTCTTTTAACATTTCTTGTAGAGGAGGTCTTGTGGTTGCAAACTCTCTTAAGCTTTTTGTTTGTTGGGAAAAACCTTAATTTCTCCCTCAAATTTGAAGGAGAGTTTTGCAGGATAGTATTCTTGGCTAGCATTTTTTGTCCTAAAGTATTTTGAAGACATCATTCCATTATCTTCTAACCTGTAAAGATTCTGCTGAGAAGTCTGAGGTTAATCTGATAGGAGTGCCTTTATATGTTATCTGCTTTTTTTCCCTGGCTACCTTCAGAATTCTTGGTCTTGGATTTTTTATAGTTTCACAATTATGTGTCTTGGTGTAGTTTTTTTTTAGGATTTATGTAATTGGGTGTTCTGTTTGCTTCATTGACCTGTATATTCATTACTTATTCTAGATTTGGGAAGTTTTCAGCAATTACTGCCTTGAAGATGTTATCTGTTCCTCTCCTTTTCTCTTCGCCCTCTGGGATACCCAGTATTCTAATGTTGCCTTTCCTGATGGTGTCAGATAGTTCTCTGAGGGTTTCATCATTTTTTTTTTTATTTTTTTTTTTTGCATTTAATTTCTCTTTCTTCTTCTTCTTGGCTCCTCTCTGCATTACTGTCCTCTATATCACTAATCGTTTCCTCCACTTGGCTTATTCTGGTTCCATAGCTTTCTATATTATTCTTAGTTTTGTGAATTATCTCCTTTAAATCCTGTATGCCTGTTAGATTTTTTCTGTAGAGCTTCAATTTCCACATGTTGGTGCTTAATTATGCTCTTTATTTTGTTTAATCTGAATTTTCTTTTAATTCTTTGAATTTCTTTATGATTGCAGACTTGAATTATTTATCATAGAAAACCATTCTTCTGTATCTTCAAAGTTAATTTCTAATGAGCTGTCATTTTGTTCATGATTCAATTTCCTGAGGTTTCAGGGTGTGTTGTGGTTTCCCCCCCACAATATGTGATCTTATTGATCTGCTAGTTTGTTTGTTTGTTTTCATTTCTACCAGGGGGCATTCCTTTTATAATTTTGACCTTTACAGGTTTCTGTAGTGTGTCTCACTGTGTCAGGGAGTGATGACGGCTGCTGGGTGAGGATGGGCACGGTGTTAGGAGTGTAGTGGTCATTTGCGAGCGTGTAGTTTTGCTGCCTGATGGTGGGGGGAGATAGGCATATTTTGTTGGTAGAACTCTGCTGGCTGGGGCTATGTGACTCGAGTCTGCTGTCTGCACTTATGTTACTTGTATTCATCAATCCATCAGGGTCAAGTCCTTTCTACAGGCAGGTGTTCTTCCAGGGTCTTAGCCACAGGATCCCGATTCCCAGGGGACCCAAGCCCTCAGGTGTGTAATGGAGGGTGTGCAACACCTATACGCTCCTGGTTTTTTTCCATCTCTTATTTTCTCTTTCTGGGCTTTTTCTAGCCAAGAGTTGCCAGCAGCATTCAACATGGCCACTCTCCTGAGCAGTTTGGCTCAGGCTTGCGGCTCCCTGCTTTGTCTGAGTTCACACCGCTAGAGGTCAGGGAGACTACCTGTGCTCTTTTGGCAGGGGAAGGGCGAGGCAGCAAGGGGATCGCTGCGGCTTCTTACCCCTGGTGCATGAAGACAAAGGCCGTGCACTTTTACTGCTGCTACGCTCCTGTTTCCATGGTTCCCCTTTGTTAGCCAAGAGTTGCCAGCAGCCTTGCTTGGTGTGACTCAAGATTGCAGCTCCCTGCTCTGAGTTCACGCTGCTAGAGGTCAGCAGGGCTGCCCCTGCAGTCTGCACCCGGAGAAGAGGGACTCAGCGGCTGGATCCTACCATCTCCAACCCCGGTGGGTGCTGGAGGTCACCGTGACTGTTCTGTGCTCATTAGAATGTCGGCGTGCCCTGCAGCTCCAGCTGGGTTCTGGTAAGGGAAGGCACATTGAGTCCACACCACAAAATTCTCCTTTCTGCGGCCCCCCTTTGCTGCTATAGTCTTTGTTGAATCCCTGCTCTCTCACCACCTGTAGAGCCGGCTGTTTGTCTTCTTCTATTCTCCAGGGTGTTCTGGCTGATGCTGAAGCAGGAAAATCTCTTTTTCTGTGTTGGCTCAAAAAAAAACGTGTTTTATTTTTTTTTCCTGTGTGGCGTCTCAGTGCCCGCTCTCCATAGACGCCGTCTTTGAATCTATTGACTTAATTTTTTAATGTAGCTACCAAAAGTTTAAAAATAATCATGTGACTCTCTTTATATTTCCACTAGATAGTGCTGTCTATGGAAAGGTCCAGACACTTGAAACAAATGGTTTTAGACTTTCCAAGTGTAGAATTATCCTTAACACCATAAACAAATGCACGTCTACCTGGGTGATGGCCATCTCCAGAGAAATCATTTAGTACCTTTTCTGGATCTGTGGTTGGAATGTTTCTGTTTGGGTTTATGATGTCCCTTCAAAAAGCTTCTTGTGACAACCTAAGCAACTCCCTTTAAGGCATCCTAAGAGGCACACTCCTGAGTGCCACCTTGAGCTGAAGCCAGTTGAAAGTATACAAGATTGATTTTTGGAAAGGATGCCCGCCTCCTCGTCTGCCAACCCTGCCCCTGATGAAGAACAGAGATGCAGGCAGTGCTAAGAGCCAGAAAAACAGGCAGCTTCATAATAGGAGAAAACATACAAAAATATATGCCCAGAGAGCAGAAAGGCATTCATAAATAGGATATATAGAAATGCAACTTATAAAAGAAAAGAGCAATAAATACGAACACTTCAAAATGTGAAACTTCTTATTGAAAAAATAATGCATGCTGAGACCACAAATAACATTAAAATGTCAAATAATAACATGGGGAAATATTTACAGCACAGGTAACAAAAATTAAGGCTGTATAAAGAACTTTCAAAATTTAGTTTAAAAAATTATGCAACATTATATAAAATGGATGAAGTTTGGATGACAGGTATATGGCAAAAGAGGAAACATAAATTGCTAACAAAATGAAATAATGTCCAATTACACCAGAAAAGGTAAATCTAAATGAGGTAAGGTGGTGTTTCTTTTACCAACAGATTGGCTATCTTAAAATTGGTAACATTAGGCATACCCCGGTGGAGTAGTGGTTTGGTTAGCTGCCTTCAACTATGAGCACAGGCCACGTGGCCCAAGGACCCAGGTTCAAGACCTGGAGATGGGGTGAAAGCCAGGACAAACAACTAAATAAAATAAAGTGTTCCTTCTTCCTCTTTCTGCCTGCCTGCCTGCCTGTTTCTGCTCGCCTTCATTCCTGCCTGTAACTTTCCTTTTTAAAAAAGGGTGCTGGGGGTGGGAATGGTACTACCATTGCCAAGAGAAGGAGCTATATGCCTCACACACTTCTGTTACAGATCCACATATTAATTCAGAGACAACTCAGTAAAATCTACAAGCATTAACATGTGCTTACTGCACGTTCCAGCAGGTCAACTTAGCATCTCCCTTAGAGAAGCACACATGTGTCAAGAAGTTGTGTACAGGGCTGCACCCTAAAGCATTTCCATGTTAGCAAAACAGTGGATTCAGAGTGTCTGTCAATAAGGGGATGACTGAACAGACTGGGGGATACTCATATGCTGGAAGCCTTGGCAGCAGTAAAAGCCAACAAGGTAGATTTGCATATATATAGGTAGTAACCACTCCAAGATATGTTATTCAGTACAAAGGAAGGTTTCAGAGTGATATATATATATATATACACACACACACATATATATATACACACACACATATATATATATAATAGGGTCCCATTAATATTTTAAGCACATATATACATGCACACACACACATACATACTTCAAATAACACCATGTATTTACCAGGGCCATAGATACCTGTATGTGCACACATAGAGGAAAGTTTCAGAGGACATTCAGTAAACTGTTTGCAATGATTCCATCGTGAAAGAATAAGACATTTGCAGAGGGAGAGGAAATGTCTTGTTTAGCTACATCTACAATGATTTTAGAAGAATCTAGTCCCGTTTTTATGTTGTGGGTATCTATTTATACAATTAGAGGATTCAGCCTGGCATCAGTAAGTTCATATCTCCTTTAGGCCATCCCTTCATCAACCTATGTCTGCCTTCTGTGGACGCAGCCCCACAGTAAGTGGGGTGTCTGTAACTATGATCTGAAGGAACTCACATAACTCAAACTTTATCCCAAAGTTGTCACTGTTTGCTTACTTGCTGAGAGTGTAGCAGACTCCCTGGGTTAAAGCGCACACTTCACAGTGGGTCTTTTCTTTCTCTTCTGTGAGAGTGGGAAACACATGTCTCCATTTCTTTCTCCGTGGGGAAAAGAACATCCCCCGTGAAGACAGTGTCATTGCTTGAAAGTTATTTGTCTCAAAAGGTTGCATTTAATCAATTGTCAGTTCCATGTCATCTCAAAGATTGTTGTTGAGTTCTTTGCAGTTTACACCAATTACAAAAACAGTGATGATTTTAATAAGACGGCACAGTTCTCACAGTGGTGGCCGAGTCCTTTTCTAAATGTCCTCACATCGGATCCCCCATGTCATTCAACATGATGGTTTTTAGGTTATTTATCTTCCAAATGCCTATGATAGCTCCCTCGCCCGTGAGGGATTGGCCAGTTTCCCAGCTCCCCAAGCGCTGTGGGAGCTGGTATGTTGGTATTTCTACCTGTCCATCTGTCAGTCACGGTTCATGGCCGCAGGAGAACACCCCAAACAGGAACTTCCGCCCTTAATCACATCAAGCCTGCAGAGTGTAACTGGGCTTTGCTGCCTGCATTCGTTCCTCTTAATGATTAACCGCAGAAAATAATCCAGCAAATTGTGTTTACGGAAATGTCTGGTTGCTCTCAAATGCTTTGGGGGAAATCTGGGAACTGCCATGTTTGTCCAAAGGAACCTGTTCTTGAGCAGGCCAAGCAAAGATGCTGGGTTGTCATCCTCAGGGGCATGGTTTCTAGAAGTGAGGCCAATGAGTTACCTGCCCAGAATCACCTGTGGTGTTTGATTAAAATGCAGCTACCCAGGCCCCCATACTAGATCTTGTGAATGAGTCTTAAGAGGTAGGCCCAAGAATTTGCAATTAAAATTGTGTCTATTGTGGATTCTTATGCACACTAGAGACTGACCCCAACAGGTACTAGGAGGAAAGAACCAGAAATAATGCTCTTCAGTCATCTTGGCCCCATAGATGGTAAGTGTATATAAATAACATACAGATACAAGAGGATGGTGGCAACATGACAGGTGAGAAAGAGATGCCCCTGGGAAGATGGAGAAGAGATGTACGGAGCAGAGTCACTCATTCATTAGCCTTTAGAATCTTGCATCTTTTGTGGAACACTAGAAAGGACAGAAATAATCAGGTAAGAGTGTCTAAGGTAGCAATGACTTCAGACTTCAGAAAGACATTCTGGAAGATACACAGCCTCTTTTAGTCTTTGTTCCAAGAAAACCAACCTAGCTCCTGATTCACATATCATCCTGAGAATGTATAACACTTATAGACAGAGACTTACAGTCTTACAATCTCTCAAGCAAAAAAGCATCATCTATTCAATGACCTATGACATCACCATTGAAGACCATGTCAAAAGAGGTTTTGTTTGATTAATTTTCATTATCTGTTGTTACCCAATCAATGAAAGATGATACTATTAATGAGTGTGTGAATGAGACAGTGTCTTCATCGTCACCTCTGAAACATTCGCCAGCTTTTTCAGGGTAGAATAAGCCTGACCTAGAGTGTAGCCTCTCCTCATTTACAGATACAAACTCTTTTTCTCCAACTGCCCCAACAGCAGATTATTGTTTGTCAGCTGCTCACCACCCGGGACTCAGTATGAGGCCTGTACTTGAGTTACGGCTATTTTATGGGAGCCCAATGCTAGCTTTCTTTTTTTCAGCAAAGTCAATTGAGTTGAGAGAAGTTTCAAAACCATGTTTCTTGGTCTGAAAGCATGAATGCTTTAGTAACTGGTATAAATTGCAAAGAACTCAACAACCCCCTTTAAGAAAGAGTGCATAAAAGCTACATTTGATTAAATGGAACCTTTCAGACTAACAACTTTCGAACAAGGCAACCATCCTCACAAGAAGATATTCTTTTCCCCACTGAGGAAGAAACAGAGACATGTTTTGCATTGCCATTGCATTCTGTCTGATTGAAAAGGAAGGCTGTGGGCTAGATAAGCAAAAATAGGTTACATTTGGGTAACCCAGCAGTGTCTCCCCACCTGCTGAAGAAGCTCCTCTTTGTTTTGCTTCTGAAGCACAGCCTTGTTTTCTTGGGCCCCTGCTCTGAGTTAAACCTGGGTTAAACTATGGATCCTTTTCACCTGATTGTGTGATTGGAGACCTACACAAATCAAACCCAGAGCACAATCGAACCCTTAACAGCTTAAATCTCGGAGACTAGGAAAGAAGCCATCTGATCTTCCACTAGTTTTGTCTGGTTGCTTTCTCTTTTGTATCTCTTGTTAAACCGTAAAATGAAGTCACTGAATCATCAGCCTGTGAGTGTTTGCTACTTTAGGATATGCATTAAAGAATTTTGCAAAGCAAAATTGTGCCATCAAAAGCATTTCCTCCATGTGAGCCAGCAATTCTCCATCCTGGGATAGACGCAAAAGAATTGAAAGCAAGATCGCAAAGAGCTGTGTGTGTCCTCGTAACAGCATTTTTCACAATATCCAAAAGCAGAAACAAATCAAATGTCTAATGATGGATAAAGTGTCCTATATACATGCAATTCAGGCTTAAGAAGGAAAGAGATTCTGACACAACAAAGATGAACTGAACGTGGAGGACATTTATGGTAAGTGAAATAAGTCAGTCAAAAAAACAAAACAAATGCTGGGGACACACCCTTGTGGCTCAGGCAGCTGAGATGCTGGTGTGCACATAACAGCCCAAGGACCTGGGTTTGAGCCCCTGGGCCAGGGTGAAAAATCAAAATAACTAAAGATGTTTCTTCCTCCTTTTCCTTCCTTTCTTAGATACGCTTTTTCCTCTCCCTTCTTTCCCTGTTCTTAAAAAAACAACAACCCTGATGTATGTTGTAGCGGGTAGGGTGGGGGGAGTTTTTTCAGGGGTGCAAAGGCTCAGTTTTGCAAGATGAAAAGAGTTCTGGAGTTGGAGGATGGTAACGCTACCCAACAATGCTTAAAGTCACTGAACCGCACACTGAAAACTAGTTAAGATGGCAACTTCTGGTATGTGTATTTTAGCAGAATTTTAAATAGCACTTTTTAAAAGTATTCAGGAGTTTGTCCCAAAGCACAAATAAAGGGGACCTTCAACTTTTCAAAGTGTAAAGTACTTTCGACAAGTCTTTCAAAGAAAATCCAATATTTGGTAACTGCCCTACGTTTTTGAGGAAAACAAATTTCTGATCATTGTTCATTGGCACAGTGTCTTTATCTTCCTTCTGCTTTCATAGCCTCTCTGCCTAGCTCAAGGTATTGATCAGTTTTGTTAGCTATTTGTACCCATCTGGGGTCTGGCCTTTTATCAGAAACTTAAATAGTTGTAAGTTTTGGTAAACTTGAAAAAATAGTAGCTAAGTACTAGTAAGTTTTTATGTTAAGAAACTCGTAACTATAAGGCATATTTTCAATAAAATTAACGTTCGACCTAGTTCACAAAGCTGTGCACAGAATAGACAGCACAAGTCATGCCAAAGGAGATAGTAGGCATGAAAACATGTTGTCCTAGAAGACATTTGCTTATTAAGTTATGACAAAGAATAGGGCTGGGTGGACCATTTCTTTCAGTCCCGTTTCCTGGAGCACTAGGTTTCTAAGCAGGTTAGGATTGACGGAAGACCAGGCTCTAAACCTCCATTCCTCTATCAGCAAATCTCCATTTGTGTATATCTTATGTATTAGGGTTCCATCACCACTCCCCAAACAAAGGTTGAAATTCACTGACCATGAAAATGTGTTCCTTGACTCTCTGCTTCTCCTTCCCTGTTTCATAGTTAGCTATGCCGATTCCATATGAGAATCAGTGCCATTATGTGGGAGGCTGAAGCCACCCTGTGCAGTAAGAATGGACCTAACCTCACATGGCCTACGATTGACCAATCGTTACTTTCCATTCCCTGTGGCGGGTGATTGGTTGAAGGCTGGCACGTGACCTCAGAGGGACGGTGGTTAGATTAAGTCTGCAGACTTCTGTGGAAAACATTGGCTCAAAGGTTTTCATTTTGTGCTGTGGATGAGTGAGGAACAGCTGGAAGCCATTTTGCAACCACAAGAGTCTGAAGTCTGCCTAAGAAAAAGCCACGTCGAGGAAGCAGAGCCAAGATATTGTGAGGGAGAAACTGGTTCCTGGTTAAGTTGCTGCAGCTAGCGCTCAAGGTTTTTCAAATCTCGTGGGCTTTTCAATTGCATGAGCCAATAAATTCCCTCAGAATTTAAGTCAATATGAACCAGCTTTTCTGTTACTTGGAACCCAAGACATTTTAACTGATACATCAGTCAGTGATGGAGAGCAAATGGCCTCTTCATTTTACACATGAGAAAATGGCAACCCGTCCATGCTGCATGGTGAGCTAAGAGGCATAACTCTCCAGTGCCAGGCCACTGTCTTCTTCATTTACAGCATGTTTGTGTTGAGTTTGGTAGCAATGAGTAAAATGATAAATTTTCTATTACAAAGCACAGTTGGATGTGCTTTTCAGTTATTGAAACTATTTTCCCTCATCGTTGACTTCTGGCAATCACATTGCTTCTTTAGCCACTCTGTGTCCTATGGGTGTCCATGGTTCAGTAGAAAGAAATTTCAACAAGTGAAAAGCAGTGGGCACCTTACTGAAAAGTTTTATTTAGTTTATAAACTATTTTACCAGCAACTTAGACATAACTTTGTGTACTGCTTTGACATATTCTTCTAAGCTTTCATTTCTTGTGAATTATTTCTTATTATCATTACTTATCTTTCACAAGCACAATCTCATTTTTCTGTCTTCTTAGCTGTGGTTCTCTCTTTACTGATAGAATTTCCAGGTTCTGTAAACTCTTCCTCTGTAAACTGAAAATTTTTTATTATTTTTATCTATACATAAATCTCCCTCATTTGGACATTGAACATATCTTTCCTTAGGGCTTTGTTATTGATCCCTAACCCTAAAATTACTGAAGAAAATGTTCATTGACACTTCAAGAAAGTGTCCCCACAATGGAGAGAAAAGAGAGACAACTGCACACTTATAGAAAGTAGATAATAGTGTCCCGGTGTAAAATAAACACATTGAGTTTGGGTGAATTGTAGGGTTGAGCGTCAAATCTGCACTTGTACAATCCCAAAGACATTTCCTTCCAATCCAGTGCTGGCTTTGCCCCTTTTTTTTTTTTGCCAGCTCCAATGATAACGACCACCTGGGTCTATTCTTGAGAAGATGGCTGCCTCTCTCAACTGAGAAAGACAATGGAGATGTTTGTCAAGTGGGACGAAGGGGAAAGTGATGGCCCACAGGCCATGTATGTGCCACAGCCAGCGCCAGAGGCTTCCCAGGAAGGACAGGTGTACTAGGGACCTAGTATGTCAACTAGAATACAATGGGGAAAATGGTTTTTGCATCAAGATGAGTTTGCATTTGCAGTTTAAATCTGAGAAAACTGTAAGTCATTGTCTACTAGAAGTGAATCATGAGCCAGGGCAAGTGAGAGATTTGGATCCTGAAATGACTGGTACTCTTTGTGTGGAATGCACTGTGGCAGCATACTAGTGCCCTTTATAGGTCAACGTGGACACACTTAACTAGGTGACTGTCACTCTCTGGACTGACTCATGTTGGAGGAAACAGTTCACATGCCACTACATAGGCTGACTCACAGGGTCTTTCTGTCAAAGCATACAGTATGATGCATAAATAAGCAGTAAGACTTTCTATGAAGAAATGGTAATACCAGGAAAAGAGAGAGGGTAGGAAACTAGCACGTAAGGAGCCTACCTTCAAGCTCCTGCTTTAAAGACATGTTCATTGTGCCTATACCTTAGCTGAATGGTGGCCAAACTGGAACTTGTGTGGTGACGTGTCTGGTGGTTGCAAAGATGGTGGTCCTTACGTGGGGCCTTTCAACATATTCAAAAGGAAAGAGGCTTAATCTGGTTACAGAAGGCATTCCATAAATAATGAATGCATATATAAGCAATGCAGTGGAAATTGGTGCAAATTACAGATTTAGAAGCTCTAAGCTATACTTGTCTCATTTCCTCATCTGTTGAATAGCTACAATTTTAAGTTGTCCAGGGAAGAATCTTTGATTATAGAAGTCAAGGAAACAGATTTAAGGTTCAGGAAGAGGTGAGGGATTTGAGGACTAAATGATGCCAGACATCACCAGGTGACAAAGGACCAAGGGATGGACACTGAGGGTGACCTGGGAGACTGAGCAGATAAAATTATTCCACAGGAGCAGTCTGGGGCTTTATCTGAACCTTAAAAAGGGGTCTAGCTCCAAGGACGAATAACAGTAGATCTGAAGACAGACTTTGAAGTAGACAAAGACACCAGCTCTTTGTGAAGAGTTTAGTATGGTCTATAGATTCCTGAAGTCTGATCCTCAGCCCTAAATGCACCCCCAAAACACCTGGTAGGTTATAAAACCTACTAATGCATGGGCCCCTCTCTCAGAGATTTGAAGTCAATTGGGCTGAAGTGAGGTCCACGAATCAATATTTTCAAAAAAAATTCATCAGCTCTAATGTACCACTAAGGTTAAGAGTCTCTACTACCTAACTCAAAATAGCTATAGTTTCAGAATTCCATGGTTGGGCTATGAAATTTTGAAGCCACTCAAGGGAGATATTTAGGATTATTGACCCATGCCATGTGCATTCCTGATTTCTCACCAGCCTCTAGTCTCAAGGCCTGCCATATTGCCAAGGTGACTTCCATCAATGAGGGCATTCCCAGAGGGGCCACTGGGAAATGAAACCATACTGTATGAATTGTGAAGACATATTTATATTCCCCTGAGAGGAAAGATACAAAGTTCCAATTTTACTTTTGTATTCATTTCTGAATGACAGTCACAGCTGTATCTGGGTGATGCGAAAATCAGTCCCACCTGAATACTCTGTAACTAAAGACTCAATTTAAAGTTTACTAGCACTACCAATACTTACATAAATTATAAACTGGAAGAGAGGGATGAGTAAATGTGTGTTACCTGTACATATATCCATGACATACAAGGAAGAAATCATGCATGATTGTTATATAGCTGATCTCCTTCCTTACTCTGCTACTTATTACATGTTTTCTTCCTTTGTCCTCAGCAAAGATATTAGTTGGTGTGTGTTCCTTACCTGGTAAAATGATCCTAACTTTCATTTCTGAAGGTTCTGACTCTTCATTGGTTCTGCCTGTTTTTCCATATGGTATTACTATTGGACGTGGAAGTACTAAGAGGTGCCTCCAGAAATTCCTTGGATTCCATACATTATCCTCTGTGCCTTCTTTGTGGATAGCAATCCAATTTCTCCTAAGTAATCAGCACCCAATACACAGTGGGTTGAGTAACTCTCTACTTTGCCCTTCAATTTAGTGATATCATAAGTCCATCATAGCTCAATTCAATAGACACTATCATGTCCCCTGGTGGAAGCATTTTCTCTTGATTACTCTAAACTCCAAAACATCAGATCAAAGTTCTGTGAGTGAGTAATGGCTTCCACCCTTTGATATGTAGAGTTGTGTATTTTTATATGGGGAAAACAGAAACATCTTGTATAACAGAATAATTATAATGTATAATGTATAAATTATATACAACAATTTATTATTTTATATATTATATTTATATAATGATATGTATATATTATTGTATATAAAAAATGTATAAAGTAAACATCTTGTATAATAGAATCCTCAACTTTCATGGCATTGTCTTTCAATTGGTGTCACATATGAGTCTCAGATAGGCTGTTCTATTCCACCATTTATCTGATCTGCTGTTTCTTAGGAGGTAAGATAGGGTGATCCCATGAGCCTGGGCCCATTGCCTCACTTCTTTTGCTGTGAAATGTGTTCCTTGGTCAGAAGTAATGTTGTGGGGAAAACCATGCCAGTGAATAATGTATTTTGCAAGTTCATGGAGCTGAGACAATAGCCTAGTCTTAGGCATAATTTGCAACAGCTGGAAGGCCTGAAATCTGTTGTAGGAAGAAATAGTGTTTCTGGGTCAAGTGAGAGAGACTAGGAGGAGTCAGTCACCTTCCTGCTACCCACCTTGCCAGGAGCTATTGTTAGAAACATAGTGTAGAACCATAGAGGAATCAGGAAAAATGTATCCAATCTCATCTTCTGCTACCCTTTGATCTCTGGCCAGTGCCTTCCTTTGTCTGAACCCAAAGGGAAACCAGAAGGCAAAGGGGCTGTGGTGATACTTTCCAGAGGGATTAGGCTCCCAGGCTCCAGAGCAGTGCAAAGAAGGGCAGAGAGTGCGTTGGGGGTGAAGTAGGTGGGCGGTGAGCTGGGGAGTAACCAACACATAGAATAATTCAACCAAAAAAAACCTGCAAGGAATCTCTCCAACTTTGACAATCATAGGTAGAACACTAAAGGGCTTAGCATCCCAATTAGCATGCTTATTTCTGCTTTCAGTGGTGATAGCTTGTCAGCAGGATGAAAGGAACATAGAGTTTGGCACAAAGATAATGCCCAGTGGCTGGGGGTTATTAATAATGAAACTACAATTCAAACAAGGAAGAAAAAAGTAAAGAAAATAGGTTAATGGTTATATGAAATAACACTGAGCTTTTAAAGGACTATCCCCCTGTCTTCTTGATCTTGTAGTCCTGGGTCCCTGACAATGAACAAGCACTTAAGTTTAATAAATGGATAAAAGTGACCTGGAAACCTTCTCTAAGATAGAGAGGACAGAGATCTGGAGCAAGTGGTCACATTTGCAATGGACTTACTAAACAAGTTAAATTTGGAGTTTTAATATAAGGATGAGTGTATGATTGTATACCTTTGAGATGTAAGGGAATGAAATGATGTTTTAATATTATTAGAGAAGCCTGATACTGCTCAAAGTAAAATAGTGCAGGAAAGGAAGAGGTAGATGCCCTTCAACACTTGAATCTGAGAGTAAGTATGCAGGTAGAGGTCAGGTAAGAGCATGGGAGGAGTATGGGGCATAGCCTTGAGGTTATGGGCTTGAGGTTGCTATACACAGAGATCACCTTAGTCACAGCTAACATTTATTATATGCTGACTATATGACAGATCTTCTTTGTCAATTATCTTTCCTTTTTAAAAATCAACATCAACCCCTTAAGATTAATACTGTCATACAATGTATTTTACAGATGTGCAAATCAGGGCTCAGAGAGGTTAAATAACTTACCTTTGGTACAGCTGATACATAGCTGACTTGGTGAATTTTGAGTCTATACTCTTAATTATTCCTATGGAAATTAGCTTCCAAGACGGGCTACAGTGATCTGGACCTCCTCATATTCGTACCTTATGTGGTCCCCTTCTCCATTCTTTATGTGATCAAAAGATTACGGTGGTATTACCCTAGTGGCCTAGCAGATGAGGCCACAGAACATAATCCACACCCATCCCAAGAACCCAGGTTGAAGACCTGGGGCTGAGGGAATTTCAAGGGTGGTTGGTGGGGGAACAACCAAGATGAATAATTAAATAAAATAGATAAAAGTTCATCTTCCTCCTCTATCTTCCTTCCTACTTGTTTACTCACTTCATTCCTGCCCGCACCTTTCTTAAAAAAAAAAAAAAAAAATGCCTATGACTTCTTCTCTTCTCTCTTGGATCACTCACTCTGGGGAAGGTAGCTGCCATATTATAAGAAAATACCCAGTCGAGGAACTGAGGCTTCCAGCAACAGCCAGCAAGGAACTGGGACCTTCTGCTAAGCCACATGAGTGAGCTTGGAAGTGGGTGTTCCAGCCCCAGTCAGGCCTTCAGATAACTGCATTCCCTTGTGATGTTCTATCAGCAACCTCATGAGATACTGTAAGCCAGAACCACTCACCACCCTCCTACCCCAAATTGCTGACCCACTCTGAAACTCCTAGCTAGTAAATGTTCGTGGTTTTAAGCCACTACATTTTTAATTATGCAGACAGTTAAGAAATATAATATTATAGTAGCCACACAAGCTCAGAATCCTAATGCCTTTTTCATAGTTCCAAAGTTTCTAATCTGGGTTGAATAGATGAGTAGGAGCTCAGCTGGAAAGAAGGGCAAAAGACAAACTATGTGCAAAAGTTAAAGAGTATGACTTAATACTTGAAAGCCTTCAAATAGTATGGTTCAGCTATGAAAAGAACATGTTTAGGGCACACAAAGAAATAAGTGGCCAGGCTTAGGGCTCAATCCTGTTATATATGTCTTGTTTTAGATACATGCAATATTATAGTATATATTTGATTTATTATATTTGATTATTAATAGATATATCCCACTGACTAATACAAATACTGGCTCAAGGTACTGAGGAGGATAGATCTTTCTAAATGATGTTAGAAAACAAACAACCCAATTTTAAAAGTAGCAGAGCATTTGAAGGCATTTCCCAAAGAAAATATATGACTAGCTAGCAAATAAGTATATGAAAAAATGTTAAACAGCATTCATCACTAAGGGGATGCAAATTAAAATCACAATTAGATACCTAAAATACACTCCTATGAGAATGATTAAACTTTTTTTTTTAATGTTTTAAAGTATGGCAATGTCAACTGCTGGCAAGAATGTGGAGAAACTGGAACTCTTGTACAAAAACCCCACTCATAGGTATTTACCCCAAATAAGCAAACAGTTAGGCCCGCAAAAAATCACCTGCATGACTGTCTATAATAAAACACCAGGCAGCAATAATAGACATAATGAAAATGAACAACCAACTCCAGCAACCACATGGATGAGAAATAAAATCAATGCATGTTGTTTATAGCTCTGTACTTGCCAAGTGAACCTCTCTTTTCTGGAAATGTTTAACTCCTTAAGAGATGGAAGTGTTCTTGCACAGTTATCCTACATATGGTAAACACAGCAAATGCGCCATCATTGTGCTGGAAGGGCTGGCTGATCTCCACTGGTAAAATATCATATAGAGAATTAAATATAAATGTGGTAGGACCAGTCCTCCCCAGAAAGGCCAGGTGACACCGCTTTGCACTAGGAGCTCTGTGTGTGTGGCATGGATGGGAATCTCCATTGGCCTTTGTCTCTGTTTCACGGTGGCTGTCTGTCCAGGCAGGTCCTAGGCACTTTTCTCAGTCTCTTCTGATAAGGCTCCTCATTGTTTTTGACTTATGTCGGTATTAACATCTTAATGAATTTCTAAACAGACTCTGCTCTGAACTCTCAGTGACTGGCAACAGTGCCATGTCTAGAATCCTGCCTCCTAGAGGAACTTCTCCCCAAACCCCTATAAATAGTGGAGACTCTTTTCCCTCAGTGCTGACTTATTCCTTTTCTGAGTCAGCCTGCTTTGAATTCCAAATATTTTTCCGGATATTTCTATCTCTTTCTGGATATTTGAATGATTCTCTGGGTCACTCCTTCCCACGCTCCCAAAGCAAACCTCCAAATCTCCCAAATCTTCAGGGGAACCTAACAAAATGATTTCTATTTTCTGTCACTAGTGTATAGCTAAGCAATCAGTATGTGGTTTCTCACATGCTCGTAGAAGTTTAAATTGGAACAGTTTCTGACAGTCTTCGTTTATCATTGCAGGTCGACAGTCAGGAAGGCAAAGGATTTTTATTGATTTCAGACCTAATGGCTTATGCATTTTCCTTAGTTCTTGAATTTTGGCTGCTCTCAGTTATTCACTTTTTTTAAATCACATACTTCAAGTCCCTTTTATGATGCTACATTTAATAAAAAATAGAAGTCATTTGAAACCTGATATTCAGTCCACATTCCCCAGCCCTTCAGAAAGAAAGAATGAAAACAGATACTTATTAGGGGACGTACTGCACTAATCCTGGTGGCAGACAGTGACAACCTAGAGCCAAGGAGAGACATCTGTGCACACGGGGGAAGAGGAGGGAGGGGTGTAGAGAAACACAGAAAGAGAAACAGAGAAAAGTGATTTTGGCACAAGGGACACTAGTTTATTGGTCCTTTGATTTTCACCATGTCGGCTACGACATGATTAACACGTCACAAGGATCTCTAATGAAACCCTTTACAAGGTAGGATCTTTTTCCTTTTCCTGCACAGTGTGGAAAATTTAAGTTTCCACGTGAGTTTACAAGCAAAAGAGACTGTTCTTTCCAACACTGAGATCTGTGGACCGTTGAGATGAGGGTAAGAGGGAAGCAGCTGCAGTAACAACTCCTGGTGCACCTAAGGCTTTTGCACCCAAAGGCTGCCAGGCACCCAGAGAGGACAAGGAGTTTTTGGAAGTCTCCACTGACTCCAGGTAACTTCTCCAGGAGAACAATCCTCTCAAGGTCTCTTTTAGCACCTGGAGTCTGAGATCTGCTGCTAGATTGAGCTCTCTCCACTGTGAACTCAGAGGAGAGTGATCCGCTCATTTGTCAGAGGCTCAGTGCTTCCTCCCGCCCTTCAGAGGGTCTCCTGTTACTTAAAGGATTTTTTGCCATCTCAGGTTCCTTTGGCAGCATTCTCCAGGAAGCAGCCCAGGATGTTGCCAGCAGAAATGAACACAAGCTCAGATTTTATTTGTGTTTGCTTAATCATTGTCTTGATCACTGCTCTGGCAGGGCCTTTGTTTCCAAAGGTTATGTATGAGAAGACTTCCCTTTCTACACTGAAATTAACAGTATGGCCTAGAGGCCATTGATAAGCAAAACCTTAAAACTCATGCAGAGATCCATCTTTATTTGTTTGAGGACTCTCCAGACTGTCTTCCAAAGAGGTTGCACCAATTTACATTCCCTCCAACTGTGAAGGAGGGTTCCTTTTTATCCACACCCCTCCAACTCTTGTTTCTAGTCTTCTTGATGTAGGTCATCCTTATTGGTGTGAGGTATGGTATTTCATTGTGGTTTTAATTTACATTTCTCTGATGATGAGGGATGCAGAACATTTTTCAGGTGTCTGTAGGCCGTCTGTGTGTCTTTAGATATAGCAATCCCACTCTTGGGCATATAACCAGAGGAAACAAAATCTCTAATCAGAAAAAAATATCTGCACCCTGATGTTCATAACAGCAGTTCACAATAGTCAAAACATGGAAACAACCTAAATGTCCAGTAGCAGATAATGGATAAAAAAGCTATGGTATATATACTCAGTGGAATTCTATGCAGCTACTAAAAAATGAAATTGTGCCCTTTGCAACAAGATGGATGAAAATGGGAGGGATCAGTTTAAGTGAAATAAGTCAGAAAGAAAAAGAGAAATGCAGGATGGTTTCACTCCTGTGTGCAATATAATGAAATGAAACAAACAGATACACCCCAGCAAAAATTCACAGGGTGATGGTTGCCGGGAGGTAGGAGGGGGGAGGGAAGGAAAGAGGGGAAAAGGTGGGGGTAAAAGACACTGAACTCTGGTGGAGGATGTGGTGTGAATATAGACTAAGATGCAATTTCAATATCCAAAAATGAATGTAGCATTGTGAACAAAAGAGACAATAAATATTAAAAATGAACTAAATGAAACAAAGATAGACTTTTAGTAAAAAGAAAAGAGCAAATCAGTGTTTGCTGGATGAGAAAGGGAAAGGTGGGAGGGCAAACAAGGTAAAGGGATTCATTGTATAGTGCAGGAAAAATGGAAATAGTGGTGAACTTACTATATCTGATAAGGATGTCGATTTATTATGATGTTTACATTAAATCTACATAGTGTTACAATGTAATATTCCTTCAATAAAATTAATTTTGAAAGAAAAAAATCGCAGAGAAAGCACTTTTCCCAAATGCATGTTGATGAACCATAAAGGAATCAGTGTGATAGCTGTTATCTATGCAGGTAAAGGCATTTCTGCAAATATTATAATACCTCTTTAATTTTCTGGCTTCCCTCTGGTCCCCTAAGAGACAACTAGTTATCAAGACAGGCAGCTCAAAAAAAAAAAACCTGAAGCTTAAAAAATAACTTTGTGTTCATTATAGGTGACAGGGCAGCTATAAAACATGGGGTAGAAAACAGGCTGGCTCTCATTTCTCTCTTTGTTTTTTAAAATAACATTTAACATTCTCTGCATTTATCTTGTCCATGTATTTTCTTTTATAATCATCTGTGTCCTTTTCTAAAATTAAAATACTTTGGGAGTTTAGACCTTTTCAGTCTTGTTTACCACTGCATCTCCAGGACTTTGAACAGAAGTAGGTATCCTGTAAATATTTGTTGAATGAGTAAGGGAATGAATGATAACCCCAAAGATAGACTCTCAGGAAAGCAGCCCCAGCTCCATCTGAAGGTATTCATTTCATTTTGTCATCTCAATTAGAGACCCGTCTGGAGAAACAGGCATCCCTTAGAGTTTCAGCCATCTGTTTATCTCTTACCCTGACTCCCTCTGAGTACTTTTCCAAGGACAGGGAGCTAAGATCCCTAAAACTAAGGAGATGGGCATTAAGGAACATTTGGGAATTCCTATAATCCTGAGTTTAGGACCTGGGAGAGCAGGGAATTCCAGTAGCCAGTCAGAGTGAGAAGATGGCAGAGTGTCTGTTGTAATCTCTAAACTGTTTATAAACTTTCCAGATAGCTGGGCTTATCAAATTTGTTCCTCTTTCTCCTTCTGTATCCCTTAACTCCAGGTCCTGTCATGCTGGAACATGGGTCAGATCTACCGGTCTCCTTCATTTATTAATTCATTTAGTCTATGTTTACTAAATACATATTTGTGCGGGAAATTGTGTCTGTCTGTCCTAAAGAGGATCTAATTTGTGAATTCCAAAAGATTTTGTCATCTATTAGGTGTTAGGCTGGCCCAGAGGGACAAAGCAGCAGCGGCCATGCCCGGGAAAAAGGCGGCTGATGTCAGACTGAGGCATTGAAACTCACACTTGGAATCACAAGACCAATCCCCAACCAACGTAGGAAGCCCGCGAAATTCTTTTGCTTAAAGAGCGCGCTTCCCCTTGTTCGGGGGCGACTTCCCCGCCCCTCGTTCTGCGGACTGGAGAACTTCGCCCGGCTGCGCAAACCCCAATAAAACCCTGGCTATTCGACTTTTTGTTTAATTGATTTTCTTTCCTCATGGAGCCCAGGAAAAAACCTTTCATTAGGTAAAACCTGGGTTTCTAAGAAAATGGTAATTGAAGAACTGAATAATAATTTCAAATTATCTTAGGAACAGCCATTCTTAACTTGGAATTTGTCTGCATTGTCTTATACTGCTGATGAATTTTCCCCATGCTGATTGGATGCTTCCTGATGGCAGGTCCAGGTCTAATCATTGCAGTAAATATTGTTAACTTTGAGGTCTAATTCTCTGCTTTTGTGGTTTATTTCTGTGGTTTCCTCTGAGGTTTTTTCCTTTTGTATTTCATGGACTATGGATTGATGTCTGGGGGTGATTTAACTGTGGGATTGATATCTGTACAGCCTGGGTTGTAAATCTTTAGAGAGGCTTTTGCATTTGTGTCTCCAGTCTGGTTACTAGTTCTGATCAAATTGCTGGGCCTCCCCCCACCATTCATGTAATGGGAACCTCAAATCCCTGTGTGTATAACCCTTTAGATAAAATTGGATTCTGGTTGCAACTTCTCAGAAGATCCTTCAGTGGGCGGGGAGAATTTTTCTAGAATGTGCCCTTGAAAGGCATGAGCTTTATGCCGGGGTCTCAGTTCAAGGCATTATCTCTGTCCCAAATGGGCAATGTCATTCAAACTTGACAATCTGCCCTCAAGAGCCGTTAAAGTATGAGATTCTGCTTGTAACTCCTTCTGCTTCATTTCGGTCTCAGAATGCTTCCTTCCTTTTTGTAAATATGTGTTATAGAAATACGTGTCCCTGTTTATTCTATGACTGTTCTTTTACTGTTTTTAAGTTGCAGTAGACATTATTTCAAAACTAAATAGATTTTCAAAACATGTTATGTGTAAGTTTCCATGTGGAGCACAAAGAGGGAGAAAATATGATCCTTGCACCCTTAGGCAGGTTCATTTATGTTCTTATTTAAGTCTCACAGCAATCTTACAAGATAAGGAAGCTGAAACTCCACATTAAGTGGCTCAGTCTCAGCCACATATCTAGTCAATAGGAGAACTTGCATTAAATCCATATCTGCCTGACTCCAGTGTGTGTTCTCCCACTATGTTAGAGAAAGAGGACATCACCAGAAAAAGTCTTAGTAGAAAGCTAACAGTAGGAAAATAAAGCAATTTGTATGAATGGATAAGAAAATGTAGTATAGAGACACAATGGGGTACTGCAGAGCCCCTCCCCCCAAAAAAGATGAAGCCCTGACATTGGTAGCAATAAGGATGGAGCTAGAGGGATGTATGCTTGGTAAATAAGTCAGAAGCAGAAAAGACAAATACCAGATGATCCTACTGACTTGTAGAATATAAAGAAACAAAGCAAATGAACAAACAAAACAAAATAACAGCCCTTGGACACTGACAATAGAACCAGGTTACCAGAGGGGAAGGGCATGCGGGGACAGAACAAGGAATGGTGGGGTTCCAATGGACAGTGGTGGGAGACCACTGATGGCTTGCTGGTGGGCGTGTTCTATTCTTTATTTGATGAAGAGTGAACCTGCACGTCTCAACCTATATTATTTTGTAAATCAAATTACCTAAGGAAAAAAAAGCAATAAAAATTACTTTGTCAGAGATGTTACCAGGAAGTAAGGACATGAGAAGCTGCTGGTGAAACAGGCCAGGATGTAATGACTGTAGAGAGCCTCTGTGAGCTGAGAAAAGAGACTTGCTGATGTCTTGAAGATATAATCTCAATGGGAAAGGGGACAAAAGCATTCCTGGCAAAGGGGAAAGTGTAATTAGAGGCACAGAGGTGAGAAAGCACAAGCATGTCATATTCTCCATGAATAGAAAGGATGTGATTACATAGAAGTATATGGCTAGGAGACAAGATGGGAGAAGTTTGAGGCCAGGTATGGAGAGCTTTGCTTGCTAATGGATTTGGTATTATTGGGTAGGCAATAAAGATGTTTTTAAGGCTTTTAACTGGAAAATGATATAGCTACAACGGTGGTTTAAAAATATGTAAATGAAAGGCATGTACAAAATAGATCAACTGGAAGAGAATGGAGGAAAAGAGAGAAACTAATGAGTCAGCATTAGGGATCAGTAAAAAGCAAATAGAAAGGATGGATAAATAGAAACTTCTATGAAGGTACCAAGGCTAGTTGCTCTTAATTAACCACTAATTCAATGGGAATTTGAGATGTTATCTGGGTATAGAACCTCGACCACATTCAATACCAGTTCGTTCACTGTGGCTGAGTCCCTGTGGCTGGAGCTGGTTCAATGAGCAATTAGCCAGTTATTAGAAGAAAGGGTGTCATTGTAGGCCACATCCTGGGAAAGACACTCAATGTCAATGCTAGGAATTTCTGAGTTGCACTTTGAAACTCATGGGTGAGTATAATAGAGGAAGCAGAAGGCAAAGATTAAAGTAAAGTTTTTCAGAGAGTTAGGTACCCCTATGTTTATTGCAGCCCTATTCACAATAGCTAAAAACTGGAAATTACCTAAGTGCCCAACATTAGATGAACAGATAGAGAAGATGTGGTACATATATACAATGGAATACTACACAGCCCTTAGAAGAGATGAAACCCTGTCATTTGAATCAACTTGGATGGATCTAGATGGGATTAAGCTAAATGAAATAAGACAAAAGAAGGAAGATAGATGTCAGACCACCTCACTCATAGGTGGAATGTGAATAGACAAAACAAAGATACCAATGAAACAAAACCAACCCTTGGACACTTGCAATAGAAGTGAGGTTGCCAATAAGGAATGGGATGGGAAGGATGGGGCTGGGGAGTGGTGGCAGAGTCCACTGGACAATGAGGACAATGAGGAAGAACACTTAGTGATTTGGTGGCGGGCAGGGTATGTTGACACATATCTAAGGAATAGGGAAACTGCACATATGGGGAATCTATGCATATGAGTATATTTTAATGTGTAAAATCAAAGTTACTGCAATTTAAAAGATTTAAAAAAAAAAGATTAAATGTCGAAAGATAGATGTAAATGGGTCTACTATCCATGAATGGAGCCTGAAGCTTGTCTGAACTTGTCTAGCATGTTGTGGTTTGGCTTAGTTTAAATAGATCAGGCCAAAGTGAGCAACTTTGACATCTGAATTGCAAGGGAGATAGAGAGTTTGCATCCCCTCCTCAAAACTTCCATGTCTACAGCATTTACACAATGCATTACAGCTACTTAGTTCCATATTTCTCTCTCTCCTTAGACTCTCTCCCTAGATGTACTCTTTGTGGGCAGGGTCTGTGTGCTATTTACCTACATTCTTAGCATCTGGCACAAAATCCGGAACAGAGTAGACGCCACAGTAAAAGTTAATGATGGCTCAGAGCAGGGTAGTAGTAGTAGTGGGACTGGTGAGAACTGGCCAGTTTCTAGGGACACTTTGAAGGTAAAGCCAAATGGATTTCATCATGGATTGAATGTGGAGTATGCAAGCAAGAGCAGAGTAAGAGTGAGTCAGGGTGTTTGGTTTAGGAAACCAGGAGGATAGCATTACAATCAACTAAGATGGAGAAGGCTACAAGTATAACATGTCTCTGTGTCAAGATAAAGGGTATGTGCTTGAGTAGGCTAATTAGGGGTGTCCATTAGATATCCAAGTGGATGTGGTGAATAGCAGTTGAAGTCTCAAGTTTGGAATGGAAGAGAGAGGTTTGGACTAAAGATAAATTTGGAAGTAACCTGCCCCAAAATGGTATGAAAAACCTTGAAACTGAAGGTTAATGCCAAAAGAATGGGGATGGACAGGGAAGAGGTTCAAGGGAGATTTCAACATTAAAAATCTTGGGAGAAGAGAAGACAATAGCAAATAAAACTGCTAAAGAGTAATCAAGGAGTTGGGGGAAAATAACAAGAGAAAAGAAAGCACTGGAATCCAAATGAGAAGCATATCAAGGAGGAGGTTGCTATCAGCTGTATCAAGTGCTACTGATAAGTCAAGTGAGATGAGGAGTGAAAACTGCCCATTGGCTTTAGCATATGGAAGTCCATGGTGACCATGGACCATGGTGAGACTTTGGTGAATTGTTGGGGCCTCAATCTTGGATGGGGTGAGTTTAAGAGATAATAGGATGAATGGCACTGCAGACAACAAATATAGACATCTCATTATAGCAGTATTGTGAGGAGAAGCAAAAAGATGGAACAGTAGCTAATTGGTGAGATGGGATCAAGAGAAGGCATTTGTTCATTCAGTACCATGTGTTTTTCTCTGGGTCAGGTGAAACAGCTTGCTTTACCTGATTTGATGTAATGACCTTGAGGTATCAACCTGCAGAGTATAGGCATAGGATGTCGGCCCAGGAGGCTGGGCTTTCTATTGCTGTGTAGGCTGAAATCTCTGCTCCAGTTAAAATGATTGACATCTAGAGCCAGTACTCAGTGGAGGCCCAAGACTCCAGCCTTCAGAGTTGGAGTCAAGGCAAAGGATACAGAGAGATTACCTCAGAGATTTCCCAATAATCTTGGTCTTTAACTATGGCTTGGCTGCAGTCTAGCTGTGAACTTAATCTTTTCAAGTAAAAATGTTTCCCTAGAGTCACATGCATAAAGACAGAAGTTTCAAAGGTGTGGGCCCAGGCCAGAGGCTGGTCACATTCCCAACTGAGGCCACTGGTGAGAAGGTAACAGGTGCCTCTTGGGAACCTTGGAAGCTTGTCCTGGCAAAGCATGCTTTCCCTTGAAAGTCTATCAGTCATCTTACTGGCTTCAGCCCTAGCAGGGAATCACATACAAGAAGCTTCAGGACCTGGGGGGTGGGAGCTCTAGCTTTAGAGTAAAAGCATAAGGAAGACTTGCAAAGCTCTGTGGCCACACCCACAGGAGGGGAGGGTCAGCCATTCCATGAGGGGCTGAAGACAGCCTAGCTGTCCTCCATGAGACAGCTGCCATACCTCCACAAAACAAGGTTTGCCTGACAACACTCTGTTACCTGTGCAGGGGGGTCACAAGCCCGGTTGCCTGTCTCTCCCAGGTGAGTGCTGCCCAGCAGCCTGGAGAAGTGTAACTTCAGGAAATGGGATCTGTTGAAATTTCTGATGGTAGAGGTGAGCATTTCAGCCTCCAGTCCTGGCTGCACTATGGTGGCTGCTGGTGCCAGCATCACATAAGCAAAAAGCGCCTGGAGAGAATGTCTTGCAGCATTTGTGCTCACAGGGAGGCTATCCCTCTTTCTTATTCCTCACCGAAGTTTTTGTTTCAGCAAATGAAAATCCTTCAGGTAA
The DNA here is from genome assembly GCA_004363575.1 of Solenodon paradoxus. Lineage (NCBI taxonomy): Eukaryota > Metazoa > Chordata > Mammalia > Eulipotyphla > Solenodontidae > Solenodon > Solenodon paradoxus. Next base: position 294,028 of record RJWH01001849.1, read on the forward strand.
GACTGTGCCCACTCATCTGTCCTGAGTTCTCTGCTTCCCAGAATCCCATTGTCCTCTGAAGGAAAGTCCCCCTGTTTTCCACAGTGGGGGCACCCCCACTGTGGAAGGTGCAGCTGCTAGTTGTGGGGCACCCTTTTGGGGCAAGACCTTCAGCCTAGGGAAGAGTCTCTGTATCACTGGCCTTCTGGACCCAAGAGTCTCAGTACTGGGTGGCATCTGTGCTGAGAGGTTGTCTCAACTTTTTCTACCCTTTCTGATATTTTCCCTTCCTTTTCCTTGTGGAGATGTGGGTCCCCCAATTCTCATTCTTTTTCAATGGTCATAGTTCTTGAATGAATGTAGTCGTGTTGTGTCTGAGGGGAGAAGGTGAGCCCAAGATCTAACTTGTCCACCTCATCCTGGAATTGATCAGAAGGCCTTTGTTGGTTAAGATGAGAGGAATACCAGCAAGTCTGCAAACCCATGCAGCACTGTGACAAGGCTAAGAGCTTAGACCTTAGCTCAAATCTCCAGTCTTCTAGTTATGACTCTGTTATAGACTGAATGTGTATGCCCCTTCCCATTCCCTCAATTCATATGTTGAAATCCTGCCCCCTGATGTGATGTACTATGAGATGGGGCATTTGGGAGGTAATTAATATTAGATGAGGTCGTGAGGGTGGAGCCCTGATGAATGGCATTAATGTCCTTATAAGATTCACTACAGGTACACCCTGGTGGCTCAGGAACTCAACCTGTGACTGAGGCATAGACCAGGTAAAGCCCTTCCTTCTTCCCTCCTTTCTCCCTCCCTTCCTCCCCCTTCCTTCCTTCTTTCCTTCCTTCCTCCTTCCTTCCTTCCTCCCTCTCTCCTTCCTTCCTTCCTTCCTTCCTTCCTTCCTTCCTTTCCTGTGCTTCTTTCACCTCACCTTTCCTTCCTTTCTTGGAAAAAAGAGTTACTAGAGAACTTGCTTCCTCTCTCTGCTTTCTAACATGTGAAGATACGTGAGAACTTGGCAGTCTGTGACCTGGATAAGGGCTCTCACCAGAATAAGACCCAGTTGGCACCCCGATCTTGGACTCCTGACCTTCAGAACTGTGGGAGATAAATATCTGCTGTTTAAGTCAGTGTATATTACTTCTTTTTAACAGCCCAAAGTGGACAAAGGCAGACTCCTACACTGAGACATTTTACAGATTGTGAGTTTATTAAGCTGAGGATTAAATGTTTGTCCTTGACCGGCCATCTGCTATATAGTAGACACTTAGTAAATGTTTATCAAATAAATACCTGTACATAAAATACTTTGTAACCTCTTTGAATCAGCTTTCTCTACCTAGCTCAGAGGATTAAATGCAATTAGCCACCAAAGGGCCTGGTGCTTAGTATATACTCAATAAAAGATAGTTTTATTATTAGTTCAATGCCCTCATTTTACAAAGAAGGCATCTGCAGCCCCCAAAATAGTTTGCTCAAGATTACATAGTTAGAGGCAGAGCAAATAGTTCTTATACTCACATTCCTTAATTCTTTCCACATAACCAGAGAAATCACCTACAATGATCAGGTAAAACCAAGGTGGGTGTTATTTAAGCCTCTACAGATTGATGGAATTGATGAGAAACCTGATATCAGGAATTTATGGTTATTCTGAAATCTCCATAGGTGACCCACTAATTTGTCAGGATGATCTGCAAAGGTAATTCTCACATAGTCTTACATATTCCATTATTCTACCAGGATTCTGGGTCTATCTTTTGGGGTAGCAATCCTTGCTATTTTTTTTTTTTTCATACCCAAGTCAAGGACAAACATATCCTACAAGCCTGTTTTGTTCAATATTAGTTATTATAATTATAAATCTAGGTGGCTGGTTTCATTAGTCATAACTCCCGGTAACAATCTAGATAAAGATCCAAAATGTATGTCTGGGCAATATTAATATAAGGTTTTATGATTTGGGGAACACACCCTCTCTCATCATACTTGCAAGAGACGAATAGCATATCTTTGCCAGGATGAATGGAGAATGTTTACTTTTGTCAACATTTTATTAGCAGAATACTATATGCTGTTATTCCTTTAATAAGACAGTAAACCTTCAGCTAAGTTTATAGGTTGTCTTTCATCTGAAGACCTCAAAGAAACTTTGCTAACACTGTGTCATTATTAATCATCCAACTTGCCCAAGGAGTCAAGTAATAGTTGTTTTGGAGGGAGAAACTGAGGTTCCAAGAAGGTTATTTGACTTCTTAGTGTCATGAACAGGGTCAGAAAAAAAGAGCTGGGCGCAGAGCCCAAATTCCTGTCTTTCAGTCCAAAGACACAGCCCTCCCCCGAAGCTCTCTAAACAATTCCTTTTGATAGAAAAGGCAATTTACTACCTTGATCTATTATGCAGAAATGAACTCTGAACCCTTCTTCAATGACTTGGGGAAACCAAAGTTTATTTTTGAAGTTACTTCAAGTCATAAAATGCTTGATTCACCACATTAAATAATAACATTGAAATAAGTAAATAGCTTTGTAGTCATAATGATAGCTTGGATTTAAATGGTGCCTATGCTTGGAAAAACTACAGTTCACAGGCTTCTAAAGACCTCAGTCAGTTCAGCTGCCCCTCTTTGTGACTTCAAGTCACAAGTCTTTTCTCCACCTCCCCCTTCTACATCCTTAGCCCTTTCTTTTCATCAAATTATTTCTTCCTATCAGGACCTCTCAAGATAAAAGACAGGCCTTACTTTAACATGATACATAGAAAAACAAGATAGGCTGTGGATCCCATTCCATGGGATCCCCCCAAAGGTTCCATGGGGATGAATCTACATCTCATCTTACTTGGAGGTAAATGATCAAAGACTGCTCAGAATTCATCACACATTCAAATGGCCCCCCAAGCATCCCAGCCCTCCTTATATTTAACTGGGAGCTTTTAACTCATTTAGCCAATCATAGAAAGGCAGCTGAGAACTGCATTTTTTCTCTACCTCTCTTAACCTGCTAAGTGACTTCAGAGGACATATTTTCCAGATAGAACAGCTACAGGGTGAAGGGTGTTGCTGACCAGCATCATGAGGAGGAAGCAAACTTGTGTCAGGTTGAACTCCTGAGGTTTTGATCGAGTCTGCCGGTGTCCATGATTCAGACCATCACTTGGCATGGGATGCTGCCATCACAAAGGAACCTAAGCTGTGTTGCTTTAGCTTAGCTGTCAGGTTGGGAAGGTGTCCACCGCTGGTGTGCAACGGAGCAAGTTGAGCGATGCCAGGTCTGCTGCAGCTCGGAAAGCAGACCATGAGCTGACTGAGTTTATGTCTACAGTAGGGGTTAACAAACCCTTCTGGATAGAGTGAGACAGTGGACATTGCCAGCATTTTGGGCCACGTGGCTCTTCTGTAACCACTGCTCCACTCTGCTCTTGCAGTGTGGAAACAGCTCTAGACAAATGAATGAGCACAGTTCTGTTCTAATAAAACTTTATTTACAAAAATAATCAATGTGCTTGGTTTGGCCTGTGGGCTGTACTTTGTCAGCCTCTGACTAGGAGAAGAATTTGGAGAATAGAACCTGAAGTCCATAATGCCAGGGGCTGCATTTGATAAAAAATTAAAATACAATGACAAGATGAGTTCTGAAAGTATTGACTGGTTTATTTATTAAATTTAAGTCTCTTTTTAGGAGAAATGAAAGAAATGTCAGAAATCCAAGTCGCCAACTTCCCACAAGCTGTAAGTGGGCTAGGAATGCTGTGTGACCCTCCACCTCACCAAAGACCACTCCAGTTTGGAGAAGGATAACTACAAGAAGAAATCTCCTAGAGAAAGGAGCAGGGGTACAGAGGATGAGTAGGGTGTGTTAATTTGTGAATAAAGACCTGAAACAAGTGAAGGGCAGGCTAGGTGGATGCATGGCAAAGAGCAGGCTTGTCAGCCCTGAGGCAGGAGTGTGCCTCTCACCTTTAAGTAACCACAGGATGCAGTGTGGTTGGAGCAGAGGGAACAGGAGTGGAGGAGAGTTAGAGATGGCATCAGAGGGAGAAGCCAGATGGACATGAGGTTCCTGGAGGATAAATCACATGAGTCCTTTTTAAGTGATTTTCAAGATGCTTCTTTTTCCTTCTCCTCCTCCCTCCTCACTCTCCCTCTCCCTCTCCCTCTCCCTCTTCCTCTTCTTCTTTCTTTCTTCCTCTTCTTGGAATGAGAGTGAGCAGAGGCAGGAAGAGGGAAGAAGAAGAAGCATTTTATTTATTTTATTTAGTTGTTCATCTTGGTTATTTTCCGGGTCCCAGGATGGGAACCTGGGACCTGGAGACATGCATGGAGTACGCCCAATTGCTATTCCACCAGTCGTGCTGGGCTCTTATTCTGCATGAGTTAGGAAGCCACAAATTCTGTTGAAAGTATCACCTGAGACACACTCTGCCTTATGTTTTGAAGAGGATTATTCTTGTTGTTGGGTTGAAAAAAATAAATACAAGAGGGAGAAGGGTATAAGCAAGTTACCCTGTCTGTTGCATCATGCAAATAAGAGATCGTTCATTCACTCATTCATTCACTGAAAAAGCATTTCTTGGCTCACTTCTGAGAAGACAGTACCAGGAATAAAGTTTCCTGCATCATAAAGTTTTTGTGGAATATTTCCCTTAAAACCATACTGCATCCATTCTGTGACAGAGAAGGTGAAATGTGGTAACATATTGTAAGTTCTTCAAAATGTAAAGGCTTGAAAAATCTCGAGAAAAGAGTTTTAATTTTTAAGGAGCATTTTAATAAATGTCTGGCTTATGAATTGTATGAATAAAAATAATGTTTAAGATTAGATTGCCTTTTATATCATTGCTCTGTTATGCAGTAAGAAATTTTAATATGAATCTTCATTATCAAAAAAGTTAAGCTGTAAAGTGATTCTAGATTTGACTCTGCATTAGGAAAAAGTCTATAAAAGACATTATTAACACTATTAGAATATAAACTGTAGATTATAGTATCGTGACAATGTCAAATTCTTGAATTTATAACTGCTACGTATATATAAGATAATAATATCCTGTTTTTAGGAAATATACACTGAGAGAGTAAAGGGGCACTTATATGTAGAGAAGAGGCATGATGTATGAAGTTAACATGTTCAGATACAAATATATTCAATTTATATATGTTCATGTATATATGCATGAACACATATTAGATTGTGTGTCTATGTGTGCATGGTGTAGAGAGATGCATGTGTATATGGGTATGTATGTGTGTATATAGATGGGGTATATAAGGGTATATATCCATATATATGAATAAAAAATATATGAATAAAAATGGCAAAATATTAGCTATCAGTCCTTACGGATAAAGAGTATGTGAGATTGTATGTATTTTTCTTGAAATTGCTTAAGTATGAAATTATTTCCCAAAAAACTTTTACAAACACTTCGAAGTCAAGTGAAAGCAAAATATACTTAAGCTAGTTAAGTCATGAATTTGCCCTTTCAAAGGGAGAAGTGAAGTATTTCAACCCCAAAGGATGTCACAATTTTCAAAGAAAAGGAAGGAGAGTTCGGAGTCATGGCTTGAACATTTCCTTTTCTAATCAGAAGCTCATCAGTCTCTTTCTGTCCCTCAGCTGGAACCCAGAGTCTCAGAATGAACTCAACCACCTGATGTCACTAGTTCTCTCCCTTGGGTGGTTGTTGGACTCACCTGAAAACTTGGAAAATGACTGATATTCAGCGTCCTACCTCCAGAGAGTCTAATTCCTTGGCCTGGGCACCAGGCTTTTTAAAAACTCCCCACCTGATTCTCCTGGGCAGCCTGTCTGGAGACCGCATCCCCTTCCCCGCCTCCCCGGCCCTCCGCATAAGTCTATGCCTGTGACTTCCTGCTCTGGGCGGTGTCAACTGCGATGATTCCTGGGTTTCTGGCATCATTTGGTTGCAGGCAGCCTTTCCTTGATTAATGGCTTCATAGTTCCACTCTGGGATTCAGAGACTTGGAGGGCCTCAGTCACCCCACCCCACCCCCACCCCCGCAAAACACTCACTTATTCCAGAATATCTATAGCCAAGCTCCTCACTAGGGATCTGGGTGGGGGCAATTGACATGACTCTAGGAGGGTGACCTTCAGGAGTGATCAGGGTGGGTGGAGAGGCTTTTCTTTCCATTGACATCCCTATTCTATCCTGAAAGCTGTTTCTCTAGCAGCCCAGCAAATCAGGAGGCAGCGTGAAATACTGTCCCATCTGCACCTGAAACTGGCAACCAGAGGACAGGTCCCTGAACAAGGCAGAGTGGTCAAACAGGTGACCCTCAGGTCTTCCCTACAGCATGGATAGGCTTCTGCTCCTGCTCCCCTTTAAGCCACCTGCCTTCTTCATTCTTCTAAAGAAAATGCTCTTCCCCAGCTTCCAATGCCAGTTCAGAACAGCCTGGAGAACCGCACAGCTACTTTTCATCTCTGATCGCCCTGCTCACCTATTAAGAGATACATTTTCAAAGCAATGGAGGCAAGTTACTCATTCAAATGCTGTTAACAAATAACAGGATTTAAGTGTGTAATCGGTAGCTATTCAGCTTTGAAAATGTGCCCCGAAGAGTTAAAATTTCTGCTTCACTGGAAATTAGACGGGGGTGGGAGTGAGGGAGGGGAATGTCCTTGTGGGAGGAATTTTATGTGTGAGCTCCCTCCCCAGCATCTGAGCTGGAACGGGAGACCAGGTGAGAGACTGCAGGAGCGGGAGGGCTGGGATGGTTCTGGGACAGCGGGTGTGGCTGGGACTGCTCCCCCACCCAAGCCAACAGACACCTGCCAGGACTTGCCAGAGCCCATGTCAGGGGCTTGTAAATTACTCTTTGGATCATCATTCCAGGTTGGATGGGCTCATAGAGGGCAGGGCGTGGAGGTGCTGCAGTCCAGCTTCAGGTGGAGGGCTTCTTGGAGGAAGCACATCGAGGAGAGACTCCCAGCAAACTCAGCAGGACTGCCCCTTCTCCCTGCAACCGCTGCCTCCAAAGCTTCCCAGAGCCAGCAGCTGGGAGACTATGCTCCCTTCTAACACCTTTCTTTTAATTATTGCTTTTCCTTTTAAAATGACTCCGTGAAATTCTGTACTTTGAGAAGTCCTACATTGGAGGGACAATTGTGTTTCCCAGGGAGCCTGCAGGGTTGGGTGCAAATAGTAAGTGCTATGTTATTCACTTCTGTGGTTTAAGAAAATATGCACCCTATATATCCCTAGGGTAGCATTCAGAGGTAACCCTGAGTCTGTAGGAAGAAATGGGGATGGTGGGACTGTGGACTCCACATTAAGGCAGGAAAAGGACTTCATCTATGCCAGTCAGTCAGCAAGGATTCTCAGGTCTGGCTCTTCTGCAAACAGGTTCAAGTTGAAAACAGGACTCATGGAATAGGAATGCAGGCAGTATTTATTAAAGGAAGAAACAGCGATTCAGTTAGAAGAAAGTTGGGTGCAATGACCAAGACAAGAGGCAGAAGGAAAGGGCTTCAAGTTTCCACTTGAGGGTGGCTCTTGAGCCTGCAGGCAGAGCTGGGGAGGCAAAGGAGTGTGTGGAATGCCTCTTAAACACCTTTGGTGCTTCAAAGAGGGTTGTGGGGGAGGAGCGGGGAGGGGAAAAGCTGAAGGAGAAAGAGCAGGAAGAGAAGAGTCAAGGGTCAGGTGCTCAAATTTTCCTTTTCTGGTGGAGAGACTAGGAGGCTCTCCTTGGGAGAAATTCGGTTCCCCTTAACATCCCCTACTCTTCAAGGATCTGACCTCATCAGGCTTCCCAATCTGCCCTAGGCCACCCACAGGGACTCAGATTATAGCTGGAGAGTGACTGCTTTCAGAACCCAACCCAGTACTTTACATATCTCACCTCCAAATCTAGAAATCAATGCCTTAGCTCCCTATCATCCTACAGCTTGTCTTTCTTTGCGTAAGTCCCCTTTCAAAGTTCTTGTCTTGGATCCAGTTAACACTGATCTACATTTTCATGATAATATTTTAATGAATTTTATGCAAGGATCTGTTGATTTTCATCCCCAGCTTCATTCCAAGAAGGATTCCAGACAGCTCCTAGAGTTTCCAGGTGTTAACTGCTTTGAGATAATTGGGTTTCTACCCTCCCTTCACTAACAGTCACATCCACACCCACAAAACATAGGTGGATCATTCTAGTTTTGCTGCAAAACAACATAGAAAGATATGAAGGTCCTGCTCCACATTTTAAAATATGTACAGTTTAATCGGTATCCCAAGAAATTGCAGACAGTGCGAGACAGCCTGGCTTGGTCATGGGAAACTAGTGTCCCAGCTGTTCCAGACATCCTGGCCTTTCCCAAAAGTCTGATCTCCTCAGCGGGGTCCTTAAGGGGGCTGGATTTGAATTCAGTCTGGGGCATCCCATAGTAGGACCTCCCTGATGCAGCTGAGGGTGAGTGGGATGCAGAGATGAGATGCTGGGTTTGTCCAGAAAGAATTGGCGGAGAGAGCCATGAACACAGGAACGTACAGCAAAAAAAAAAAAAAAAAAAAAAAGCAGAAACAGTGAGTTGAAGCTCCCTGCAGGCTGGGAAAGTTCCATCAAGGGAATGCACACGTGTGTGCGTCCTGTGCTGCCTGCCTCTCGTGCAGGCAAGATGGATTCTTGTATATATGATGTGTGGGAGTTTCTTCCTTTGTGGGTGTGTCCAGGTTCAAGCTGCTAAGGTGGGGTCCTTGCTCTTTGGGGTCCTTGCTCTTAGAAGTCTAAGGTTTTGCCTGTTAGTTTTCTGCTCATACATCTGCATACTGCCCTGTAGATTTTAAGGTATGCTGTCCCTGCATCACTTCCTGATTTTCTTTCCTTTATTAGGTGCAGAGAAAAAGGAGTTGCAAAGGCTGTGCAGAAGAGGGGTCTTGTTCAAACTGGAGGTGCACTCCAAGAGGGGGTATTT